>WOVY01009463.1:0-325000 GCA_013436015.1 Rhipicephalus annulatus | reverse complement strand
ACCTCGTTAATTGGAATTACTGACAGTGCGCTGTGCGATGTTTGCGGCACCGCCGAAAATATCGAACACCTGCTGTGCCACTGTCCTCGATTTGCCTCAGAAAGACAAGCACTTGTCAACGCAATGCGGCGACTGGATGATCGGCCTCTCTCTGTGCAGGTGATATTACAGCAACATCCACATGCCTCGACAGCCCTCAAGGCAGTGAAAGCCCAGCTGTGTTCCCTGAGAAAGACAGCCTTGTGTGAACGCCTCTGACATGCGGCAGAGTTCTACACGCTGCAGTGAAATTACTGTCAGTCTGTCCCCCTTTTAAGGACGAAGCTCCTTATAACGGCACCAGTTCGTTCCCCGTAGTATGTAACAAGTATAACAATTTGACCTCCAAGGTGGTGCCGGTGAGAGACTTCTTCTGTGCATTGTTGAACGATAAAAATAGTGCTCAATGTACATGTCAAAGGCTGCTAATGGGGAGTGAGAGACAGGAGCTTACGGCTTTTTGTTAACGCGCAGCCTGAAATCACCATTAGCAGCCATTGGCATGTACATTGAGCACTATCTGACAAGAAAGGGTTGCTACGTTATACTCGCTGGGTGTAACCTCCTTAGCTTTAGAAAGGTTTGGCGAGCGTTGAGCCGCAGTGCCATGAATACAATGAACTTGTATATACCATGAATGAATTCGAGGTGGTTAAAAATGGGAAGTAGATACAAAGCGCAAGCCGTAAGAAAGTAAAAGCCCAATTCTCCGCCTCTCATTTCTCATTAGCAGCCATTGGCATGTACATTGAGCACTATCTGACTCAAAAAGTTTGCTACGTCATACTCGCTGGGCGTAACCTCCTTGGTTTTCGAAAGGTTTAGCGAGCGTTCAGCCGCAGTGCCATGAATACAGTGAACTAGTATATACCATGAACTCGAGGTGGTTAAAGGTGGGAAGTGGACCAGAAGCGCAAGCCGTAAGAAAGTGTGCGTGTGCCACCTCTCGTTTAGTCCTTGGAATGTCCGCTGGATGGCGGTGCTTCTCTTCTATATGAGGAATATATGATGAAAAGATGCGAGATGGTGGTACTTGGAGTGTTGAATAGATGGACGAACAGACACATAGACAAATGCATGAATGTACGCATGAATGGACGCAGGGGCGGCTGCATGGACGAACGCAGGGACAGACGCACGAACAGACGCACGCACGGACGGGCTGATGGACGCATGAACGGTCACACTGACGGACGCATGGACGGACGGAAGCAAGAACGAATGGACGGACGAATTCTTCGCCCCACTCTCCATCATTCACTCCGTGGATATGCTGTCATTTTTTTTTCTTTTCCCTCTCTTCCCACTTTTTCATCTTTCCTGTCCCCGTCCCTAATCCACCAGTGTAGGGTAACCAGCCAGATGTCTTTCTGTTTAACCTCCATGCTTTCTCCCTTTTGTTGCTTCCTCCATCCTAAATCCTTCACCATTTTTTTAAACATGATTTCAACATGAGGCGGCACCTGTCAAGTCAACCTCTGGAATGTCTGTACCAAAACGGAAAATGTGCTAGTTTCGTAAAACAACAGATGGGCGGACGGAAGGACGAATACAAGCAAGCCAGCACGTCGCCCCCCCCCCCTCACGCAAGCACGCACTCACACACGCACAGAATGCGATTATAAACAATTGAGCGAAAGAACTTCGCGATGATACAAGAAATATGAATGCCACCGCGATACCCGCTGAGGAGTGTCATTACATTACGTAACAAGAGTGGTCTAACAGCCTGCAAAACGACGCAAGCTTTTTGTTTTTACCTGCTAAGCCTTGTTTTCCAAGCAATATCAAAAATGTTATGCAGTTCACCCGGCTTGCGGGACACTTAGTTTTATGCAAAAGAGACAGTGATTAGTTCTACACAGTGCACTTTGGGGGGAGGGGGGTCAATCCAAATGTTACGGGGGGAATTGACTCGTTTTTGTAACACATCATTTGCTGTACATGCATGTCGGAAATACTGGCCTAATTATATGTTGGTAATAAATAATGTCGGCTGAAACAAAAAAGGCTGATTCATATCCACGGGCTGAATGATGGACAGTGGGGCGAAGCATCCGTCCGTCCATTCTTTCTTGCTTCCATCCGTCCATGCGTCCGTCTGTGTGACCAGCCGTGCGTCCATCCACCCGTTCATGCGTGCGTCTGTTCGTGCGTCCATCCCTGGGTTCATCCGTGCATCTACCCCTGCATCCGTCCGTGCGTCCATTCATCCGTGCAGCCATCCGTGCGTCCGTCCAAGCACCTGTTCATGTCCCTTTGTCCATCTAGTCAACAGCACTCCAAGTACCACAATCTCGCGTCTTTTCATCATAGAATCTACATATAGGAGCACCGCCATCCAGCTGATATTCCGAGGACTAAACGACAAGCGGCGCACGCACACTTTCTTACGGCTTGCGCTTCGGGTTCACTTCCCACCTTTACCCACCTCGAGCTCATGGTATAAAATAGTTCACTGTATTCATGGCACTGCGGCCCAATGTTCGCTAAATCTTTTTAAAACCAAGGAGGTTACGCCCAGCGAGTATAACGTGGCAACCCTTTATTACCAGATAGTGCTCAATTTGCATGTCAATGGATGCTAATGGGCAATGAGAGACAGAAGAATTCGGCTTTTAGCTAACGCGCACGCTGGAATTTTTTATTGTTCAACAACGAACAGGAGAAATGTCCCACCGGCACCACCACGCAGATCAAAGCATAAGATAAGTTACGTACTACGACGAGGGACGAACGGGTGCTGCTTTGAGGAGCTTCACCCCAGAACGAGAATTTAAGAATCTTTTCTCGGCATTTAAAGGTTAATTTATGGTCCGGTGAAATGTCAACACTCACGCCAGTGCAGTTATGGCTGCATTATCGCAACAATGTCCACTTTGAGAAGCGGTGGTGTGAATAGTGTAGGTATCTTGTGTAAGCGTAAGCAACGCTTGAATATGGCTTGCTGAATCATTGGATTACAAATATAATGGCAATTAGACATCTATATAAGCCCAGCCAACATAATAACCACAGGCTTTACGATCGCTGTGCGATCCATATGCTTTACTATCGCATATGGATTGCTTTTTTCATGGCTCTAAAATTAGATAGCTGGAACCCCAGCCAAAATTGACGTTGCACTGAAATTGCGCCTGCATTGTGTGTTTTGCCAAAGCCGCTTCTAGACTTGGAGTGCCTGTGTTTAAGAATATCTGACTACCACGCCAAAGGCTTGGGTTCGAATTTTCTCGGGAGCTTAAGTTTCATCATTCGTGGTCATTAAGTCGACGCTGCCGATGTCTGCGTTTTCTTGACGCTCTCGAACTTGAATTACCAGTGTCTGTTATCGTCGTTCCTAGGTAAATATTGTCAAGGGGTCGTGACGTCGACGAAGGAAGCAGACAGCGGGTTGAAGATTATACCGTTTATACAGTCGAACTTGTGGCCACGTAAAAGGAAAGTAGCCAGATTACAGCAAAGCACTGGCACTGATAGCAGAGAGCAGAGCGTCAGCCTTCGATCAACTGATAAGCGGCGAAGCGTGTCGGCATTCATACGCTTGCGATAAAACTTTCTAGTGTTATCTCTATCGGCAACGTAGGTTCTAGAATAATCTGAAATGTTTCAGGAAGTGGGCGTAGTATTAACAAAACGATCTGCTATAAACGTGAAGCTTTTAGAACGAGGCGCAGTTTGCGGTAGAGCATCTCAGGCAGGCTTGTGGCCGAAACATGACTGAAACATAGGTGCAAATAAGACACGCTCGTAGCAATATATAAGCTGTTGTAAATCTGTTGCACCTAGCCGTACACTGCACCATGTGGTAGACAATTACGTTTCACGCATCTTGAGAGAAAAAAAAACTGACGAGTATGTGACAGGATTTTACCTCACTTATGTAATGACTAGACATTCATATTCGTCGTATATTCTTATCGTTTCATGTGACTTAAGGACTACACCAAGTTAGGGACGTCATCTCGAGAACTCTCAGACGTAGGCGGCTTTATAAATAAATAGCTATATGCATAGACAGAAATGCTGAAAGTGGCTTGGTTTCGCTACAAAGTGCTTCGGATATTGAAAACATAAATTTTTTGAAGAAAGCAAAAAGCTTAGAAATAATAAAGCAGCTTATATGAGAAGTTCTTTCTTCCACTATTTTCTGCTGTTTGGTACCGTTTATAATCGCTATATAGCTTCTTTTATTGTCTAGGCGAAAACAACAAATATCAAAGTGAATAAAATCATGCCAGAACTAGCGAGACCTAGCCGCAACATTGGTGCAGTCTTCCTGCAAATATACCCCCCTCACTGGCCAGGTTCCAGCTCTCACGCGATGGGAAAATCAATTTATCGTTCTTATTTCACCCATCTCCCATTCCTACCTTCTCAACGACCATTTTTCGGTCATATGCTTTGCGGTCCATGACATCGCGATGACGGAGTCTTGGACCTCCCGGTGCCTTTGTGGGTGGGGCCCTCAGACGGTACCCCTTGACGGAGGCCTTCTCGTCTTCTCAGGACCAAATAAAGTTTATTTACTGACTGACTCTGTACGTATCGTTTGCGGACCCATCCGGTTTCCATTGAAAAAAAAATCAATCCCGTTCGTTTGAGTCTATCTATTCTGTTGACCTAATATTGTCAAGTTTTGAACCTTAACTTACCTGTGCGTCTCCTAATATCGCTTCTTGTTGGGTAAGTTCATAACACGTCAAATTGACTAGCCCTATGTGCGGGATGTGTTTTCGAGTGAATGCGTTTGTAAACCTGGGCCTGGTGATGAGGGAAGTTCAAGCTGACAGCTTATGGGTACGTTTCCATGAAGATAATCCTAAGGGTGCTCTATCAGTATGCACAGGTGTCGTCACACTCGAGCGGAAACGTTATGTACCAAGTTTGCGGTTTAATTACCGCAACAGAAAATCTTCAGGGGCACACTTGAAAATCTCAAGTGACCAAGAGGAAACATTTACAACACAGCAGGCCCTATACGGTGCAACAGGTCAAGGAGCTACTCTACTGAACTCCACTTACGATTATACTTGGAACTGGCTTTTATTCGAAAAGAACATCGTGATATACCGACGAATCAATCGCACAAACACTGACATAATCACTTTGTCACACAAAAAGATTGCTTGGTCAATCTTCAAACATGAAAGTTGAAACAAAATATACGGTGTATCAGAGTGTGTTGAAAGCAAAGCATTTTTAGCACCAAAGGTGGGCAGTCGACATACTTACCGCTTGCTTTCTTCATCGAGTATGCCTCGACAATTGAGTGTCAGTGACGATTGGAAGTGTCAGTCTTGAAGCTTACGTTTCACTATAATATCTTGGGTCTTACGTACCAAAACTACGATATAGTTATGAGACTCGCTGTAAAGAACGGCACCGGGAATTTCGATCATATGGTGCTCTTTATTGTTCACTGACATAGCGCAGTACACGGGCTTCTGCCCTTTCACCTCCAAAGAATTGCGACAGCCGCGGCAGGCATCTAACCAGCGACCTTCGGCTCAGCAGCCCCGCACCTTATAAGCACTGCTACATTGTAGTGGACGTGTTTCGTCTTCGTCATCTTCGGCTTTTGATTATCCTCTAAGGATGAACCTACTCACACAAATGAAGGTAGTCTTGAAAAGTGTGCTCACATTCTACCTACAAAATAGAATGCCCACTAATTTTTGCGCCCCTTTTTTATGTTGAAAACGGATGAAAGATTCAGCGCTATTTGCAGCCTGAATACATGAAAGGGACTGTGCTTCTGGGGCCGAAACCTACCACGGAACATCAAATGATTGATTTGTGGGGTTTAACGTCCCAAACCCACCATATGATTATGAGAGGCGCCGTTGTGGAGGACTCCGGAAATTTTGACCACCTGGGGTTCTTTAACGTGCACACAAATCTGAGCACACGGGCCTACGACATTTCCGCCTCCATCGGAAATACAGCCGCCACAGCCGGGATTTGAACCCGCGACCTGCGGGTTAGCAGCCGAGTACCTTAGCCACTAGACCACCGGGGCGGGGCGCGGAACATCGAAGCATCAGATCAAAATATTAGTCACGCGTTGCAGCCACAAAGGTGAGACTTGTAATTCGAGAAAGGATGAAGGTCACTTTGCTGATAAAGGTCACTTTGATGAAGGTCACTTTGACAGTTAGCGCTTGTTGTATATACTTGTGAGCTCATTTCTTGCGCTTTTTTCTCTGTTTGAACTGTATGCTTCAAGTGTCGAGCTGTGGCAGTTGTTAGTCCATGCTCATTTTATGAATGGTAATTTCGTGTGTGCTCTATGTTTGAGGTGTGCGCTGCAAGTTTCGAGCGCCTTGGCGTTGTTCACGTGACCGCAATTTCTCGCTATTGCTGATTAAACGCACAAAAAACGCTCAACTGCCATTGAAAGGACACGTTTCACTTTTGTGTAAAGCTTTTATGTTGTGTTATGTTTGTGTGATAGGGCGATCAGGCTAGCTTTTCTGTTAGTTTCTCCACTGGGCTTTTTCACTCATCGGCAACTTCGCCAATGGCGACAGTGAATACACTGTGACATAGGCTCATTAACGCTTTCGCATCATAATTTGAGAAGTAAGTTATCATTGTTCCTGATTTCACGTATACTTCGAATAACTTGTGGCACATTTCCTATGCTGCGGACCATGTTGCTCGGCTATGTGCCACACACGACTGCTGGAAATAAATTTATTACGTACGAAGAAGGTAATTCGCGGTATTATTGTCATGCTATGTGAGTCGAGTTTTGATACAACCACTTCTGTTTATGCCAATTTCAGTACGTACCAAGTTAAGCAAACGAACGGCCATGCATAAACGCTTAGATAGAAAGATTGACAGAAATGGCGATCATGCCTTTGGGTCGCTTAGAAATCGCATTCAATACTCGTTGCCTATGGAGTTTCGATGGCTACCACTGTTGATCGCCATCATAATTAACCAATGAACCATCATTTAAAACGTAAGACAGGCTTCTAAGTTTAGCTTGGCTGAGTTGGAAGCGACGCTGCGCTAACGCACTGTACGGCGCAAACCCACATTTGGTAAAAGGCAATAGCTATGATAAGACAATCGATAGTGAGACACCGTAGTGGAGGACACCCGAAATTTTGATCATTTGGTGTTTATATTTGCGTGTCAATAACTCTGTCAACTAGAACTCTTGCACAATAACTCATTTCTTATATGTTTCAATCATGAATAATATTGAACTGAAACTGAAACACACGTACTCTTACATACTTCATATTATTGCACGCTGCCGAGGGTACTGCCAAAAATGACTTTTACGCACTCTCAAGATGTTTGCAACAGATTTCTTCCTGAAGCACCCCCGACAAATTGTAACAAAATGTCGAGAACAAAGACTTGATTGATGTTGATTTATGATGATTGACGTTGCACTGTAATCGCGAGTATATCGCGTTCTGCCTCCACGAACTGCGACCACCGCCAACGGGACGCAACCCGTGACTTTTCGGTCAGCAGCCGAGTGCTGCTTTTCGTCAGGACGTGTTAAAGTCTTCATGTGCTTTATATACTGGCAAAAAAGATACATTAGTCACGTAAAATAACTACACTTTTTGTCTGTAACGTTAGCCACTGTTTATTTTGCCTTGAGGTATGGAAACGAATGCACTTTTATTACCTCGCTTGACCGTACTTCTATATCGGTAAGCTACTTATTTCCGGCAGTGCATGTTCGCAGCTGTGGTGTGGGCCTCAACCTCTAAGCGGAATCAATGCCGGCAAATGGCGTGTTCATTGACCTACCGTCACGGCAGCCATTAATCTCCCCGAATCCCTTTCTTCCCACTCTCGAACAGGAAGGCACTGCACTGTCCTGTATAAGGATTCTCGTGTGGGAAGAATTAGGCGTAGTAGCTGAGCACAGAACAAGAGCTATGAAAGGCTAAAGAGCACCGATAATGATGCGCCTTATTGTTGTCATGCCCATAAGGAAGGCACCAAGGGCTTCAGAAGACTTGCGTGGCAACGTAGGCAGAAAAAACCTCACCTTGTTCATACCACCCACATGCCGGGTACAACGCCCCTCATCTGACCTGCGGGTAAGCTTCGCAAAAAGGATCACCAAGTACGCGTGACGTGGGTGAAACAGTGGTCATTTTCTCCCGCGTTGAACTTGAGATCATTAGTATGACAACGCCCTCTGAAATGCTTGTCATTTCGAGCAGGCTACGTTACATCCTGTGTGACTGTCAGGTATGTGATGTTCAGAGACAGTCACTGGCGTCCGCTCTATAGTGCACTGCGGCACTATGTCGGTTCTATATATTCTTGCATGTCGTCCATAGAAGACATCACAGCTGAAGGCGACCGGGCGACTACTGAGGTTTCTAAGGAAAACGAACTAGGACATGCAAGCGGCTGTGGCAGTGACGTCGCGTACCAGGCCAGCGTGATAGGCAGCTGACTGAGTGCATGTTTGTGTGTGTGCTGCACTATGTGGTACCTTTTTTCCCGTTTCTACTCTTTCCTCTCTCTTTCGATTTCCCGTTTCCGTGCTCACGTGTAGGGTAACAAACCAGTTATCCTCGACTGCATGCTTAAGTTCTCTGCATTTCTTTCTCTACCATTTCTTCTCTAGTATAGCCCCGCCGCGGTGGTCTAGTGGCTAAGGTACTCGGCTGCTGACCCGCAGGGCACGGGCTCAAATCCCGGCTGCGGCGGCTGCATTTCCGATGGAGGCGGAAATGTTGTAGGCCCGTGTGCTCAGATTTGGGTGCACGTTAAAGAACCCCGGGTGGTCTAAATTTCCGGAGCCCTCCACTACGGCGTCTCTCATAATCATATAGTGGTTTTGGGACGTTAAACCCCACATATCAATCAATTCTTCTCTAGTATAATAGCTGAAATCTTACGTAGACAACATGAACTGGAAGATGCTACAGATTCAGCAGCAGCCTCGTCCAGTACGAGCCTTTCCTTCTCAGCGGTGGCTTTTCACCTGCGCAGCTCTGCTGGGTACACTCCATTATTCAGGCTATACCTTAAGAAATTGCAAGCCCTACGTAGGCGGAGAGCTATTACCAACTGTGCTGAAATAAAGAATGACTGATCTGTTATGCACCAATACATGCGATTAGATTGTCACGGTCGTTGATGCAAGCAATCATGGAAACATTTATTACTAGTAAAAAACTGGCTTCATTAGTTGATATGAATATCTTTTGATTGGTGGCACTGTAGCCCACTGTACAAAACGCTCCTACATAGAAATTAGTTTTCCTGGGTGAACAAACAGAAAAACACAAGCGTCCCAAAAGAACATCGATGTGTAACGGGATAAAGAGGCGTGGGACGACGTCGTAAAGGCGGCCGACGAGGCCCTGCCCAACTCGCCACTTTATTCCTCGGGTCAAACGGGGCGACGGCGGCTGCCAGCTTGTGGCACGCCAGGCGCGTGAACCCGTTCTGTAGCTCGCGCCGCTCGAGCTAAGAATGAGCTGCGGGAGAAGCGTGGCGCAGTGGCTAAGAAATGGTGATGATGATCGGTGACAATGATAATGATGCTATAGAGAACTGCCCCCGCAGAAATGAATACAGATTGGAAATTTTGAGCCCTCATATCCACGAGGCCACGAAACGAATAGGTCCATGAGCAATCCAGATTGATGATCGGTTTGATTGATTTGTGTGACTTAACGTCCCAAAACCACCGTACGATTATGAGAAACGCCGTAGTGGAGAGCTTAGGAAATTTAGATCGCCTGGGGTCATTTTACGTGCACCCAAATCTGAGCACACGGGCCATGTGCATCTTCATTGAAAGTGCAGCTGGCGCAGCCGGGACTCTATCACGCGACCGTCGAATGAGCAGCCGAGTACCTGAAAAGGGGCATAGAAATCATTAATAGAAGTCCTCTTAATAAGCTATAGAAATAATAAAAAAACGTGGCTGCTCCCCTTGTATTAAAACCGGTATAACAAGAAAATGAAAAGTGTCTTTACAGGGACAGTTGACCGTTTTTTTTTGTGCATGGCTTCAGCAACAGCAACAATTTGCGAAATCACGTGAAGAACAGCAAGCTGCTTGAACTTGCAGCGCCCACCTCAAGCAGGAATCACGCACGAAATTAGCATGCACAGGACTAACAACCGTCAGAGCTCCACACATAAGACGTGCTGTTCAAACAGAAAGATGCACGAAACAAGCGCACAAGTATACAGAGGACAAGTGGGAACAACTCTCCCAATTTTTACTGTGTCGTGCGTAAGCAGTGCACTCTTTTCATAAACTCGGCCGTGGCAGCGTGCGAAGTGACCTTGGTCTTCTCCTAAAATACAAATATGATAAGCACACGTGAAGGAAAGACCTTTCTTTGTTGGGGTGGTGCTTCTGGGAGGCAACGAGCTTTGTAGGGCGCGCTACGCAAGCCCGTTTTTTGTGGACAACTGGACATAGAGACAGTTTTTAGTGTCGTATTCTTTGTATTTTGGTTTTACTCCTTCATTGTTTTGTAGTTTTACTCTCTCTCTTCAAAACATATATTTTCTATCTTCTTTTATTCCCCTTACTCTCTTCCCTAGCACAGAGTATCCAGCTGGTCTAAGAACTGGCTAACCTCCCTGTTCTTCTACATATCTTTTTTAAGATAATATTCTTTCTTGGGGACCTTCGACACAAAAATGTTAGTCTGTCTGTCTGTCTGTCTGTCTGTCTGTCTGTCTGTCTGTACATTTGTCTGTTTGTCCACTCTTAACGGCCCTTGGTACTTGAAACAGCCGAACCCATCCGCAGCGCGCACCAATGTTGCTCAAGTTTTAGCGTTCATACCTATGCATTTATCAATTAATTATCAAATATTGTGGAAGTCTGGGGCACCAGTACAACACGTTTATATTCTGCATGTGCATCTTTTACTAGAAAAGGCATACTTAAGTAATTTTGACGACCATAGCGCATATAACGCTGCGCTGACAATCCAATGCTTGCACAAAAAGGTGAGTGTTTCCAACGCTTTGCTAATACTCGATAGTGGTGGCAGCTACCCATCACCTTGCGTTCCTCACTTTATCACCTCTGAGCCGGCCGCGCACACCCATCTCAGAGCCCCGCACTTCGTTTTGCAAGAAGACTGCCAGGTGGCGCTCATGTCTCACGTGTGACGTAACTTGATGCGCTCGTTCGCCTCCGCTGCACGCTCGAGGAACTCTAACGCAGCGCCTCCAAAATACCACTCATCGATTTTCTTGCGCAGAACATCAAACACATCGTTCACTCGCTCCACACGCAAGACTATCGTCTTTCGATGACATTTGCAGATTACATGCAGATATGGGGCCAATTTTTACCCCTTCTGCTCCAACGCGAGCTTGTCGTACCCTCTCACTACTGACAACGAAAACACGCTGTAGTTTCGAAGCTTTGAGGACTGCCAAACAATGCATCATGTACCAAAATGGCTTGCTATTAGCATTACAGACTCCATATGCTTTTCGGCGTAGTGGTGAGCGTCGTGCACAGAGAATCTAGATGTTGATGGATCGGTTCCGCGGGAAAGATATTCATTATATGCTTTTTTTTTCTTTGCAATCTCTTATTATATATTTGTCAACGTCACTTCTGTGACAAAAATACGTCTGTGGAGCCGTGGTTCACTCCAACATAAAACAATTGCATGTAAAACAAGAACACTCAGGACAAACTTGGAAAGATTTTCTTTCCATTAGCACTCGTTTTTCCAGCCTTCGCTAGAGGATTTGCTGCGGCGATGAGCTGGCCCAACAGTAGTCTGTGTTGGCCCAGTTAGGGCATACTAAGCCTACAAAAAAACTGGCTCTATTTTCTGCGCCTTGTTGTTTCACGACAGAAAAAGCTTGATTGATATGTCGAGTTTAACGTCCCAAAAGCACCATTAGGAGACTCTTTAGTTGACGACTCTAGAAATTTCGACCACCTTGGGTTCTTTGACGTGCACCCAAGTCGGAGCACATGGGCCTGTAGCAGTTTCAGCTCGATCGGAAATGCAGCCATCGCAGCTGGGATTCGATTCCGTTTCCTGTGGGTCAGCAGCTTAGTACCTTAGCTAGTAGGACACCACGACAGGGCGCCGAAAAAAGCTATATATATATATATATATATATATATATATATATATATATATATATATATATATATATATATATATATATATATATATATATATATATATATATATATATTATAAGCAAATAGCTGTTGCCTCCTGTATAGTAACAGCGTGTGAACATACAGACTAGGACAGCTCGTAAAGAAGACTAAGGCCACGCACCACGTGAGAAACGATGCTTGCCAGGCGTTTCTGGTTTACTCAGCTACCACTCATGGTCTATTGCAGCAAGGCCTATTCCCCGCCAGGTACTCGCGAGTTCCTCGTCAATTCCAGCTAATACTGCCTTCAATGACATTGCAGATCATGAAGACAGTCTCATAATGCACTGTTTGTATCCCGGTAGACAAAGCATGTAAACAGAAATTTCGTGCAGTAGAGGCACAAACATTTTTACTCGTTGCAGTGAGGTCCACCATCCCCGCTTTGCACACAGCGTATAGAAAGAGCGCCAGAATGCCAGCCACGTGCGTCATATTTGCGACATATTACATGGCGTCTTCAACACCTATATATTTTTTTTCAGCCTAAAATTACGTTGTGTTTGAAAAACAATCAGCCTTTCACTTAAGATCCTGCCGCCTGGTTCTTGGCCGATCCCCCTTTGTGGGTGGGCGTCAGAGTATCAAGGATCATCATTTTCATCATCAAGACCGAAGTCAATCGAAATGCTCGGCACGAGAGTATGTTGACTCTTACAGAAATGTGAACTCTCAAATTCTACTCCTACCTTCCAGACGGGTGCAAATACATAACTAAAAAGAACCAGAACAAGGTGCCTTAGCCATCTTTGGAATCGTTTTAGTGTGGTGCCTTCCAACACTTACAGTAGCTTGTAGTAAAACTTGTCTGATAATACTATCAGGAGTTGTACGTCCCGAAATCTCAGTATAATTATGAGGGACGTCTTAATGTAGTGCTCCAAAAATTTTCATGTGTAGGTGCCTCTTAACGTGGACTTACACCGCACAGTACATGTGCCTGTAGCATGTGGCCACCATCGGTACGCATCTCCACGGCCGGGATAGAACCCGCAAACCACTGTTCCACCTAGGCGGACAGAAAACGTGAGGATGTTGCCACGCGCTAGTGGCAGTCAAGGCTGAGGAGGAAGAAGCGGGGAGCTGGATTCCAGCGTGGGTGTGTGCCACATCGTCAAGGATCTTGACTTGACTTGACCTAAAAGTAAACAATCGTTCTCTACGTCTCGACCCCTTTTGTCGTTTCCTCTCACGACAAACTGGTGGAAGTGCTGGGTACTTCGGCGTCTTAGGCTGCTGGTCCTGGACCATAAACGACCAACACCACTACACCAGGTTCTGCTGAAGTCCATTGAAGCAGCCGTCGCCTCTAAGGTATACCACACCAATACGGTCCCCTGGCAAGTTCCGCGAGGAAAATGTTTCCCACGACCCTAACCCAGACTGAGCATGTCGATGACCCACCCGCTGCCGTAGCTTGCGTCGTCAACACGCCTCGCACGCCTAACCCTTTCCACTGCGATCCCAGTGAGGATGTGGGAGACTGGTTGGGTCACTTTGAACGGGCGGCTGCCATCAATGACTGGCGCGTTCGCCCTAATTTGAAAAACGTCTAAATCTCCCTTCTTGATGCGGCAAGAGTGTGGTACGAGAACCAAAAGGCTTCCTTCACGAGTTCGCCGGAGTTCCATCGGCTACTTCTTGAGGCCTTTAGCAACCCAGAGGGGAAAGAAAGAGCTGAGAAGGCACTGTCTACACGATTTCAAATACCGAACGAGAGTGTAGCCATATTCATTGAAGAGTTGTCACGACTGCTTAAACGAGCCGACCCGCAAATGCCAGAGGCCAAGAAAGTACGACCGAAAATGCGTGGCGTAAAGGAACAGCTTTTCGTGGGCCTCATGCGCAACCCGCTAACAACTTTGTTAAAGTTCGTCCGTGAGGCGACAAATACGGAGCGAATGCTTAGCCAGTGGTTATACCAGTATGAGCAACAAACTTCCTTCTCAGCTGCGTGCTCACTTGCGCCTAAACCTTATGACAGCGAGACGCTTACAGAGCTTACACGACAGGTTGTCCGCGAGGAACTTCAGAAGTGTCATACAGCGGTAGCTCCGAGCGTCATAGCTGTCGGCGAGCTCATACGGGATGAAACCAGACAATTCATTCCTCTGTCACGCCAATCCCGAGCCGAACCTCCCATGCTATCCTACGCAGATGCCCTGCGAGTCTCTACAGCGTCGACGGCACGTTTCTCGCATCCACCTGCTGAGACTTCTCGCCATTTCGTAAGTCCAGTTTTCCAGACCGGTCATTGCCATGGACCGCGGAAGTCTACCATGTCGCGTGCACCTGCAGTCGACCCTTGTGCTACCACTGTGGTGAAGCCGGACACATGTACCGCGACTACAACTACCGAAGAATAGGCCTGCGTGGATTCCACCCGAATTCCCGTCGCCCACTCTATAGTGAGCGCTCGTACAAAATTGAACAGTACTTAGGAAGTATTCATCTTCCTCCTGGCCCTCAGCGACGACTGTCATGATCACCGTCAGCCCGTCGGCCCGCATCGCCAAACCGCGTCCGAGCAGCCTTTGAGCCCACTGGTGTCAGTGCCTCAAGTCAACGCCGGGGAAACTGAGAATGGCGACCTCCGGTGGTGAGGACGCTGTCACGCGAAGTGACAATCCTCCGATGCCACCCCGCAATGACGTACCGCTGACGCCTTATTCCGTAACCGCTAAAAGAACATCTGCTGCTCTAACCGTTTCCGTTGACTGTCATCCAGTAACCGCATTAGTCGATACAGGAGCTGATTACTTGGTAATGGGTGCTCTGTTAGCCACCAAGCTACGCAAGGTACTGATATTGTGGGGCAGCCCACAACTGATTACCGCTGGAGGACACCTCGTGTCACTAATCAGCCGGTGCACCGCCAGACTTGAAATCTGTGCGTCGGCCTTCGTAGCATATTTCCTTGTGCTGCCCTATTGTTCCCGACCAGTTATATTGGGTATGAATTTTCTTCAGGAGTTTGGAGCTGTCGTTAATCTGCAAGATTTGTTCGTAACCTTCGCTAACTGTTTGCATACTGATTCGGATGACGCGGACGAACATCGACGTGTGGCGTTACGCGTTGTCAACGAATGTGTAACGTTGCCGCCTCGTAGCAGCGTCTTCGTCCTTGTTGAGTGCCCGCAAGAACAAGCAGGCACAGGCTTCACCGAAGGTAACGTCGCCTTACTTTTGGATTGAGAGGTCGCCATAGCTCGTAAGATTGTAGAGCTCCGGAATGGGCGGACTGCGATCTTTGTGGCCAACTTCAGTGATGAATACAAGCATTTGGCAAGGCGCACTACCATAGCCCGCTGCGAAAACCTCAACGATTTGAGCACCTGCGCTTCAATTACGACGCACTCTGCAGATGAAAACTGTGATGGAGCCTTTACGAACAACATTAATGTTAGTCAACATTTGGAGCAAAGTGGCAAAGACTACTCAGATTTCTGTCATCTTTTAGCGACTGTTTCGCCACTACATCGAAGGTCCGGCAGACTCCACTTACCAAACACAGAATAATCACTAAGTCAATCGTTCAACTGGTGCGTCAACACGCTTGCCGCGAATCACAGAAAGACAGGATGCTATTCGTCAAGCGAAACAAATAATCGATGACGGTGTCATTCAACCTTCAACCAGTCCGCGGGCGTCACCTGTTGTACTAGTTAAAAAAAAAGATGGCTCGCTCTATTTCTGTGTTGATTACCGCAAGTTGAACTCCATTACTAAGAAAGACGTTTATCCCCTTCACCATATCGACGACTCTTTAAATCTACTGCGACATGCCCGCTACTTTTCATCGATGAATCTTCCTAGCAGGTACTGGCAGGCTGAAGTTGACGAAAGAGACTGGTAAAAAACGGGGCTTATAACCCCTGACAGCCTTTACGAATTTAAGGTCCTCCCTTCGGGTTATGTTTCGCTCCAAATACGTTCCAATGAAAAATGGTCACAGTGTTATCTGACCTGAAATGGCATTCGTGTTTAGTGTACTAAGACGGGGTAGTTATTTTTTTACGACGTTTGAAGAGCACATGAAGCGGTTTCAGCATGTACTTCAGGCCATTCGTACTGCTGGTCTATTCCTGAAGCCGGAGAAGTGTCACTTTAGATACGAGGAGCCAAAATTCTTGGGCCATATTGTAAGCAGTAGAGGCGTGCATCCTGACCGTGAAAAAGCCATGGCAGTTGCTCTACTGCCGATGCCGAAGACGAAGCAAGATGTGCGCCGATTTCTATAGGCCTTTGTGTGTATTACCGCCATTTCGCACCAAATTTTTCTAAAATCGCAGAACCTTTGCAACAACTGATTAAACACAACGTCGCCTTTACCTGGCGCTCGGCACAATCCGACGCTTTTCGTGAGCTTCAGCAACGTTTTCCAAACCCGCGGATGCTTGGTCACTTTGACACAGAGGCAGATACGTAAGTGCACGCTGATGCTAGCAACCTTTCTTTCTGAACCATTCTCGTGCAGTTTCATGATGGCGTCGAGTGCTTTATCGCCTATGCTAGCCGCGCGTTGTCTTCGGCCGAGAAGAACTATTCAACAACTGAAAAGGAATGCCTGGCCGTAGTATGGGTTATTACAATGTTCCTACCAAACTTGTACGGACAGCCCTTCTGAATAATTAGTGATCACCGCTCTCTCTGTTGGTTGGCGAATCTCAAGCATCTTTTGGCCGCAAATAATTTGACTTGACAATCGTGTACCGGTCTGGCCAGAAATTCACCGACGCCGACTGCTTTTCCTGTGCCCCTGTCGAGACCACTCCAAATAATTCTGACGAAGACTGCGGTTTACTTTCGACTCTAACATCTTCCAATGTGGCCCAACAGCAACGCCAAGACACAGAGCTGCAACCACTCATCGATATCTCAAAAGATGTCGCCCACAACCGCCCCGTCAGTTTTCACGTGACTTGTCATCTTTCTGTCTACGCGACGACGTTCTTTACAAGCGCAACTTTCATCCCACGCAAACCATTTACCTGCTAGTAGTTCCTGCCACTCTCCGCGACCACGTCTCACGTGCGTGTTACGACGAGCCATCGTCCGGGCATCTCGGCTTCACACGGATCTTTGCAAAGATTAAACATAACTACTGTTGGCGGAAACTCGCAAAAACCGTGAAGCAGTACGTCAAAACTTGCACTGCTTGCCAACGCCCTAAAGTTCCGCCTATAAAACCAGCCGCTCTGCTCCGTCTTGTCAGACCTCGCATGCACCTTTCGAACAGGTTGACATGAATTTGCTAGGGCCGCTTCCCAAGTCTACAGCTAACAACAGCTGGAATGTTGTCGCTACCGACTATTTGACGAGATTCTGCGAAACCTAAGCCGTTCAGCGAGCTACTGCTTTCGATGTGGTCAACTTCTTCGTCAAAAACATCGTTCTCCGCCATGGTACCCAAGCAGTTGTCATCACAGATTGCGGTACAGCCTTCACGGCGCAGTTTCCACGTGATATCTTGCAGCTGCGTGGTACCGCACACCGAATGGCAACAGCTTACCACTCGCAGACCAATGGGTACACCAAGCGCCTCAAAAAAAAGGATTGCAAATATGCTTTCGATATATGTAACCTCGGATCACAAGAATTAGAAAGAAGTCCTCTCACAATGTAACATTTGCTTACAACACGGCTCTCCAGGAAACCACTGGATTCGCACATTTTAGACTCGTTTACGGCCGCGATGTAACCACGATGCTTGACGTAATGCTTCAGCCGACTCCCCCTGACACGACTTCTCCGGACACAAACGCCTTCGTTCAGCGCACTGATGCAGCACGAAATTTTGCGTGGCAACGCATTTTGTGTCATCAAGACAAAGATGCTCGCTGACACAAAAGCAATCACAGAGCGGTGGCCTACAAGACGGGTGACTTAGTCTGGATTTGGATGCCTATATACGACGACACGGCCTCTCAGAAAAATTGTTGTGCCGGTATTTCGGACCCTACCGCGTTCTGCATCGCAATGGCGAAGTGAGCTACGAAGTTGGGCCAGCGGAGACACCTCGCCATTCTCGTCCAGCACGTTAATCTTACATGGTTCATGTTACCAGAATGAAACTGTACTATTCGCGCTGGCTGCAAGCTACAAACTTTGCTGTACCGCACCTTCAGTCAAGCCCATTGTGTCTCCTTCTGTTTTTCCTTTAATGTTTTCGCTTGCTATCCAAGTGGTCACTACCTTTCTCGGATCAGCTTTTATTTTTGTTTCAAACTATTGTATCGTGCCGAGGCACTTTCTTTTTCTTGGGGAGAGGGTAATGCCATGCACTAGTGGCAGTTGCGGCTGAGGAGGAAGAAGTGCAAAAGTAAACAACTGTTCGCTACGTCTCGACCCCATTTTTCTGTTTTCTCTCGAGGCAATATCAAATATCCAGCCAGAGAGAAAAACAAAAGCAGCGATGTTAACCGGGTTGCACCTGGTTTTCTACGCTACACGGGGGAGGAAAATTGAGAACAAAAGTGTCCACTCAGTTTACCCACACATCGTCACAACACATTCATTGCTTTTATGTTACTTGAAGATATCATCATCAGTGCGCTGGGTGTGTCTTCTTTGTCGTAGCTCGAGCTAAGCGGCAATAATAACGTTTCGTATAGTAATACGTCTACCACGTAATTATTATAATTGATAGATATGTGGTGTTTAACGTCCCAAAGCCACAATATATATAATTATGTGAGACGCCGTAGTGGAGGGCTCCGGAAATTTTGACCACCTGGTGTTCTTTAACGTACACCCTAATCTGAGCGCATGGGCTTACAACATTTCCACCTCCATCAGAAATGCAGCCGCCGCAGCCGCGATTCGATCCCGCGACCTGCGGGTGAGCAGCCGAGTACCTCAGCCACTAGACCACACGTAATTATTATATGCCATATTTCTATGAGCTTTGTAATATACTCGGCGAATGAACACCGTCAAGCAAAGCAATCCTAATGAAACGTGGGTTACTTCCTCGTTTTCTGTTTTTTGTTTTATGTTGCTAACTCCATTGTCAGCGCAGGCTGCGCAGCAGCAACACGGTACTCTCGGCGACTCCCGGCGCGATGCGTGGGTGTTATGCTGCCACTTCATAGCTCTTTTACCACGTCGTTTTTACCGGAGCCCTGCTATCAAGTTATTCAGCAATGCAGCAGTAATCGCTTCCACAATGCTAACAGTCGTCTTTGTTTATAATCTTCCTTTACGGAGAGTAATCCAGCAAGTAAATATAACGCAGTCCGCGGACCACTTTCGTGCTACCTAACAGCACGAGATACTCCCCGGTGCGTAGGTGAAAGGGTAGTATCGCCTGTGGCACACACTGGGGCAAGTGTCAAAAGCGGAAAACATTCAGGGGTGTCGAATAAGAGGGAAAACCGAAGAGTCAGTTTAGTTATGTTTCATAAAAAATAATGAAAAAAAAACGTTCAAGAAAAGAAGAGAACATGATCAATACAATGCACGTTATGAGCCAGAGGACGAAACAGAACGTGAAAGTTTATTAAAAATGAACTACAACTCAATATACAGAGATACATATTAAGGAAAAGTGGTGGTAAAGCTCACCGAAAGATGGATCATGTGAGGAGTAGAAGGAGAAATGGTGGAGCAGGTATTAGAAGCGGAAAACACCCGTCGTCACCTAAAGGTGACGACGTTACAAGCTCTGCCATCGATATTGCTAAGTGAATCATACATTTTACGCTGAAAATCTGTGCTCAATGCACCGTTCTTCAACAAACCGGAACTACGCTTGTACGTTGCCATGACAACGCAAGTGTGTAGAGGCTCAGCCTCAAGGGCTCACGTACGCTGAAGAACGCTTTTTGCGCTTCTACAGGTTGGAGTATACTTGCTGGCAGTCCTATAATATTCCTGTCGAAGAGCGTCGAAGTCCAAAATGGCTGCCTGCAAAGAGCTTTAGCTTTGAAAGTGTTAAGTTGCTATGCTTTACTCACGCCATGTCTCATACCGCATGATGGATGCTTGGTATGTATTCTGCAAGTACGGTGCTATCACATAATATAGAGGTAAAGCTTGTGGTGACTGTATGAATGCTAGCCACAGAAAAAGTCGCAACAATTAAAATATAACGTTTCTTCAGTTTGACAATCAGAGAAGTTTGGAAAACCAACAGATATTGAATGCAAAGGGAGATTTAATGACATTAAGTGTCCTATTTTGTTCGAAGGTTAGTGAGTTCAACTTCCATGACAGAAAGTCTGATTGTTCGTCTACACTATTGTGATTGAACTCAAGGAAAAATCAACCCAAAACACCTAAAGAGGCCGCGCAACACTTTTTGAGTATGGTTAAAAACGCTGCTGATCGGTAGTAGAGGCACCCGACGACGCGCAAGCCAAAGATTCTGGTGCAGCTCGCAGGCTGGAATTCACTACAAATTATCAAAGTATGCTGACAATTGCTTTCTCCCCTCTCGACAAAACATGCAATATGCCCAAAAATCACACGTAGCAAACCCAGCTGTAAGCCATTGGCTCATTTGAAAAAGGCGCGCTCGCTCGTTACAGAGATTACCACGGGAGGCCGCTGCTTGTCAACGCGTGCGCGCGCGATCACACTGAAAAAACCACGCATTCGAAGAAGAAAAAAGTACTCAAGGTCACGAGGTGCGTGTGACGTTTTTTTTTTTTGTGGCGCTGCCATCCCTCCCTGCGTAGCTTCCAGCGCTTTCACCAATGCTAGAGAAAAGAGAATGCAATTGCAGCGTGCGACAAACCTTTGTAACTCCACTCGAACTAGACGGATTCCTAAAACTTTTATGGCGTTGAATTCGTGAGGCAATGAGCTCTTCCGGTGAATTCATTTCATGATTACTTGAAAAAGTGCTTGAGGGCCCTCTTCAGAAACTACAAATAATGCCTTCATTGATTTCCTTAGCTCATGGGATACCGGTAGGATTTTCAGAAGGTGAGTGTATTCTTTGATACTATTCTCTTTTAGACAGAGGCAACCCTGAGAAATTTTGACGCTTCAAGAATGTTGATATGTTATTTAATTGTTGCACTAAGGTTGATATTCCAATCACAGACCAAGCGACATAAACTCAGGCAGTACGTAAAATTACAGTACTATTTATGTTGACTTCACACAGCAGTATTGCTATGTGTGATGACGTCATCAGCCAAAACATTCAAATGGGCCGCTTGTCAGCAACAGATGGAGCCACGGTATGGAGCGGCCGTGCAAACGTTATGCTACCCTGCGCGAGCACGGAACGAGAAGCCCATACCGTGTTGTGACGTCATAGTACAGTAATAATCAAAACTGGCTTGTAAAAACACAACACAATTACTTCTGCAGGGTGCGCTCGCGCTTAGCAGTACATTTTACATATTGTTAAATGCTTGAATTTTCTTTTAATGCAAAAAAACAAAAGTGAGATGTTTGTGTCACTATGTCTTTATTCGTCAGTGGGGTTATTGAGTTCTTTGATCAGTTAATTACTGTTGTGACTGCAGTACGGAAGTGAGAAAAGTAAATTGTATGAATAGACAGCTCTCCACCGACACGTTGCCACATAGTGACAATATCACAGAGACTGCAATGCACTTCACAGAAACAACCTAAGCAGTGTCCTTCTATATACCTTACCAAGCATGATTTTTTGCTGGCTTTCCTTACAAATGAAGTAGTACAATAGTGTTGGCAAAATTAGTCCTCAATAAAAACTTTTCCGAAAATTGAATATTCCTACCTTTGAAACGACACTCCAGCCTGAAACTAATACTAAGGTTTTTGACACCGTAAACGAGAGCGCGAATGTATGAAATACACAGGTGGTTCACATATTTATTTTGCGCCACAGCTGCTACTCAGTGACTGCCGAGAAACTCGCTTTCTGGTTCCTGAATACTTCGCAACTGATTTAAAAGTGGCATTCTTAGCACAATGGTAACAAGTATGTGCATAGTATATTTAGCCCCAACGCCACTAAAACATTGGAGTCGCAAGGCGTATTCCGCTTAACATAATTACTTCAAGGCTACGTGGAGCGCTGGCAGAGTTTTGCGCCTAAATGTTCCCGAATGTGATGACACAAGCCTACTTCGCTCGCCTCGAAAGGGAGAACCTCAAGGAGCACGTTGTTGCATTCCGAAAAACCACGTAAAACTAATGCTCTTTAATTAGATGTGGTTCTTGGGAATGCAACATTGTAAATACGATTACTGCATGTGAGAGTACGATTAGTATTATTCGGTAAGCTCAGTAAGTTTGCGCCTGCCTGTCGGTTGCATGGCTGTCTTCTACAACTATGGTCCCCAAGTAAGGATAATAACGATTACGAACCAAAATGATGACGTAATTACGGAGATTGATTGATATGCGGATTATAACGTTCCAAAAATCCCATATCAATATGAGAGACGCTGTAGTGGAGGGCTCCGAAAACTGCGATCACCGGGGGCTATTTAACATTCACCCTAAATCTGAGCACATGGTCCTACACCATCTTCGCCTCCATGGAAAATGCAGCCGCCACAGCCGAGATTCCAACCCGCGACCTGCGGGTCAGCAGCTCAGTACCTTAGACCCTAGCCTATCGCGGTGGGGCTGGAACGGGGTTCCAGCCTGGGTCCTCGCGACGACAATCCGGTATTTTACTGAGAAGCAATGACGTTTTCTTTTTTATAAAAACCTGGAAGCATTACTGGTAATTGAACATCTTTCGAAAAACGACCCTATGAAGGTCTTATGTCTGGAAGTAACCGCGTTAACACGGATAATACAGCGTAGTAGAACAGTAACGTAACATCCATGTGCCTGTCAACCTGAAATGTGTGACCAGGCGTCATGCAGTGCGAATTGTATAACGAGTGGGTCGTTGAACGCTCCGAACCCATTACAAAGGTCTCAGTCATAATTCTTCATCGTGATCATTTCATGCATCCACGAAATGCGCATCATACCTAGCGGATACGTAGAGGATGCCGCGCTTCTCCGCGTAGACGGTGCTTCTCAACTTCACAAAATTTATCATTTTTGAAATAGTGGCTACCCTGGCAAGCGTACTTGCACTCGTAGCCCTAAATAACGTTCGGAATAGGTTCGAGAATTAGCGCTGTTCGAGCTTTCGCTGTGACTGTACCGCGCTATCGGCGCAAACCTAGTGTTTCGACGCCATAGCGAGGAGCTCTTTAAACATATACGTGCACACTGGTGGAAAGCTCGCAGGAGCGGCATCTCGCCCATCGGCACCTCTGCGCGGCAAACAACGGCACAATATTGCCGCAAGAGAGTATTGTGTCGCACCTCGCGGCACAATATTGCCGCGAGGTGCCGCGAGAGTAGCGAGACAATAGGGGACATTTCGAGGCACGCGCGGCGTGCATGCAGCAGGTCACTGCACTTTGAAAAGTATTAACCGGCTTTTAGCCTCTAAATAACATAGTTGAATGGTGTTCAAAAAATAGTGTATTTGCTTTTTCAGCCGTTTCCTAACCTTGAACTCGACAATTTCGAAACCACGTTTCTTTATTACTTAGGTGCGATGACTAAAGACGATAGTCTTTCTTGGAGACCTTCGACGCCAAAAGTTTGGTTTGTCTGACTGACATCTGTCTGTCTGTACATTTGTCTGTTTGTTCGCGGTAATGATACGTCAAACGGCACCGAACGATACCTCAAACGGCCAACCCCATCCACAGCGCCCACCAATACTGCTCAAGTTTCAGCGTTCGTGTTTGTGCGATTGTCAATTAAAAAACAATTATTGCGCATATCTTAGACGCCATTACAACACGTCGATGTTTTGCTTGCGAGTCTATATAGTAGAGAACACACAAACAAGCTATTCTAAGGATCGTACCATTTATCACGCTGCGCTGACAGTGCAACGCAATGCTCGAAAAGGCGTTTCCAACGCTTTGCTAAGACGACACAGTGGTGGCACCTGCCCGTTGCTTTGCGTTCTACACCCTTATGGCCTCCAGGACAGGTACGCGTCTTTTTCGGCGGATGCGCACACGCCTTCCTTTGTTTTGAATATACCTACAGATAGCGCTCGTGTCTATCGTGCCTATATGCACTTGTTCGCCTTCACTGCACGAATCGAGACTCTCTCACGCTGCGCTTCCAGAATACAATTCACCGGTTTTTTTCGCTCAGAGTATCAAAAAAAAAAACTTTTGTTCACTCTCACCACACGCAAGACTATCGTCTTTTGACGACGTTTGCAGTGAGACATGGAGATACGGGGCCAGTTTTTTCCATACATTCCCAAATAACCAGTGAATCACTCTTGTATTCTGCACAAATGCCTACAGCTACTGAGACAGAATTGCGTTTATGCAGTTTATTGTGCTTTTTGTGATAAATTTTCATAGGTGCCAATTAGCTGCGGATGAGGATCGTGGTGGTATGAAATTGGCTAATATTGTAATATCAGCCAGCATTTAATAATCCTGCTTCCATTTAAGGGGTGCAAGTTTTGGAAGAATTTGATGCATGAACTTTGCAACTCTTTTTAGTCGTCGACTGAACAGTACCTCAAGATCCCCCAAAAATGATTGGACGTATAGGACCTACCCTGTGGTCTTAAGAGTCCCCCATTTTTTTCTTTGCTTCTCTGGCTTGTACTGTTACTATTTAGTCTCGTGAGACTGTCATTTTGGTAGTTTTCAAAGTTGGGTAATCACTTCTAAGACTGGGCATTTGCTTTTCGAGTATTGAAATTGGGCTGCCAGGAATTGTACATTTTATTGTTGCAAGTCGCACCCTGAAGTAGAATGAACACGTTTCCCGCACAAAATATATTTGGCTAGCATGAAATACAAGACACCAATGAGTTGAAAGAGAGTATTTAGTGCCAGCGAGAGCGATGCGGAACGTATATTTTGTAACTTAATTAGATGAACTCCACAATCTCTATCAGCACTAAGGTAACCCTCCTTTGTTTTCTTGAGCGTGAAATATTGGTTATGAAAATAGCAAGTGCTAATCCAATGGGCATTCATATTTTGTTGGTATAGTCATTAAGAAAACATCATCACTCCTCTTTCCCTCTTCCCTTTTCCCCTGTGTCTAGGAGTAGGCTAGAGCGCACCAGCTCAAGCCGACCTTCTTGCTTTACAATAAGATATATCTCTCTCTTTTCATGCCAGTGTTTTTTGGCTAGGCCAATCAGATTCCTGCCTTCACAAACGCTTCACTTTCTGCTAGAGACATGCGTCTCTAAATACGAAAAGACTAAAATTGAAGTCTCAAGTCTAAACAACGATTCTACAGACTAGCACGTTGAAGTGCTCCATCAGACAGTTGGAAAAGCAGAGAGGATGGAATGAATTGACTCCACCGATAACGTGCGTACTCAATCGATCGGTTCAATGGCTAACGTCTGGTGCACCATCAGTTCTAAACCTCTCTCGTTATCAGCACGCGAAATGGCACGTTGGCCGTGTTCTTCAATAGTTAGACGCCAGTCAATGCCTGTCAAGGCTATTCATCTTTTGAAGCAGCCCCGCCGCGGCGGCCTAGTGGCTAAGGTACTCGGCTGCTGACCCGCAAGGCGCGGGTTCGAATCCCGGCTGCGGCGGCTTCATTTCCGATGGAGGCGGAAATGTTGTAGGCCCGTGTGCTCAGATTTGGGTGCACGTTAAAGAACCCCAGGTGGTCTAAATTTCCGGAGCCATCCACTACGGCGTGGCTCATAATCATATAGTGGTTTTGGGATGTTAAACCCCATATATCAATCAATCAATCAATCAATCAATCAATCAAATCATCTTTTGAAGCAATAAAGTATTGTAGGCACCAGAACAATACTTTAGTATTAGCGGAGATGACGAGATAGCAACACATATCGACCGGGCCGTATGTCCTTGAGCAAGGGGGCGAGATTGTTTGTGTACATTGGGTTTGCGAAAAAAAGAAGAGGTTGACGAGTTGTACCTTGAAAATTATCATCAACCTGATTGTGTAATGCAGGGCGAATGTATCTGTCCAGTTTCACTGATAAACCTTGACGTTAACTTTAGAAACTTAACCTCTTCGGCCCACTTAACTTTTCATATCTGCCTCACGCGTATGCAATCCCTTAAAATCTAGTCTGTTACTTTGAATGACCAACCGTTATCGTGCACACGCAATACGAGCTCTACCCTTGCCCTTTTCTTCTTCATGTCGAATAACATGCAGATGAGACCACTCTTTTTCTATAATTAGGTCTGCTATCTTATTTTTCCTTGATGTTACATACATCACTTTTTTATTCGCTGACTCGTTGAGACATCCTCAATTCAAGCTTAGCCTTCTCATTAAGACACCATGTTTCGGCTTCGGCAGCAAGCGTGCCAGTGCTAATTCATGTTTGTTGAAGAATGCTAACACACTACCATTTGAACGTTGAGAATGCCTGAAAAATTAGCTTTGTCCCATTCTCGATAATGATAACCTTGAAAGATTTGGGGGACACTTAAGTTTTACTTTTAAGAGTTGAATGCGACAGCGGCATGCACACTCCGGCAGGCAGCCACGAGTCACCTTCTCTATTGAAAGCCCATATTCGCTTCCCAGTTGAAACCTGAACTGTGTGACAAGGAAAACCACAGTACACACACCCACCTCCCTTCCTAATTTGCAACAACCTCGAAGTCTCACTCACAGCCGACGGTGCTTTGTTCCTAACGACCACAAACGTCCACACCGCCGTTGACACCAAAACCTGAATTTTAGCGCAATGAGCTTCTTAACGCTAGGGCGTTAAAACGGAAGAGTTTGTAAATGCAAAGTAAAAAAAAAAACAGCCTGTGAAGCGAGTTCGTGCGTGCTGTCCACTGCAATATCTGCTTTCACCAACTGTCATTTATTGACTCCTAGTTGCTGTAATTTTAGGCAAACCTTCAAAAGTTATTAACGTTCCCGCTCGCCTTCCCCAGCGCATACTAACAACAGTGGTACTATTCTGTAGCTACCGAAATCAATCAATATGCTGTTATTTGTGACCTGCTCTTTCTCTTTTCCCGTTTGTTTGTGCTGTCAAGTTATCACAATAACTTCGTAGTTGTTAAGTGAATAGTCGTACTAGCACATATATTTGATCCGCGGTTTACAAGCACCTCGATTAGAGTGCATGTAATGGTATATACTGCGTGCTCACCTCGAGAATAACTATCAGCCTTTTCGAACACCTGAATGGGAACATGTAAAACAAAAATTGCTTATTCAACTGGATACAATGATATTTTGTTCGCATGGTGTTGGCTTTACACTTACAATGCACTCAAGAGTTTATATATGAAAGGCACACGTAAACTGCCATATAATCAGTTTGGGAACACAAGGGCAAAGTTAGGACGTGGACCTCAATTTCAAAAGAAAAAAATTAATAATAATATTCACGGAAACGCCAGGATCTTTTTTCTTATCATTGCATGACGAAGCCGCAACTCTTGGTCATAAATAAATTACTTTCAATCATCTTTAGTGAAGGTCATGTGAAGTTTTATTGGCGCACATTAACGCACTTTTCTTGCCTGTTCAAAAGAACCCTCTAAAATACTGTATAGATGTGAATGACATTGACATTGCCTACAAAAGAGAGGCGAAAATCTCATTTCCTTAGATACGAAGATGAAGGAAGAAAGCTTTAGAGGTCGTTAAATTTTAGCTAACTTTGCCGCAATTATTTTCGGTATACTTTGTATACGATTTTATTCAGCGTACAGGACAAAGAACTGATTACACGCGTGTTCAGTGAAATGCGTTTACCGGCTCACAGCATTGAAAAAAAGAAGGAGGGGGGGCGTAGGCATCAAGCCGATGGACCAAGGTTAAGTGCACTCTCGCTCACGAACTGGTCAGATTTCCTGGTGGCAACAAAAAAAATTGGGACCGTTTGACATTGACAGGGTCTGACGGCCAGACGAAAAGATGTGGGGAAAGTTGGGCGCTAACCCGCAATAGCAAGTAAAATGCAGCAAAGTGTTGCCAGAAAGCCCGATTCACTAAATCGGCGCACTGAGCAGCCAAGGAGTCTTCATATGCCGGCGAAGCAACTAGGATCAGGAAAGTGAAAAGGCTTTTGCCCGCTAATATCCTTCCGATGCATATTACTTCAGATAAGTTAAAGTGGTACATCGATTATTGCAGGATAAGAATTATGTGTAAACGCTGGTAAAACCATTGACGTTTGCGGGTTCAGTCAATTCACTTGGTTCCTTCCACAGCGCTGCGCGAAAGTTCACGACTCAGAGTGCGTATGGGCGTGTTGCACCCTATTTACTCCAACGCGTCGGCTCCCAGCGTTCAACTCCGGTGGAGAGGTAAACCCGTTAGGAAAAAAAACAGAACATTGTATGTGAGAGATAATGAGTTCAAGTCTGCTACATGCGCTAAGAAGAGAAGAGTAATATAATTTAGAGTGAGGGATAAAATTGTAAAAAAAAACAAAGTATAAAATAAACACGCAATTTAATTGAGAGTAAGCAAGGTAAGGTAGCACACAGTGAGCGTTGGAGTAACTTTAGGCACTAAGTTTTCGCGTTACCTCCTAGACAGGACGTTAAGCTAAAGCTTGTTTGCAGAGAGGGGTGACATTCGAAGGACGTTTCGTCAGCTCTCAAAGAAATTGTTTGAAAATCAAAAAACAAAAAGCTAAGCGCATAAAACGTAATTTGAACGTAGACCGCTGTTCGATAACTGTAGAGGAGAGTCGCAAGCCGTGAAGGGGTTGGTGGGGAGGAGCCGTGAAACGCGTAGTACCATAAAGTCTGTTTGTACGGTGGACTTTAAAGTGAAGTTATTGCAAAAGCACGCGTTCTATAACCAAAGGTAAACTACTGCAAAAGATATGAACAAGACGACACACGCAGCACGATGGAGTGTCGCCGCATTGAAAAAACAAAGCTACATTCTGGGGCTCTGATTCGGAACTGAAGATAAAAAAATCAAATTTTAGGTGTGAAGCACATTACGGGCTTAATTTGTCGGCGTGTCATGTTCTCGTCACGACCCTTCTGAAATGGTATGCGCCGGTAAAATCCGGGATACACCGTTAATTGTAACTGGTCCAACAAAAATGAAGAAAGTACAGTTAGGCCAAGAAATAACCGAGGATGTATTGAGATTAAATTGAGTCAATTAACATAAATTTGCGAAATTATGCCTCAAGGTTGGTTTCAAGTGCCAAGCTTTCTTCTGTAAAGCATACTTCGTAGCATGTTGCGGTGTGCAACACACAGGCAACTTACGGGAAAACCACTGCTAATGGGCGATGAGGGACCAAAGAAGAACTGGGAGAGGCATGTGATGGTAAGTTGCGTTCCGACGCAATTTTGCGACGTTGGTGGAGTTGACCTGACTAAAGAAAGATGCTAATGAATGTACCCCGCATCTCTACTAAGTACGCCACGTGAGTGAAGAGACGGCGGATCGCGGAGGCTACACATAAAATATATTATAAAACAGCAGACAAGGCTTGACAGATTAAGAACAGAACCAGAGCGGAGAAAAAGCACTTGATCCTCTTCGTAATACATGCGTGGTTTCAGGCTGGGCACCATTTGTGCTTCACCAGGGTTATCTCACGAAGCAATGTGGCTATTAAATTACTTCGGCCATTCCCTTCTTCATCGGTCTCTTCGAAGCGATCAGCGGCGATTCCGCTGAGAGAAGCACCGACGTACCCTGCATGCGTCACCCTTCCCCAGGTCTCACGATCAGACAGCTGAAGCACCCATCCGTACACGCTTGGTCGTATTTTTCTTTCGAGAAATAAAAAATGGGAATAAAAGGTGAATAAAAAAACCAGTGGTAAGGTGAGAAAGAGAGAAGAAATATCGGAAAGGTAGGGAGGGTAACTAGATTGAGTCCAGTTTGCTACCCTACATGGGGGAGAGGTGAATTATGAAGAAAGAGAGAGAGAGAGAGAGTAGGAGATACACATTGCACATAACACGCACACCTTACACACAGTTCACGTTTCAAAGGCGGTGGCACAGCGACGTAGCCCTCAAGGTAAGGATTACATAAGAGCCAGCTTGCTCCGAAAAGTGCTAAGAAAAATAAAGGGATGCAATTTTTGTGTTGTTCGAGGACGTGCGTGACCTATTTTTTTTCCTCGTGCCCTGCCTCCCTGCTTAGATTTGAGTGCGTTCATCCGGACGAGAGCAGAGATAATGCAATTGCAGCGTGCGTGAAATCTCTGTAACTCTGTTCGTACTGGACGTATTCTGAAGAATTTTGCCATGGTGAATTCGTAAGGCAAGAAGCTCTTCTACTGAATCCATCCAAATAATACTTGAAAAGTGTGTTACAGGGCGCCTTTGAGGTGAAATAAATATACAAACGTTAAAAGAAAGCGCAATCCTGTAAAAGCAAGTTTAAGCTCATGAAGATTTGTTAACATCTGTTGTACTGTTCATCAAAAAAAGTGTTGGAAAAGTGTTATACACCCCATTGTTTGTTATACAGACAGAAAGCAAAATAAATAAATAAATATATTAATAAACGCCACGAGTAGAGACGTGGGCGAATTTTATCAGTGCCTTCATTACTACGCCACGTCCATCGCCAGTCATCTTCGCCCTGACATTAAAGTTACGCTACCAAGACAATTGCACAAGGTCAACGTGCTAAAATGGACTGTGCCGTGCACACGACCACATATTATCACTCACGTCCCTATTTTTAACCTCATGCAAAACAAGCACCCTTATTACAACATGTCCTTTAATGACCGATGCACTCGTTCAACTCTCGGCAGCAACCACGGAAAGACATCAGCCACATGCACCGCTTCTTGATGTTTCTGCGTACCATTCTGCAAATGCGGTTCATGATTTTAAAAATTCAACTATATACAGTTAGAGAATCTGGCTACGGCGATGTTTTCAAGAAAACGAAGAAAATAATGCTCTACGGTATTGGCTATGTGCACTGTTGGAGCATGCGCACGCGATGCGCCCATCAAGAGAATGGGTAATGTATCTCGGCGCCGCTTGCATGGCTATAGGCATTGCAAATATGAAAGCACAAGAATCAAGAGGATGTGAATCTATATATGTCCTCGCCGCGGGAGATAACATTTAGCGTTTTTTTTCTCGAATATCTTTGAAGTTTACGAAACTCGTCTAAACACAGATTGCTATGCAGTGCGGCGATACCAACCAATAGTGGCGGCGAATAACCAATGAACGCAACATAAAACTGATGTTTTCCAGGCTCGTAATAGTTTGACTATGATACTGCATTCCGAGCCATCACAGGTCTAAGGAGAGTACATCACAAATTGAATTCGATCTGTTACTGCTCATTTATTTCGACACATATTTAAAATTTACACATATATCTCAGTAAAACACCCTACTAATTTCGGCTTGCAATGGGTATCGATCAAAGCAAGTATTCGGCCTAAAGGGAAAAAAGTTTAGACGAGGACTGCTTAAGAACCCCACGCATCATACTTAAGTGAAATTTTATTACAAACTTTTCAAGCGACCTTTGTGCGCTCTCGGGCGTTTCCAACGCGGGTGCCCTTCGTATTCTGGTGCCTTACAATTTTAAATGCAATAACCTATTTATAGCGTAAGATTCAATGTTAGTGTGAAGTTTTCCCATCTGCTTTAGAGCTATAAGCTCGAGATCTAAAAAAAGTAGGTTGATGCGATCGCATGCAAGAAACTACATCACTATATTAAAGTGAACATTAAAGAGGGTCGCCTCGCTATAAGCTCTTGTAGAATAAATACTTTTCTGAAGTAACGTTTTTTAGGAATGCAGCGAGAAAAAACATAATTCGGAAATGATACCACTTATGTTAAACTGACGGCAGAAGATGACTCACAGACGGCTATAATCAGTTAGGTAGTTAGAAAGTGTTGACGTCAAGGGCTTACTTGTCTTCGCACCAACCAAAATCGAAGATATTAAGCTACAAAGTAATAAAACACAATTTCCTTGGCAACACGCCCATTACAAGGGAACCTGCTCATATACATTTTTATTATAAACTATTCAGCGATTTATGCGTTACTGGTTGTAACATGGTCGGTTCGAGATTTTCAGAAACGTCTAACTGAAACATCCATTCCATCAGAATGCTTCAGACTTTAATGTGTTGAAAAATTTTCTGCTCCTCATGTCTGCTATGAGACGACCAATTGCCAGTACACTTGGGTTTGGTTCAAATTTTCGCTTGCAATGGGCATCGATCAAAGAGTGAACGAAAGCAACAGTGTGCTACTTGAGCAGACGCACGATGTTGCTGGTGGTGCCAGCAATATACACTCTAACAAATAATTCATATGAACTGACAGGAAATAATTACCACTGTCCATCCGTCCCTTCTTCCACATACGCATTCATTCCTCCATCCAAACATCTATCTATCTATCTATCTATCTATCTATCTATCTATCTATCTATCTATCTATCTATCTATCTATCTATCTATCTATCTATCTAACTATCTATCTATCTATCTATCTATCTATCTATCTATCCTATCCATCCATCCATCTATCCATCCATCCATCTATCTGTATGTATGTATGTAGTATTTATGTATGTATGTATGTATGTGTGTATGTATGTATGTATGTATGTATGTATGTATGTATGTATGTATGTATGTATGTATGTATGTATGTATGTATGTATGTATGTATGTATGTATGTATGTATGTATGTATGTATGTGACGAGGGCATCTAACACAAAATATACAGTGCAGGATATAGTTTACCAGGTGTTGGTTATTTGTGGCTAATGCTGACAGTGCGCTGCCGACAGTATCTTGTTTTAGTTCATGATTGACGTCGGTGAAACAAAACTACAGTTTTAGACAATTCTTGTTCTTTGTCAGTGGTCTATGGTCCCGGTTTCACGAAGCAAGATTGTGTTACTTGAATTAGGAATGTCATATAGTCTGAACTTGTTCGTCAACAGTGCTCGAACTTTTAAACATGGACCATAATTTGAAGAAAGGAGAGTACAGCAGCTGAGAACTGATGCGACGAATCGGCAACAGCGACATAAAAAGTGCAGAAGAAAAAAATGCATCTGTATGCATGAAACACAAACGCGGTATATTCTTGAACCATTTCTGTATGTCATTAAGAACACCTTTTGGTTATTTCCCTGAATATGGGTCTCGGAGGTCCATACACATTGATACATCCGCATTTTTTTTCGTGGGTATTATATAGGCTGGGCTGTGGGCAAACGTAAACAAATAACGGCCTGCCATGAATATCATTTTGTTTTCATTCTAGAGCGCCAGGAAAGTTGAAAGGAGATGTTACTTGATGCAGGTTTCTCTATTCTATATATTTATTGACTTGGTTGTCCTGATATAGCGTTTTTCTTTTGCTCACTCATATTTATACTTAAAACAGCATTTGTAGGAATAGACAAAGCTTTCCTTTTTGGGTTTTTCGGCATATTTTGTGTTTATAGAACCGCAAACACTGCCACTTTCTTTGTGTAGGCACAAAAGCATGACGGCAACTAAAATGAGATATTTTGAATTCTCCGAGTGGGGAAACAACGCTTCAGCAGCGCACGCTGGTAAAAAAAATCACTTCGTGAAATACAAAGCACACACGGGTAAGTGCACCATTGTAAGATTATTTAGAAACAAATCACAGATACAAGTGACAACATTTACCATTGTGTATATTGTTTATACAGAGGTTGTGCCTTTATATAGGCACAGAAAGTCCTAAATCTGGTTTGTTCAAGCACATCGCGTTGAAACTGGTAGCCCAGCCTGGCGAATGGAGCTGCCTGAAGTATCATACAGTTGCGGTAGTATACCCAGTTAGCATTGCTGACTAATTTGGCATACAAAGTAAAGTTATGTGACTCTTTCTAACTATTTCAGTAGACACCACTGAATTGCTCATCATCACTACCATGAAAAAGTTGGTAAATGGTCTGTTTTGATACAGCGAGCATTCTAATCATAACTTAGGTATCGAGCAAAGAACAACGGCGTGTGTACTGCTTCAGTACCGCGATAAAACAGCGACAGCTGTCGTGCTCACATCATTCGACTTTTCTTTGTCATCGCAAGTCTTTGTACCCTCGCCATGCAAAAACAAACGATGACTGCAGGCATGTGCACAAAGTGGTACTCACGGAATCACATCACCATGGTCATGAATGAAGGGGCTTTAAGCCTATGCTGTAACACCGGCAACCATAAAGTTCGTTTTTCAAGTACGAGTTGTCGAAGCAGCGTTTACAACACTGTCTTTACGTCGGCGCCGTTGTGCCCAGTTAGCAGCGCTTTGGCCGCGCGCGCACGATGTTGCGACTTACATTGAACGTGACTGTACACGTGCATGCACGCACATACACACACGTGCACACACACACACACACACACACACACACACACGCGTGCCCCCACACACGCACATATACACGTACACAAACCACAGACACACACGCGCGCTTGCACACACGCACACACAAACACAAGCACACGCGCAAAAACGGACACATACACGAGCCATATAAACATAACCCAAAGGGAAGTCAGAGGAGAATGTATACTATTATAAGTTGATATCACACTCGGGTTGCATTCGGCACAGAGGAGACATAAAAAGAAGGTATTCACCGGCCTAGTGACATTCTCGGCGTCGTTATGCCACCTTGAGTCTCGGCCACTTGTTTATATATATATATATATATATATATATATATATATATATATATATATATATATATATTCTACTGAGGACCCTTGAAACATGGAGCTAGCAATGCACTCGTACAATAATGTAGGCTCTTAGCGAGTGCACGTACACACACGCAGTGTTTCGTGGCAAGGATGCAGCTCTCCCGTGGATTCCTCATGGCAGCCTATGGCAGCGCAGGTCCCATTGCACGGGGTAGCTATGCTTGAGCCATTCATAAGCTGGCAAGCTTTCCGCCTGTCGCAATACCCAAAGACATTCGTTTACACGGCCGCCATTTCTGCACTGAGGGAATATACACGTGCGTGCAGACGACATCGCGTAAATAGAAACAAATGACCTAGAGTGATCTTCAACGACGACCCCGCGCCCATCGATGCGCACTTTCTCCACTCCTGTGTTAGACGAGAGACACCGTTTTAGGGATGCCGCTCTGCGAGAGCTCGAGGAAAAATTGTTGCTAATCCTGTCGCCAGAATGCACCTCTTTCACGATGCCACAGCGCATGTTCCCTTCCCCTAGCATTAAAGTCGCTAAACTGCTCTTTAAAGCTATCGTTTTCGCGATGGCAGTTGTCACGGTCCTAAGTAAAACTCTGCCAAAACTCACGTATCTTGACAGTCTCATAAACGTCACGTGCACTGAGGATTATTCAGCGCTGCATGCACTATTGTGCACTGTCGGTACAAACATCGGTGCTCAACTATATATTACAGATGCAGCGCGCAAGTGAAGCAGACATTTGCCTTGTTTATAAAAGATAGTTTTTTGTTCCGACGCCAAACAGCTGTTCACCAATCGATGCTGCTGAAATCGCTTGTTTCCCTCCCATAACGACTGTGCTATTTGAATTATAAAATGAAGAAAATGAAGTAGCCGAGACATACATCACAACATTACTACTGCTATAGGTAGGCGGTGCTCGTGTTTTTTCCCTCACTTTTCTTTTGTTCGAAACGTGTACATGCCTTGTAAATATGCAAACATGTTATTTTGCAACCCTGAGATTGTACCACATTACCATTTCTGCTTGTTATTTGTATTCGTTTATTGTGTACCTCTTCTTGTTCAACTGCATTATAGACAGAATGATTCTTCGCTTGCTTTTTTTTATTCATGTACCCTATGCCTTTGTATCATACCTGTGCCTCTCCTGCATAGGTCTTGACATAAGCCTGCGAAATGCCAAGAATAAATAAATAAATAAATAAATAAATAAATAAATGTTCGAAAATCTTCGACGATAGCGCCTAATATTGTAATGATTTTTAAAATGCTAATACTATTTGCAACCATCGCAAGTTGAAGCGAGATAAACTTTAGAGATATCCCACGTTGCTTGTTACACTGACTTGGTTGCTTGCATTAAAAGTCTTAACAATTTTCTAATATTAAGATAAACATTATTATAATAAGTACACTTCACACGTATAATGTCATATGGGAAGCGCAGGAAATATTCGCCTTGTACCAACACAGTGAGCTTTGTGGCAAAAGATGACCTGTTAGGCATTAAAATACGTCAATCATAGTATAAGAAGTTTGAAGAGTTAAACCCTATATGAGTGCGCAATTATCTGTATTCTGTCCTACTAATGGAGTGTTTTTATGCGTTGATAAGTAATATTCGTACACTCAGCCGAATTATTGTTTTTTCTTTAATTCTTTCCTGTGCCCCGAAATGTTTCCTTGATGATAGACGTCAACAGAATTCCGCGTTTAAGTAAACCTTCACTTTGCTTTTACCCGCCACGGCAGTCCAGCGGCTAAGGTACCCGGCTGCTGACCCGCAGGTCGAGGAGTCGAATCCCGGCCACGGCGACCGAATATTCGATGGAGTTGAAAAACGCTTAAGCACCACGTGCTTATATTTAGAGTGCACGTTAAAGAATTCCAGGTGATTGATATTTTCTTAGCCCTCCACTACAACATCTCTCACAGTCATAAGGTGGTTTGGGGACTTTAAATCCCAACAATTATTTAATTAATCATTTGGCTTCTTTAGAACCCTGAATAAGGTTACTGCACACATCGGTGCGCCGAGAACTGGGACGCTGTATGGACTCAAAACACCATGTCGAAATAAGTAAGAAGAATCCGATGAATATAACAATTTATTTTATTGGTCAAAGACTCTTGTTTCTGCTAACCATAACATTGTGTCCTTCGACGCAAGTGCCCTTATTGGTTGTTTGCATCGTACAGCTCAAGGTACTAACCGCTTTGAGCTGTACGATGCAAACAACCAATAAGGGCACTTGCGTCGAAGGACACAATGTTATGGTTAGGAGAAACAAGAGTCTTTGACGGTCGCAGTGTTCTTGGACATCAAAAGCGCATTTGACACAGTCAGTCACACTCATGTTCTGCTGAGTATGTTGGAACACGGACTGTCCGGCAGGTCTTTGCGGTGGGTATCCAAAGTTTTATCAGGTCGTAAAATATTCATTCAGACGAGCGAAGGAAAAAGTGCAGAACACGACGTCAGACAGGGAGTGCCACAAGGAAGCGTACTCAGCCCTATTCTTTTCAACTGTGTTGTGGCTGATTCAGCTAAAAGACTGCTTTCCAGGTTGAAATATTCCTTATATGCAGATGATGTGTGCATTTGGGCATCTGGCACGGACATACGGTTAATTCATATTGCATTGCAAGACGGAATAAATATTATCAACAACTTTTTAAAAGAAAGAGGAATGATTCTATCACACGGAAAGACAGCTTTATTGCCCTTCACTTGTAAGAAGTAGAAGAACTTCAATCTCAATTTAGAAGATGAACCACAAATGATTGTGACACAGCATCGGTTTCTCGGAGTAATACTTGATAGTCAGCTATCATGGGCACCTCACATAAAGAAACTCGAAAACGAGGTGAATACGCTAGTGAATATACTCCGCAGAAATGCTGGGACATCACGGGGCGGATCTGTATTATCCATTCTCGCTGTTCACAATGCTTTAATACGACAAAAAGTTGCATATTCTGCAGCAGTGTTACACGGCTTTTCCCGCACTTCAGAGGAGCGACTTCAAAGACTATTAGCTAGGGGACTGCGCGTCTGCATAGGTGTTCCACGAGCGACTTCCAGCAGCCTTGTCATAGCAGAGACTCGACAACCACCCTTTCCAGTCATGAGAACAATTGAAACATGCCGCCATTTTTTTCGCTTACAGACGCAACACAGGGACCACCCATTGGCACTGGAGATTTTACTAAGAGATAAAAGCAATGCTCATAACGATGTACAGAGTAATGTACATATATTACCCAGAAATGAATTTTGGAGCTCTGAAATGGTCTATCCGCCATGGCTGCTTGTCATACCAAGCATTGAATTCTCAGTGGATGACATTATCAGAAGCAAAGACATGTTCATCCAAGCTGCTCAACAGCTAGCGCTTTATCAGGTACACATGCGGTATCCAGGGTGCCTACATATTTACACAGATGGCTCAAGTACTACAACGTCTTCAACATCGGCATTTATCATACCACAGCTCAATATTCAGGAATCGTTTAAATTATGTCGCATGACGTCATCTACTACATCTGAGCTCTTCGCTATTCTGTATGCTCTAAAGTTTATAAACTCGGTAGCAGACGCTAGAAAATGGGTACTTTTCAGTGACTCACAGGCCGCATTAAGATCCCTCTCCAGTACAAACAGGACAGTAATAAGTGATAGTATGACATACGAAACGCTGAAGGAGCTCACCAAAGCAAAGAAGGCGCAACATGAGATCAAATTCCAGTGGATACCTGGCCACTGCAACATTCCTGGAAACACAGCTGCCGATGAAGCAGCACGACAAGCACATCGTAAAGGCGTTACTGTTCCTTTACGGATTTCGAAAAATGAATTGCGTAGTATTATAAAGACTACAACTTTCAGAATGAGCAAAACTGCTCGGTTTGACCAAAGTACAAAGAGCTGCGATTTATATTACATCAATCCATTTATTGAATTCAAAATTACGCTGGCATTAGATAGAAAGATGGAAACTTTAATTCACCGACTGAGGCTAGGAACCGCATACACAAAACATTTTTTGCACATAATCGGCAGAGCTGAAACTCCCGAATGCGAATGTGGATTTATAGATGAAGACGTCTGTCACCTTCTCATAGACTGTCCACATCATGACACGCCGAAACGCCGTCTTAAGTGCGAACTGTTCGCATTGGACCGCAGACCATTTAGCATGAAAAAACTTCTGGGCCCGTGGCCAACTGTCGTTTTACAGTCCCACGCTTTAAAAGCATTAACACGTTTTTTACAAGACAGCGAGATTGCTGACAAGTATTAACAAAAAACAAACTTTCATTTGTAACACATGCACTTATTATTTACAGTATCATGTGACACCCATCACGTGTGTGTTGTGAAATGAATGACGTGTCGATTATTATGTACATAAGAGTGAATGCATCCTTATAAGAACCAGACGTGTGCTCTGCTGTTTTGTGCTGGTGGACCGAATATTAACGAGGGACATTTCCAGAGACTTCTTACATTGACTTTCGAACATTTACTTACCATTGTGATATGTGCGTATAAGTGTGTCTTTGCATATCTGTGCCCGAGTTTTCTATTTTCCATGCACTGCTTTGTGTGTTTTGCTTCAAGATACGTGTTCAAGTTTCAATCAACGGCTAAGGAGTAGCCGGCGCCATAATGGTGCGCCAACATCTCCGTATATATCATATGAATAAAAAAAAGGAGCGTACAGCTGCTCGTTTAGTGAAAGCTAGCAAGGCCGTTACTAGGAAGTCAAGAGCGGTCCTGCCTTTAATGGAGCGAGGTGACTACAAAGAAAACAAAGACTGCCGACGTACGCACGCACACTCCCGTACATGGTCGTGCAGGGCCGGTAGCAGCACGCAACTAGTGGAACAGCGAAGGGCGTGTCGGCAAAAGACGTCCTGACTGGCTTTTGGACCGCGTGTCACGCGAGTGACATCGTTCTAAATTTGTTTTTGTGCACGCCTTCGTGGTCACGCAACAATTGCGATCACTCCATGTTACCACATACAGGCAATGGGTGACGGAAAAAAAGAAATGAAAGGAACAACAATTTCAGTGGAACGAAAGACCACAATGCGAATAATAAAGGCTGATCAGCAAGTAACGTTCCAAAAACAGCACTGATGACCACGGCACGCATATGTCGCTGCGTAGAAGAAACGAGCATTGAACTTCCGATGGCTCACAACGTCGAGTGCCACGCGTTCTTCACAGGGCTTAAATGTGGAAATGTGGACATGTGGAAATGTGAGCTCGGGAGGCAATGTTGAAGAGGTGGAGACGTCGGAAAAGTGCGGATGAAGCCGTTTATTCTCAGGAACAAAGCTACTGCAAAGTTAAGGGGCACGTTGACATTTTTGTGGTAGCTGTTATCGGACAGATCAAGGCAGCTGCAGGTGCATTTGCCCAGAAACAAAAAGTCGGCCTATGCATAGAGATAATCAAAATATCCCAACTAAGAAAAGTTTTTTTTTTGCTGGATGAGGTATTCCTCGCTTACAAACAAAGTAAAAAAAGTTTTGTTTCTGCTAGAGGAGGTACGTCTCGCTTACAAACAAGTCGTTCCGTACACTGTTTGATTTTAGCAACTACAAGTCACAATCTACGCACACGACATACACAGAGCCCCAACACTGCACGCTTAGGTTTAAAATTTTTAACTCTTTGATGATCACAGTCAGCCACAGGTCGACAAACTCCCTCTTGAGTGAGTTCACTGAGACTCACTCAGGCTAAGATGGAGCCGTAAGCTTGAGTCCGACTGAGTCCGGGTCAATAGCATTTTTGGGAGTTTGAAGCAGATGAGTTTGCTTGAGAAAAAACGCCAGGCCTGCGTGGAAGGCGCATCACAGTCACAGTGAAAGCTACAAGAGCGGCCTTCCAGAACTATCTCTAAACACTAATCGGGTAACTGCTGCAAGCGCACTTGCCTGATGCCCACTACGGCAATAATAAAAAGATAATGAAATTTTGCAGCAGTAGGCCGGCATTCGCTTTGCTATTTTTGTCATTATTCTGAGAAGCGTGGTATCCACTAAACTATTGCGAAGAATTTAGTGGCAATTGTTCATGCAGTGGCTGATGACGATGAGGAATTATGCCTGAAGTGGGTATGTGCCACAGTTAATAGCTGAACAAAAACCGGCTTTTGTAATGGTTTGGGGCATCGGACGATTCAGTCGTTACGCTATTCGCATTGTGCGAAGACTGTCTGTTCTTTAGCTCTTTTAAAATGCTTTCTGAGTCGTATTACCGTAATGCTTTGCCGCTATCAAGCCTGCCTGAGGCAAGTTTGCCAAGAAGTCCCAAACACCGGCATGCTCAGTGGTAGAATACTGGGCTGGCACCCAGCGATCCTGGTTCGAGCCTCATGGTGTCCTTCTTACTAGGTTTTGTTTTCTAATTTCGCGCGTTGTGGTTACGGACACCGGCGGCGGCGGACAACTACGGTGATGCGTGAGACCCGAGTTGTGATCGCATAACAGCTTTTTACTGTAAAAGTTTGATTAGTCTGAACACAAGTGAGTCCGACGGAGCTAAGCATTATCGAGTCTGATCGTTGGTGAGCCCTAGGCGTCAAATACATGTGAGTGATTCTGAATGAGCTCCACCTTTCGTTGCCAACTTTAGTCCTACATGGTTCTCCTCAGCATGACTATCAGCTTTATATCGTTTAGGTTGGTACTCAAGTGTTTAACATGACCCTGACGATGACGCTGATGATGCTGAAGAATATGTGCGTTCCAGACCCAACAGTTTCTTTCTGTAATAAATGAAAACGATTCTGAAAGCAATTTAACCCGCGAAAGGCTAAGCGGCAGCGCCAACAGGAAGCTGCAACTCCGGAGGTCAAAGCGTGGTATGCGGCGGCTCAACGTCTACGCAGACAGTGAGCTACCGCGGAGGCGAGAGTTAGAGAAGCAGCGACAGAATGGAAACACCGAGAACCTCCCAACCCGAAGTTGAGGAATTGGGTAGCGGTGGCTCAATGGCAAAAAAACACATTGTCACTCATTAACACGCACGAGCAGGCAATGTCGCGGGCAATTTATGGCAAGAATATTGCGCAGTGCTTTACCCACTTGTCATGATTCACTTCGTGGAGATGCGTATATTTCTTAAGGTGGTATAGCTACACGAAAATAGTGCCGAAAGCTTTCTACTTTTTTGAGCACAGGAAACTCGCCATGACGATCACCAAAGTGCGCAAGGTGGCTCGAGGAGCTTCTCAGTGTATTGCGAGGCTCGTAGTTATGAATTGCTGGACTATTCACAAGAACTATAGCCGAAGTTACAAAAATGCAATATTTTGCTTTTGGAGCGTCTCTTTCACTGTCACTAATGACGACGTTAAGCCTCCCCAGGCTGAACCTGTCACACGCGGAATAATATAGGTTATTGTGTTTACTTGTTCTTCTATGCTTTTTATGCGGCTGTTCAGGAAAGCATCTTCTTGGCTGAATCCGAGACCTTAGCTGTGGGACCGATTTCAGCGTTGCGTACGTGAGCGAAAAATTAGGTGTTTGAATACAGAAAAAAATACCCGGTTCACCGCAACGGTGAAGCAATAAGCGTCAAAGCAAAAAATTGGAACGTTGTGCGGTGTAACGCTGACAGGTATTCGTTTTTGGATTCTATCAGGCGTAGCTCAGTGAAACGTTGCTTTAAGGGAATATGGCCACTTCAGTGATGTAAACTGTTTTCATGCGAACTAAGCGTTGAGAGCACACGCAGTTTATGAGCTACCTTCTGGTGGCTCGACAAATCGCGCGTCACGGCACCCATATGAGCGAAGTTTGCAGTTGCCGCTCGAGCAACGTGCCCATACGTATACACAGCGACATGTATTTGCATATGCAAACACGTGCGTGGAACATGACGGGGACGGCGAATACCCACCGAGAATATCCGTGTAATTGCTACCGCAATAAAAACACAAGATGGCTTTCGTGTTTAGGTCATCTTCGGTGCTTGCATAAGGAAACCTGAGACCTGTATTTAGAAACTATCCTTACCCCTACAGCTCGCATTAATTATCGCTCTCTTCCCTTAATGCGCTTCATAAATAAATATGAACGCATAATTCACCAACCAACCTGTTACCGTTTTCCACGCCTATGTTTTAATGTGCCTAACGTGCATTGCGGGTACGTGAATCATTACGAAAATGAGAGACAGCGAAAAGAGGTACAAAAGTGAAAGGGAGAGGGAAGGCAGCGAGGTTAAGTAGGCTCTGACTTGGTAGGCTACCCTAGAGTTCGGGTGGAGGAAAACGGGAGTAATGGAAAGATATTGAGAAGAATACCAAGAAAGAAATGAGAAAACAGACAGTTTGGATAGAGATAAGGTTGATTTGTGAATATGGACCTGATAAATTTTGTGTGATTTTTTGTATTGTGCTGAGTTTGGCACTACAGAAACGTGAGGGCACATGCACATGCACTTGTTCAGCTGATAGAGCGAGATGGATATAGTAGGCCCAACACTTTCTGGTGCAATCTTAAATAATATAAAGAAACGACCCTAAGTAACTCATCAGTTGGCCCTGAGAAAAGTGGAATCTCGACTAGTCAAGAAATTAGGAACATGACGACTGCAACGTTGGCATATTTGGTTAATTGTGAAGGTCCCTCGTCTATAAAACGGGCACCAAACGCGACATTTCCTTTTTTCTTTTTTGATCGCTCAAATTTTTAATTGACCTCACTTGGCGACAGCTGTTGGTGAACTTCGAGTAGAGAATGTAATTGTTCAAGAGAAGTATTGAGCACAGTTGAGAGCTACACAGTCTATCTGTCAATTTTACCCGCATTCCGTTCCATAGTGCTTTTTGACAGTGCAGTACGCGAGCTGTTTAGCAGTCCATTGAACGGCAGCTGTGACATTGAATTCAACCCGACATTTTCGGCCCAGCTTTAAATCCTCAGAGGCCCCCGCCATGGTGGCGTGGACGAACGACTACATTGAGAGAGCAGAAGGCACTCAGAACAGTAGCGTCCTTAAATAGGTGGCCTTGCGTAATCACTTCATCACGCTTCAAGTGCGTTAGCTCGAGGCCACACACATGCACCTTCACTGCCATTTTAGGTATCAGTGAAACATGACAGCGCTCTAAATACGCTACGTACGGCCCCCCAGCGAATGGCTTGCACCTTGGCTTGATCGATTTATGGCGTTTACGTGCCTCTCGTCGACCCATATAAACCGTAGCCTGGATGATGCACTCACGGCAAGCATGTGCTACGTTTTCCAGGTTAAACTTTGGCTCGTGGGTGAAACCGCATTGTAGCTTGTGTTCAGCAGGGACAATATTCAAATGAAAACACCTAGAACTTAAATTGAGTTGGCGTTGTTCTTAGCTTAGCAACAAATCAGCCTTGTTGAAATGACTATGTGCGTAAGAATTGTATGGTAAAGATAAGGTGAGTGCGTAGGGTGGGTTGAGCACTTAGATATTGAAATAATAACCAAAAGTTGAGACTAAACGGTGTTCTCATCAGTTGATAATTAATAATGAAGTGAATGATGTAACGCACACGAAAAAAATTGATGAATATAAGTCAGCACCTTTCGGTTCAACTAACCTAATAAAACGTGGGTGATTCCTTTTCTTTAGGAATCAGTAATACGAGAAATTGAAATGTGTCCTCACAGAGAAAGTTGAACATTCATTGTGCATTGTTTTATCACCAGGGTGAAGGAATGAATGTTAGAGCAATCAATTACAATGTTACGCGAAGAACGGCACGCAGCTCGAAACTTGCGGCCCGCACCTCAAGCACAAAATCACGCACGAAAGGAGCATTTACCCAGGACGAGCACGGACAAACAACTGCCAGAGCTTGACACTTCAAGCACGCCGCTCAAACCTGAAGAAAGACGCACAAAATGAGCGCACAGGTATAAACGAAGGTTCCTGAACAACTGACATAATTTTTACTTTTGTGCGAGAAGCGCGCTCTTTTTGCAAACGCTGCCACGACAGCGAGCGAAGTGACCTTCGCGCTTTCTTGATCTACTGCAGCTTCAAAGCAAGTTTGCGGTAAAAGCACGAGAGGTACATAACGCCCGAATCCTATAGATAAGCACACACGCGATTGAGCCACCACGCTGGAGCACATCTATACCCTCATTGAGCACGCCGAGTGGAGGCACGCGCTCATAGCGACGCATTGGATGGCGCGACACCACGATCTTTCGAGCGCGCGTGGCTGTCATGCCATCTCGAGGCTGATGACGAAAACGCGCTGAATTTTCTGAGCTCTGAGGACCGCCGGTGGTAGAAGTGTACACAAATGGCCTGCCATTCATAAGTTTCAGAAGGTCCACTCGGTGGCGTAATGGTTAGCATACCGCGTTAAAAAGCACGAGGCTGCTGATTGAATTCCTCGCTGCGGAACTAGTTTATCTCATTTTTTTCCTTTGCAGTTGGTTGGTATATATTACACAACGTTATATCCGTGACGGAAATACGTCAGCGGATTGGTGGTGGACAATGGCGTATAACATTTTTGTGTTATTATAATACTATATATTATTATATAGGTGAAATATCTGACTTTTAGAGTCCCAAAACTCCGATGGAGGCGGAAATGTCGAGGCCCGTGTGCTCAGATTTGGGTGCACGTTAAAGAACCCCAGGTGGTCAAAATTTCCGGAGCCCTCCACTACGGCGTCTCTCATAATCATATGGTGATTTTGGGACGTTAAACCCCAAAAATCACAAATCAGAGTCCCAAAACTACTATAAGATTATAAGAGACGCTGCAACAAAGGGCTTTGGAAATTTGGACGATCTGGTGTAATGCAACATGAATCAACATCGAGCAATACACGGGCTTCTATTTCACCCAAATCAAAGCGCCACGGCCATGGCAGGGATTTAACACACCACCTTCTTGTCAGCAACCGAGAACCGTAACCAGCACACAACTGTGACAAACATCACTCCATTCGCCTTTTCACATGGTAATAGCAAACCATACCACGAAAGGTGAAGAGGCACATATAGAACAGACGTGCCAACTATTTCCCGCATATATTCAGGAAAGCCAGCGGTATATAAGAATATATGTGCGTTGTAACGTACAATACCTTACGGATGCATTTCAAAAAATGCGTCCGACGCCCTCTTTTCCCATGTTCGCACCTGTGCTAGCTTGCACTTTGTTAACGTGAAGTGTACAGTAACGTCTGTGAAATAGTCCCTGTCGTATGACATCAGTCTGACTTGCTGCGTTAAGAACGTCAGCTATCGAATTGCTTCGGCGTCCAGATTGCAATTGGTGAATTTCTTAACGTGACGTAAACGTACAGATCACTGAACATTATTCATCATCCCACTGAACCCTGCATCAGATAATTTACGAGCGTAAATGAATTACGAGCTTGGCAGATAAGAGTAGCAGCAGTCTCTGGCTGGCCTACGGGAAGTGACGGTATGAACGTTAGCGCTGTAGCTCTATTTTTATTCACACGAAATGCTTGACACGTTAGGCTGAACTGTTCACTCGTTATGCCTTGTTGTCGACTGCTTTATATTGATACATGCATGTTGATATTTTGTGGGACGATGCGCGTGTGTGCCTGCCGAAGAGGAAGAAATGTGCTCTCCGCTCGTTCGCTGGTGAACCGGGCACGCCATTACTGCTGGTTTTAAGTAAATCTCTTCCACAGCCTTGTAGATACCGCTCGTGTCTTATTCGTAACAATATGATGAAATCAAGGGAGCTTCGCTATAGGGGCGCCCTGCCCGAAAGAACTGCGGAGCCGGGCAGCCTCTTTCTCTTTTTGGTTTTCTCTTTCTTTCCTGGTATCTTCCTTTCTTCCTCTGTTTACCAGCTTTTCTGTGTTTTTCAGCCTTTATTTTATGTTATTTTTGTCTTCTTCCCAATTAAAATTTATTTGTCGTTATTTTCTTTTGGTTTGCTTCCTTTATCAGCTTTTCTGCATGGTTTGTGTTGTCAGGTCCACCTCGCTCGAAGAGTGGCTTTACGGCACTCGGCTGCTGATTCGAAGCTCGTGGGTTACATATTCTCCGTGGTCGTTCGCATTTCCATGGAGGCCGAATGGTAGAGGCCTGTGGGCTGTGCGATGTAAGTGCTTGTTAAGGAACAACAGATGATGGGAATTTCTGGAGCCCACCACTACTGCATTTCTCATAATCACATCGCAGTTTTGGGGCGTCAAACTCCAGATATTAATGTTTCCTTCGCCAAAGTAGTCATGTCAACCCCTTATATCATCATCGAGGCTCTGGAATAGCAAGGGGAAGAAGCTTCCTCTTTGGCGCGAGCGCACGCTTAGTGTGCTGCAGCTGGCTATGCAAATCGCAACTTTCACCGCATAGAGAGGGCGCTAGTGCAAGCCCAACATGGCTGTCGTTTGGGGGATCGTGCAGCCGCTTGTGTGCCCGTCAATTCGAACGGCGTGGTATTTTGAGCTACAGCCATCGTGTTATCAAGGCTTTGCTGAGAAGGTCATTGAAGCATGTATTATATCCCGTACTGCGTGTTGAGAAACGCGTGTGTGGCGTACATTGAAGTGAAAGAAGTTTTAAACGATGGGCACATCGTCTTCTGCGGTGTGAAGGAATGCACATGCAGCTTTGTGAACGCTGCTCGTGCCAAGGCCAGGAAAGATCGAGTGGCTGAGCTCATGCAGAGCAGGCATCCTCGCCTTTGACTGCACGGCGTCTTCACAGCGGCATCCAACATAATTCTTGATTATTCTGGCTCAGCAAGCGGACAATAAAGAGTAAATCATTGCTACTACGACTCGCATTACCAGTTCGACTTCGGTAGTTCCCTACCGCATTCAGAATATAACCGCAGTAAAAATTGCCAGCGACAAATTATAAAGCACCAGCGAACCGCCAAAGTGAAGCCGACTGAACGATGGCATGGACTGGCAGCGTTGGTATCCCCCAAGCAACAGTTACGACGCATGCCGCATGGTGACGCCACCATCTTCAAAAGTTGCGAATATATAGTTTTGCTTGCGTTATGCCGAGCGAAGATACTAGCATACGATCGTCTGGCCCCCTAAGGCACTCCACACTTGAAAACTACGGCTAACGCTCTTGTATCAGCCGTGAATAATTCTTGGCCTGCTACCACAAGCGTATTTCTACATAAAGTTGTGCGTGTTATTGTAGAATCCAATTATCCAGGAATGTGCATTCACTGACATGGCATACACTTATGCAAAACTCGGCGTGAAACTTATCGCTTGCAGGAGGGCGTTGGCCTACAATGCCTTCCTAGGGTGAACGGGAGGTCTACTGTTGTGACAAACGGGGTTGAAAAACAAACTGGTTCGCAAGCATTCCTGATTGACCTGGGGATGCTTATGTAGTTTCTGATCCGCACCGAGAAGGTAGATGAAACAAGCAGAGCTGGTGGGGCAAGAACAGAGTGCACAGCTCGCCACAGGATAAATCTGCGACAAATTGTATTTTATCGTCTGCAACCATTGTGTAACAACGCCCCTTCACCCCTTCGTACTTTTCACCTGGTATTGAATTACGCAAAGTTTGTTCGTCACAATACGAACACCTGTTACAACAGATGATCAGCTATTGCGCTCTACTATCGAGAACCATGTAGTTGAATAAGTACCCACCGAAATCGATTGTGGTTAAGATTCAGTGCGACAAGTTCAAACCCCTTAATTTCTCTAACTTTTACTAAAATAAATCGTCCCTCTGATATCACTCTGCAGCTTCAAAACGTTAAACGTCCGAAAAGCTGAACGACTACATCACACTTTCAGGTGTTTATTGCGGTTCAGGTTTTCTGAATTTCGGTGAATATAAGAGATACTTATTGGGTAAATATGTAATGAAAGGAATCCATGTTTCGTTAGGTTTCGTACAATTCGAAATGCAGAATGTTTTTGTCTTGTTTTGCGTTTATTGACAGGACCATTGTTATCTGGAAGACACACCTAACTACTGAACACATGTACAGGACATTTACATTGAAACATGAATTAACAAAAAAACGTCGTCTGATAAATTATGTTGCTTTATGCAATGTCCTAAGCGAAGTATCTTGCGTTTTTGACAGCAAGGATGAGGACATGCCTTTTAGTCTACGCAGTGGCACTGAAGGCATTCTTTAATACCTTCTTTTAATGGCAAGAATATCGACTTCACGTCGCATTACAGAAACACCTCTAATTCATTATTCAAAACGCAGGGTCAAAGGGAATATGAAAAACAAAAAACAAAATGTATACCAGCACCAGCGAACCATGCGATTGGACGCAGACAATGCAACGACAGAATCAAATGGCCGTCGGTTTCGAAATTTCTGAGTAGGCCTCATTTGCCGGTAAAGAGGAGGCAATGTCCACCATTCTTCTTTTTCTCTGGTAGCCGAGAAGCTGAGTGATTGTGCGTGTCTAATATGCTACACTCGCCTAATGACACATTGATGGACAAATCTATACGATGCCCTTGTGCACAAGTGTAGAGGGCACTGAATAAACCCTCGGTGTTAGAGCCTTTTTTGAGTCTTTTTATAATGTTTATTTGTGTTCCAATGTGCATATCTTCAACCAAAGAATCTGCAAAAGGTTACCGGGTGCGCGTGCCTACTTGAACGACATTTTAGCTCAGTTGCCTCGTGAAGCAACGAAGAGAGTATTGGTAAAGTAATGTAGATCAATGAAAAAATGAGCTAGTGTTCAGAAATTGTTTGAACAAGGTTATTGCAAGAGTCGTGATGCCCATGATACTTTAGATACTTACAACATGCTCGAATATGAATCGATTTCTTTATACGCATTTATGCTTGAACGACAAACAGCACAGAGTCACTGCCGATTGTCCCGTGAAAAAATTTAAAGTCACAACAGAAAAATACACAGCCATCTACTTGGCTAGCTTAGAAATATATAAATCGTATAAATGTACCTCAGTTTTAGAACCTGTTCTCCAGATAAAACAAAGATCTAACTCAGCAAACACAGACAACTGAAGCAGACATTAGCATTAAAAACAATCAACACTTCTCATAACACTATATTCAAGCTACCGGCTTTGTAAAAGGTCCGCCTTAGTAAAAGTTTCATTCGTTGGCAAGACGTTGAAATAACAAAAAAGAATCTCTCCCATTCTTTAAACTTTTGTTGTTACTTGTCCTGTGGCGAAGCGATTGGTAATTTTTATATCTCGCATTAAAACTTGTTCTTTCACAAATTTTATTTTCCCAGTGGAATCCAACGGCCATAAGGTATTCAATTTGATCAGCTTTGGGAGCTTCTAGGATTCGCAATTTTGATAAGAATTGAGAAGAAAAGGAAGAAAACACTATATTTGCCTGAGTCAAGGTAGTATCCAGTTTTTTTGCGAAACCTTCCTAACAGTCTTCTTTATTACTCATAAAACTGCACCGCTGCGGTGGTCTAGTAGCTAAAATATTCGGCTGCTCACGCTCAGGTTGCGGGATCAAATTCCGGCTATGGCGGCTGCATTTTCGATGGAGACGAAAATGTTGTAGGCCTGTGTGCTCTCATATGGGGGCACGTTAAAGCACCTCAGGTGGTCAAAACCCCAATGTGGTCAAAATTTGAATAGTTTTACATTTTCAGGCAGCACGTGGTGACATCAACATCAGCACAAACGTTCTACGCATTTTCATAAATAATTTCGAAGTATGTCTTAATTATGTTCCCCTTTGCCTTCTTCCTGCTAGCATCATGGAACAATGAAGATCCTTGAAGCAGAATGAATGGTACGCGTGGCTAATCGCCCGTAGGCACGGGCTGCTGTGTGATTATTAACTGCCACCCGTATCATTCGAGTATGCCGAAATGCATTCATTTCAACTATTTGCGTACCTTACAATGATATTGTCTATCCTATTGCGAAAGAATTGCCCAATATTTGCACGGGGGGATGCTGCACCAAAGCGTTTTCGGCAGAATACCAACGCTCAGAGAAATGATTGATTGATATGTGGGGTTTAACGTCCCGAAACGATAACCATCATATGATTATGAAAGATTATGAAAGTGGAGGGCTACAGTAATATCTACCACCTGGGGTTTTTAACAAGCAACAAAATTCTAGCACGCGGGCCTACAGCTTTTTCGCCTCCATAAAAAATAACGCTCACAGAAGTAAAACGCAATAAAATGACCTAGATCATTTCGTTGCCCCTATATATTTTTTCAACACCACGTAACAATGTCACAAAGACGTTTTTAATGTTGAGTTTTCGCCACCTCAGCTCTCATGAGAACAAATTGAGTTAGACGTGTTCCATCAAAGTGTCATCAACGTACAGTTTCACTGGTAATCAAGCCAAAGCTGGGTTCTTATATCTTGCTAAAGCTCTCCATACCCTTTGCGAGGCAATTTTCATTCTGACAGGAACAGCGACCTCTTTAAAGCACGTCTCTGCCATAAAGAAGAAGCGATAGTATCAAGGATCAATTTATTTTTTTCCCTGTGCATGTACGCGAGCACTCATCTTCCATGATTAACGCAGGGTCAACGTTGAAAGGCACGACACGTGTGTCGCCACCAGAGCACAGCTCTAGGTTTTGAAGTGTAAAAATCAAAGCACAAAAAAAGAACTCCTGATTGAACCCCCATCCGCAAACCTCTGCTCTCAGAATGCTCACACGCATTTACCTAGTGAGTCAAGAGAAAAATTCATTTCCGAGCGTTTGTTTCTGAAGAGAGAAACAGAAAAAAATCGCGTATTAACGTTGCACATTGAGGGAACAAATGAAAAAAAGAACATACCGCCACTGCAGTGACGACATTGTTGATGTAAGGTAGGTAACCTGAGCAACATCAGTTGTCTGCACCGTAAGTTTTTGATCTATCATATTCCGTTGTGCACGTGGGACAATGTAGCGACGTGAACGCGGACAGGCTGTCACCCCCGATTTCTTGAAGAGCTCACTCTTGCTTTTGATAGAAGTGAAAGATCGCGTGGCTTGAGAGATGCAACAGCTGTGTGTTATTCGTCGTTAAATAGCGGTAATATAACAATATCTTGCATGTAAGGTTCCAGAACGACGATTTGAATATGATAGTGAGGTGGTCCGGAAATGTTAACCCCTTTTGTATTATTTAACGTGCATGCACGGTGGCAAGACAATGCGGTAGGGTACAGACATGGGGGTCACGTCGTTAAAACATAGTAGCGTGCGAGCAAACGGCAAGTAAGTGTTTGTGTGTGAAATATTTCGAAAGAACAGCAAAATCAATAATGTGACACTAATTAAACGAAGGCGTTAAATAGAGCCAGCGCAACACAAAGAAGTCTTCAAAACTACTCTTCAAAACCCACCGAAGACTGCTCTTGTTTATCAATGAGTGACCACAAGGGCTTGCTTTTTGTGCCGACTTTCGCACAGACGAATTTTGTAGGTGATTTGTAATAACGAAAGTTTCAATCAGATTTTGAAGCACCTTCATAGCGCGAGTATGCAACCTCTTCGTAAAATTTGTGTGGAACTTCATTAAATTCTTTGCTTGCTAGGCGCGTTAAAATTTTGAACGCCATTAGCTGAATTTGCCATAATTTTCTAATGATTTGCCATTTTATCAGGACCAATTGTTTCTACCCCTCCTCACTGCCAGAGAATAAAACGTACACCTTTTTTCGCTCTACCTCCTTGAGGATCAGCTTCCGTCGAACATGTACCGCGTACCGCAGAGGCATGTTTTGCCTCGGCACTAAATTTTGGGTCCTTCTGTGAGTCAACTGCGATACAAGTTAAGCGTTACACGAAAAGTTACACGAAAACATCACATGGTGCTCCACGCGCGTTATTATGTGTAAACGAGGGAACCAAGGCGAGATAGGCAGCGCTTTCGTGTGCTTCAACAGTGGTGTGTAATGTGATTCTTAAATGAAAAGAAGATAAAACTCAGTCCCGTAAGTGTCTCTCAGGGGCAGGACACCTCAACATTAGCTCACGAGAGATGGGGGTAAGAAGGGATTAAAAGGATAGGACTAAAAGGTATAGAGATTGAGAGGGGGGAAGGAGAGAGCGAGGCGCCAAGACAGCGACAACTAGAAGTAAGGAGAAGGTAAGAAAGATGGACATGGTCGCAGGTCCGAGGACAGGGCACCACTCAGCGAGAGCTCTTGTCAGCGTCAAGATATGGCGTAGGGTGAGCCAGTAGGCCAGAGCTGCGCTGTCGTCGGAGATAACGTGGGCATGAACCGTTCGACACGTAATCCAGCGAGTAAGCACAACAGTGGTGAGAAGATAAGGTGATAGATAAAGCGCTTGTAAATAAATATGATGAATTTTTCGCAACGAAGCCGTGAGAAGGCCACCTTCGCGAGTTGAGCATCCATACTACCAATAAATGGTTCCTCTCTGGGCTATCGAAAGACCGGTGGGAACCATTCGAATAAGGATGGAAGGAGGTGTTTACCACGCCAGATCAGGGAAGAGAATATGGTATGGTAATATATGGAACGGTGGTTCCTGTGATGACCTCACAATTACACTGTCATACCACAGAAATACTTCCGCAAAAGTGTAGCTCCAAATAAGCATCCCTACTTCGCAACGCTAGGTTGAATCATTATTGACACAATCTTTGGCTTCTTTCTTTTGTAGGTTCTACAGGTATGCCAGAAGGTAAGGGTAATACTCTTTTATTAGTCAGACATAGACTAACCCTGAATAGGGAACCTATATTTTGTGTTCATACGTTTATTAGATGAGCAACGTTATGCCCACGATGCTTGTGATGTAAAGAACTACCTCGTGGAACCTGTTTTCATGAATCCGGTGGTCATAACTGGTCATGTTACTGTAGTGAAGGCCGGCTTGCAAAAGATGATGGGGACACTCAGGCTGTAACACTTTGCATGTTCCTATAAGATGCTACGCTTGTGCCTGCATCCCCGGAATACAGCATTACGGACACGCAGTACCAAGAGGTAAATGCGACTATTTCCGCAATGAGAAGACCGCCAGTGTAAGGGTCATCCCGGCCCGAAGCTATACTAATCAAGGCTACTTCCGAGCAAGCAAGGTGAAGCGGGAGTGAGGAGAGACACGGCGGGAAAACAGCGTATGTATCTTGACAGGAGAAAATGTTTACGGGCTTGAAGTGAATTGAGCGGTTGAGGTGAAAAGGGAATGAATAGAAGACTGGTATTAGGGGCGCGATTAGCCAACTGGTTTGCCGCAATATTGTGATGATTCGCAGCATAGTCTTGAATTAAATGTGCTGTGAATCAAGTAGCTCGAGTACAATTGATTGCCTTGTGGGCTTTGTTGAGCTCCTAAATAGGTGCTGGGTCCTAAATAGGTTCTATATAGTCACTGGGTGCCACGGCCATGCGCCTTTACAAGAATACTTAGCGAAGCTACGCGTGATCGCACAGAGCTGCTAGCCTTCCTTCCTAGAACATTCCAATTTGCTACTATGCAATAATAACGTCACCTCGGGTCTTCGGTTCTTTTTCTGTCTCGTTCTTGGGGGCAAAGCTCCCTATGCATAGTCCGTGCGCCCGCGATTATGCAGTAGTAGTAGCAGTAGTGGTAGTAGTAGTAGTGGTAGTAGTAGTAGTAGTAGTAGCAGTAGTAGTAGTAGTAGTAGTAGTAGTAGTAGTAGTAGTAGTAGTAGTAAGTAGCCACCTGCACGGCCGGACTACAGGAGCGGCACGTGCGCAGCGTGCTTAATTGCGCAGGAAAGCCGCGCACGTAATCTTAAATAGAAAGATACCTGTTTCTGAATAAATGACTTGCACAGACGAGAATGGGTGACTTAATCTCCAATAAAGTTTGTCTTGAATTTGATGCTTACTAAAAAAAAAACTAGTATCAGAAGGACGTACTTTGATCAAGCGTTGCCACGTTAAACTCACTGGTCGTAACCTGCTTGATTTCAGCAACGTTTAGCAATGGTTGGGCCGCAGTGCCATGAATATAGCGAACTAGTATAAAGTCATGAACTAGAGGCGGTGAAAGGGGGGAAATAGATTCGAAGCGCAAGCCGTAAGAAAGTGCGTGAGTGCCACCTCTAGGTTATTCCTTGGAATGTCCGCTGGATGGCGGTGCTTCTATATGCGGAATATATGATGAAAAGATGACAGATGGTGGTACTTGGGAGTTCACTAGATGGACGTATGGGCAGACAGACAGATGCACGGACGGACGCATGAATGGATGGACAGACGAATGGACGCATGAATGGATGGACGCATGGACAGGCGTACGAACGAATGCAGGAACGGACGCACAGATGGATGCAAGAATGGACAGATGGACGGACAGACGAACGCACGGATGGTCGTACAGACGTACGCACGGACGGAAGCCAGAAAGAACGGACGGACGGACGCTTCGCCCCACTCATTATCATGCACCCCGTGCATATGCTGTTATTTTTTGTCTTAGCGTGCATGCGCTTATTTACGACGACAATCTACCAACTCGCTCAAACCACTCAAAGGTTGTAAGCGTGGTATATTTCTTAAAAATATAAAAACACAAACTAATACAAGCATAGACCTTACAAAAAACGAGGACACCTATGTGAATCGCTGCATCATAACCATGTTATCATAAAGAAAGTAAACAGCCATTATTAAGTGGCGGTGTGCATTGCAGGTATAATGTGTTCTTCCCCCACTAGAACAGTTAAAAAGCAATGCTGCTATCAAGAGGCACACAGATCGATAAAACAAAAATACACAACGTTGGGCCGCGAGAAAAGACTCTTATGGGCTGTACCTCGGTAAAGTTGCTGCCTCGCAACAAGGCGCGTATGTTGCTTGTTCTGTCAGCGTTTTTGTATCTTTTACGCAGCACCCTTTCCTATAAGTCATCTGTTGAACTAAAAAGCAAAAAAGAAGGTCTATCAGGTGAGAATGTCAATACACGACTCCAATACCCAAAATTGCTGCCTTTCCAGAGAAACAGATAAATGCAACATAATAATACACCTTGATGAAACCGTCATCGACAATGAAATACGTTGCAGCCACTGCGGCATCCGACGGCTCTGCTGTGGTAAACAACTCAATCGTTACACTTTTCTGCTTAGGCCTCGGCATGTGTCCTGTCGGTGAGGCAGAACAAATTGGTCGAAGGGGCCCGTTCACTTATTTTGCAGTCTGTTTATAGTCGCATGAAAAATTGAAGTGGACGGAAAAGAACTGTGCCATCGTCGACTGAGTCATTGTTTGTGGTAAACATCGGTGGGCTCTGCGCTTGTTCTAAGCACAAGTTGCGTGCTTAGTTTTACAGTCAAATAAGTGTGCCAGCTGCGTCAGTGTTGTACTTTTCCTGGCTCAACATGCGATTTTTCTTTTTCTTTCTTTGCGGTCGTGCATACAAAAACACACTTGTTCGCGCATGCCGAGGGCCAATTGATGTAGCTGCTTGATACCCACTTACCAACCAAATTATACTTACCAACTGAATTAATGCGTTGTCTTTCACAGCAGCTATTTCAGGAAGAAGCTTTGAATTACTGTCTCGACGAAGCGACCTTTCTATAGGACCGCATAATTTACGCGATTTGAGGAGATAAGTATTTGAGAGGTGTCCACGAAGAAAGATACCAATTTCCTAACTGCAAGAAAGAGCAAGTTGATTACCAACGAATAGAGGTTTGACTTGAACCACATCAAGTCACATACACGAACCTCATGTCCATACTTCATGCAGAGAGAGAGAGAGAGAGAAGCTCAAACTTAAACCAAGCGTTGGTTTGTGAAAGTAGACCGTCAATTCATCTGTCCTTCCACCCGTGCATCTATGCATCGGTGCACTAGTCCGTCTGTCACCTATTCATGCGTGCATCCGTTCGCCCATCCGTCCGTACGGTCGTCTACCTGTACGTCCTTTATACAAGTCGGTCCCGTCAACGTAGACATCACGAATCTTAGGACATCGCTTCCTTCCATCATCAGCCTCTACTTCAGGGGTACGCGTGACTTTTTTTAGGTGGACTTGGCAGCAATGAAAATTACGGTATTACGTAGGCTCCAAGACAAACAGACACCAACGAATGTAGGCTACTTGTATCTACCACACAGCTTGCTGATAGGGAGAGAGAGTGAAGCACATTTAATAATAGCGTCAATTCATCGAAAAGAGTAAGAGGAACCCCTTGTCCGGTGTACTAAGGATGATTCCACCGATACGTCAAGCCCGCTTGACAACGGCGCTGAGGTACCGAGGAGGTCTGTCGTGGACGCATCGTCCAACAGCCCTTTGTTGAGTAGCCGGCAGAGGAGATATATATGTCCCGCACCGCATGTTGTGCGGGACATACATATCTTCTCTGTTCTACACCATATGTGGTGCGAGAAAACACCAACTCTGTTTCACACCAAGTGGGAGTTCACACTACCTAATGAAGAACACAACAACGTTAACAACACAAAGGGACATTGGGACGCACTGCTGTCCATCTCGGCATTTGAGCATGAGCTTTGGCTAGTCGAATAGGCAGAGATGTTGGGGAGGGTGAGTGGAGCCCAGGAATAGGGGCCCAAATGTTTGCGATGCTCAGCATTATTTCAAAATAAATTTTCTCTCTCTCTCTCTCTCTCTCTAGACGTGACTCGGTCACCGCTACAGTAAAAAAATCGCTCTTCTTAGAAAAAAGCTCGTCGTTCACAAAACGTCATCGTCTGGGTGACCAGCCAGTCACATCATCGAAAGTACCAGACCTCCTGCACAGGAATGGCATGCGGTGAATACAGGCGTTGCGCAACTCTTTCTTAGAGCCATGTGAGAAATATGAAAATAATATATTTCCATTGTTATATTGAGATAGACACCAAAACAAACCCTGCAAGAATTCCTCTCTTCGAGCTTTGACGCAATAAAAACACTTTTGGCGGTGATTAGACGATCTACGGGAAAAGAGCCAGATAAAATACGAAAGGACTGCTTCTGTATACAGCACTAGTAATTTCTATGAAAGGAAGCTAACCAGTCCCAAAACGTCAGGTTAATCTAAAAGTAACATTTCAGGCGTTTCTTCGGCCATAATTTATCACATCAGCGAGACATATCTCTGTCGAAACGTGTTCATCTATATCGTGATTTGCCCGAACTATCTCACTGTGACAGGTGAGAAATATAAACATATAAGAATGTGTTTTCTTTCATTTTTTTAAATGCGCCACACAAAAGGCTTGCGTCTTCAATCTCGGTCGCTGTTAAAGCCCTTCCGCTATATTAATCTGTCATTTTGAACGCACCTGTGGAAGTGAAGATGCACAATGCTGGCGTACAAGCTGATCACGATTGCTTACCTAAAATCACCAATACACACTCCACTCGACTGCACAGAACTGATCCGGCAAAATGCGAAGAATTGCTGACCTTCGTGCGGGCCTCAAGCGCAATACGCGTGCCACTGCTCTATGTCTTCAACGTGTGATCTACAGCCTTGAAATACGGCTCCTTCATCTTAGGAGTTACCTTGGGGACAATTATTTTTTTTCTTCGAGGAGAGCGCCGACTCTGAAAAATCGTCAAGTGCTATAGCTGCAAACAACAACAACATTAGAGAAAAAAGAAGTGCCAGTGCGCCCTGTTTATTGAATCCTTCATTCTTCTCTCTGACCTCAATACACGCGCCACCCGGTCCCTTGAGTGCGATACATTCAGCCGAGAGCAGCTCGCAACCTACTCTGTCATTGTCCCATTGCTCTGTCTGTCCATACTTGGTGTTCCTCGCCGGTTGACGTATTTTGGAAGATTTACATTATAAAATTCTGTACGTACTTTCCAAGTGCCCGCTTGAACTATGCACTTTTTCTGTCATTTGTATTTTTTTGCGTGCTGTAGACTCCGTGTGTTTTGACGGCAAGAGGTGATAGGTTCGCGATGGCTTTTGCAATGTTTTCGGCCTTCTGAACAATGACGGTGCAAGAAAGACTTCACTCTGAACTGCTCATATAAATAAAGTTACGTGTGTCCTAGCTGGTCGTTTGTGTACCTGTGTATAGACGGCTTTGTAGGGTGTATGCCCACAGAAATTACTAAAGAATAGACTCGGGATTAAGATCAACGCGACAGATCAAACTAAACTGTCAATTATGTGTTTTTGCTCGCTACATTCTCCTTTTCGGAAAAAAATATGAGAGTTCGCAAGCGCGTACTACTTACTTTTGGCAAAAAATACACAGTCTTTTCTGATCACAGAGCTGTGACATTTAGTGTCTAGCATTGCACTTTGAACTTAGAAGCTTGAGATGAAATTTTATGCATAGTTTAATGTAACAGAAACTTTTTCTTCTAATGAAAACGTTAGTGATTTTCCTGTTCCTATTAGGAGTGTTCGGCGTTGTATAACGCCAGAAATAAAGCATTACTTGCAGTGCCTCTCTAGTCTAGCTATTTGCTGCAGCTTTGATGAAACCATAAAACTTCGTTTCTGCAAATATTACGTATATTTTTTTCGCCCTTAGAGAAAGCATGCAAATAGTTTACGAACAAGTGAAAATTATATTCAAAGACATAGCAGCGTAGCCATTTATAGTTAGAGTGGACTTAACATTTCTTCTCATTGCCAATTCTCGCAAGCTCGCTTTCCGACGCAAGAAAACGATGAAAAAAATAGATTTTAACACATCGGATTACCTGTATTGTTTGGTGTGCCTCCAAGCAGGCGTGCTAGAATCTGGGACCCACCTGTTACGTATCAACATTTGTTGAACGGGTTCTCTAGACACTTGGAGTGGTCGATGACATTGATCTGGTTACACAACGTCATTGTTTACGCTCCGACGTTTTCAAAGCACCAACAGCAATAGAGCCTACTTTGTCCTGCCCGACATGACGGTTACATAAAATTGTCGAAGTGTCTCTTCAGGTACTCAGACGTGAGTAACGTTGTGGGTAACGGAATGGGTAACGTTGTGTGTAATGGCAAAATCTTCAACCCTTGAAGTTACAAGCTTTAGCCAGCATTGTATTTCCTATTACGCCAGCATTCCCATCCAATTATTAAGAGTTCTGGATATTCACCCCCTTCTTGCGCATTTTCGTCTGTAGTTTGACAGTCTCTGCTGTATCCCTCAAAGAACTTCAAAGTAAAGAAAACAGCAGTGGTATGGGGGTTCAACCAGATATCAACTTTTCAGATTATTAAGGCTGCGCCTAGAAATGCTGTGACTACTGTGCACAGTCAAAATGATGCCCCAAAATTATGCACAGTGACATCTTTCACTTCGTCCTTTACGTGGTTTTTTTTTCTTCTGACAACGTAGGGAGGGAATAAGACGTGCTATTCGCAGCCTCGCAAACACAGAAAGTGAGTGCCACGTTGTAGAACTTGAGTGCCTCGCGGTAGTGAAGGTCATAGAGAAGTTTTATCCTTACGTTCACAGCCTGCGTGTTACCGTTGTCACCAACAACGTTAAACAGCGCACGCTTGCTCGAAACAAACAAACAATCAAAAGATATGTATGCCGAATTCAGCCGGGTTCTCTCAAGCTTTAGGACAACAGCTTCCGGTCGTTCGTCGCGGTGGGCATGTCAGCAAGACGCACAATAACTTGCGTTGGTAGTTGCAGTGCTCAACCTTCCAAATGTACAACGAAATAATGAGGAACCTCTGCAACATTGTCCGACTCGTCTGTGATTATACCAATAGATCTCAACATCGGCTTCAATATATTCTCGCCGGCATGTGTCTCAGATTTGGGTGCACGTTAAAGAACCCCAGGTGGTCAAAATTTCCGGAGCCCTCCACTACGGCGTCTCTCATAATCAAATGGTGGTTTTGGGACGTTAAACCCCACAAATCAAAATCGCCGGCATGTGTCGCCCAAGATGGCGTCCTTCGTCACCGACGCACGGGAAGTGCACCTCACCAGTCGGCGACACTTGTCGCGTTGCGACTGTCAATACTTTTCATGTACCCCGGTCTTAGCCACGTCGGTCGGCAAAGACTTCGCCTCGTATTATAGAAAACGTAGATTGTATAGATCACGCATTGCTGTGTAGTGTACCTTTCATCCAGAACCATTTTTCGCGCAGAAATATTAGTCTTTAGCCTACATCTTGTGCCTTCACAACAGTTCGTGCCTTCCATTCAACCGTTTGATGTGACTGAAGTTGATCACATTAGCCAGTTTCCTCGCCGGAAACTTGGCGACCAATACCTCGTTGTAGGAACACACTCAATGACACGGGGGGTAGAAGTTCGAGTTGTTCCTGACTGAGCAAATAGCGATGCTTTAACCATTGTTAAATAGACTCTCATACAATGGTATGGCATGCAGACGTTTTCGATTACCGACCATGGCAAACCGTCGATGTGGGGAGCCTCTGAAACATCATTGGCATTGAAGGAAACACATAACGTTGCAACTGCCCCTCAACATCAACAGACCAATGGACTTGTCAAGCTGAAAAACCGCAAACAGAAGAGACGTCAATTCTTTCCTCGTCTCTACTGCCCACGACGACTGGGATGGCTACATCCAGGGTGGGACATTCGCTCCAAACACGTATCATCAGGAAGTCACACGCGAAACAGCATTTCAATTTCTTTACGAGGAGATACCAAGGTTAGCGCAGCAATACCTTCTCGATTATGACGTGCCTCTGCAAGAACACCTCTCGAAACTGGACTATAGCGAGACACCGCGACAGGCTCGCCTCCAAGCTCAGCGAGCCCTACTGCGTCACGAACCACCGCAGAATGAGTCTTCTCAGCAATACATTGCTAGCTATTTTCAACGGGATAATTTAGCCATTCTTTGGAGGGTATTGCGCTTATCTCAGTGCGCAGTAGTAGTAAGTGGTTCTTGAAGGAAATGAAAAAAGGGGGCAATTTTCTGTCTGCTTTGTAGGAGACACGGCTAAGGTCCTTTTAGAGAATAGGGTAACGTTAAAAAAGTAATATTAAAAAGACATAGATATAGAAGACGGAGCAGTCACCATACGCGAGTGAAGAATGTAGAGAGAAGAGACAGGAAAAATGGTGGACACGGTCGAAGAAGTCTGAAGATGGGGCACCAATAAGCGAGAGCTACTCAGCACCATGAGAAGGCGGGCGGTGGGCCGATCGGCGAGAGCTACGCCGGCATCGGAGATGCGGACGGCACAACCATTCAACACGGAATCCACCAACGAACGTTTTACGCTGATTCACTGGTCGTTTCCATCCGTATCGTCTCGCGCAGGTGTCATACAATTCAAGTGTTGACGTCTGCTGAGACCAGTATTCTCAGCGGAGTTCTTCCAATAGCTTTATGAATTCTGAGCGGCCAAGATCAAATAACACGAAAGAAGCAATAGTTTAGCATGAAAGAACAAAAAAGTTTTACTCTAATAGAGCTCGGCATCTCGTTTGTAGCATTCGTTTATGAAGAGGTATAGAACTAGGTCTGTATTAGCCCTGATCTGGATATTAATTTTTAAATAATGGAGAAGTTCATAGGTACAATTAGCTGAAGATCTGAATGCGACGTAATAAAGCACCGCACCGGAAGCAGCCACGTGGCCTTGACATTTTTGAGGAAATAAAAATACAAAAGAGAAGCCCAAAAATAAGTTCCCAATAAACCGAAATCCTGTGGAGACTGTACAAAAGAAGAAAAAAAAAAGAGGATGGTTCGTTTCCTGTTCTGAAGTAAAAACGCGAGTAAGCGAGTTCCCTTCGCGGGAGAAATGTTTTCTGCAGACACTGATGTCCCGAACTTATTCCGTTTTTTATTTTCGTTTCTCATAATGGAAATGTGGTGGCGTAGGAAATGAGATTCAGGTTTTGTTCTACGTCGAAGAAGTATGACACATAAGGTGAAGAGCAAAACCTTGCAACGTACTTTTCGTAACTGTGGGCTACTGGCTGGGGAAGCGAATGCTATTCGTTTTTATATTGCAGTGGTTTTCTTGTTCCGTGCTGTGCATGCACAGTGAATATCAATGCTTATTGTCAAATGCTAACGAGAGATCGCTACATTGAAAGAACCCGAGTTTTGCACAAAGCTTAGGTTTTGGTAAAATTCACAGATAAATATATGCGTGAATGACCAATATATGCGTGAATGATAAAAATATGCGTAAATGACCAGCCACCAAACTATATTTACTTTAGGTCCGTATAATTCATCTAGCTATTTGTCAGACAATGCTGCCAAATCTGCACAGTAATCACATCCGTTCTACCTCCAAAACGTTTTTTCAAATATATTAAGCACGGTTACACTAAACCTCAGAAGCACATGAAAACTGCTACTCGTACATATTGAGCAATAACAAAGACACTGTCTAGAGCTGTTAGTATATGTGTAATTTTTTTGTTACGTGTGATACTGTATACTTGAAGTTAACCACAGAACTCTATCCCCAAAAGGCATAACAATGGGAATTTCAGCGGCTAGAGGACTGCTGTACTTTACTAGGTGAAAGCGTAACGGTATACAGTCGAATGATAAGAATGATTAACACGTTAGCATGAAAAGTAATGCGGGGTTTGTTCACGATGTTTTTTTTTTTTAGGAATGAGGTATAAGTTCGAGTGGTGGGCCTTCCGGAGGAAGGAAAAAAAAGGCAGTCTATTTTCTGCTATGCTACTAGTGAGGAGTTTCCGTTGTGCCGCAGACTGCGAAAAAAATGAACATATCGATCACAATTGCGAATAGTATTAGATGCTCCTTCAGAAACAGGAAGTGTTCTTACACAAGACTTAATGTGGTCACGTCAAGCAGTCGACAACTTCAATAGAACGACATGTAACGCCAGCCAACGGGAATTCTAAAAGGAAAGAAATTCATTCATGCGTGATTTAGTGAGTCTGAATCATTTATATGAAAGAAAAATCACTAAGCCTTCAAAGTGAATATATATCAATACCAATGACGTACATAAACTTAGTGTGTCACCAGCTCTCGTGAACGAGTCGATTTTCTCTAATCAAAAGAAAGTACGTATATCGCCACTCACCACGTCACGAATTGTATTTTTCAAAGAAATATTATATGCCACACATTTCTATTATGGCGTTGTCAGGCAATTAAAACCGAGCAATTGAAAGGGACTTTAAAGACGGAAATTGAGTTGGTTTAGATTGATAGACTGCACTCTGAAAACTTTAACGCCCTATGTTCCACTATCGTACAGGCAGACAGAAATTCAGACATAAAGACAGGCAGGTAGAGTGATAGAAAGATAGAACGAAATATAAAAGAAGGAAAAAAATGAGAAAGAAAGAAGGCTTTTTACCCAGTGAACAGCAGACCATGGTGTAGTCGAATACTATAGCTGAAGGCATCAAGATTATGCGGTTCAGTCTTTAAAATCCTGAGTCCTGTGGAGCCACCGTCAGGCCATTCCGAGTAGTCTCTCCCACAGCGACATCAATGAAATAAACATGCATTTGTGCTGGAAACAACTTGTGTGCCTCGAGTATCGCCTCTGAAGATAAACGCGAGTATCAGGGAACCCACACCCACTCAGGTTCATTTACAGATGATACAGAGCGTTTCGGAGTAGCTTCGTGCTGGCGTGCATATATAAAAGAACCTATAGCTAGGTATAATGCTTTGCACACGGTAGCTTCGAAGTGAACTTGCAATACTTCGTTTGGTATTTGCCATAAACTTTATTAGTGTAAACAATTAGCGTCTCACTAGCATAAGCTTTATTTTCGTGTTGGGACAAAGTATCCTAGATGCGTGATCCCCTATCTTTAGCAAATGATAATGTAAAGCCAGTTTGTATGCAATGTATGAACTAAAAACTCTGCCCTCTAAGATTTATAACTGCTGTTATCTTTAAATTAGGGTTAGATCGTTGATTGCCAGAGGCAGTCCGAACAGAATTTGAAATATGCCTGCATTATATAGGAATGCTATACTGAATCCAAGCCCCCTTAAGTTATCATATAGAACCTATCAAGCATAAACATAAAATGTAAACCATAAGTCATCAAAAAGAAACCCAATAATAATGCTTCAAATAGATTCCGTGCATTGCGCTGTGTTCATAAGATTGAAAAAATCTGAAACCGCGTATATATATATATATATATATATATATATATATATATATATATATATATATATATATATATATATATATATATATATATATATATATATATATTGCACTATTATCGCTTTTTATTTCAGTGCAATATGCCCTGCTGCATCAATTTAAAGATTTCTGATACTTTGAATTTACGAATTTACGGCAGACACTTGTTAAGTGCCGAGAATACAATGTAGGCAGAAAGACAACACAATATATTGGGTTTATTATTCGCCGGTGGTGCATTCCTGGGGAGAACGGCAAAGTAACGGCGTAAAAAGTTTTCTTATAGGGGCGCCTCTCGAATTTTACACTTATTTTACCTGTCGGGATTTATATGAAAGTTTGAGAAACAAAATAGATTTATTTCTAACACAACTTAAGCGGATGTTTCACGTTACGTTGATGAAATTTTCCTTTTTATAACTGGATAATTAATGAACCGAATCCAGCATGGGTGAGTGCTTAGTAGGTTTTTTTTTCTCCTCGCTTGTATATACACACGCGTCGTACGGCACGAGAACCCGATCACATCGTTAGTGTTGAGATCGGGGAGTTGACTGCGCATACACCGTGCCTAAACAATGAGAATATATTCCTGTGAATCTCTTGACTTGGAATCCCGGGCACCTACAAAGCGTCAAGGGCCTTTTTGAGCAAAGGTACAGTCATCTTTCTTTTAGCTTACACTCTCACTTGAGCATCTATCCCCTTGAGAGACGAGAAAGAACACAATAGATTTAGCGATGCGTGCTGCTTTAACGATGTAACAGAGAAGGCACTCGTAACGGCACGCCATCGGTAGTCGTTTAATTCCTAAAGGGCATCTTTTTGTAGTATAAGCACTGGAACGACCGGTGATGTTTACGAAGGGTCATCAAGCTGACGTCACCGCTCGCAGCAGGACAAAGCGTACAATGCAGAAAGAAAAAAATGTTTTCACCCTTCATATTTGCGAACACTGTACTTTAGTAGACATTATTTTATCTACCATACTACTACAGTAAGGCCATTCGAGGCACTCTATGGTGAAGATGAGGTATACTTATGAAGTTTTTTTATAGAATAAGAGAAAGTATACGCACGTATACTTTCTCTCACTTTCATGTAATACTTCATGTAACACTTCATGTAATACTTTCATGTAATAGAAGCTGTGGTTTGAGGCTTTCAGCGTTTCAGCTAGGAAAATGTTCTTTAATTCAGTCTGTGTACAACGTGATATCCTCCAGCCTTGCAAATCACCTTAAGTTAAAGTTTCAATGCAGGACTATAAAGTTCCTACGAAAACGGGCTATCTCTAATAAATGCTTTCAGCCTGAGCTTTCATCAGACACGCCTTCACAATGGACGCTGAGAACGAAGAGGCGTTTCATCATGTATGCCCACAGTTGCCTCAGAAAAATATGCTCATACTAAACTGAGAAAATTGACTTCGCGATAAATTCATGCAAGCCGTAGTAGGAGTTGGGTGCTGAGTAATAAGTTACTCTAATTGCGAGCGCACTCGGAAGGCTACGAAACGGTGTTCATGCGTACAGTTTTAATCTTCGCTCTCGGAAAAGTTGAGCAGGATTCACTTGAGCGAAATTTTCATTAGTCAGTTTTTCGAGAATGCCGAGACTTGGAGAACGTGTGTTGCAAGAAGAATCTTTATTATGATTGCGACCGTGCCGTAAAAAAGCCCAACTTGCTCGGGCTGCCCCATTTTTACTATAATACTGCATCGTCACGGCGTGGGCTAGCTTGCACGGTACAGCTTCGTAGATCGTTATTATTTGTGAAATAGGAACACTAAGTGGCGTGCTCATTGATTTATTTTGATATATTTGTTCCTGTGTTTAGCATTTAGATTCTGAAAGTTTTTGCAATCATTATGAGCATGTCAGTCTCGCTGCGGCTGTTTCTTGCTCAGCATTTTGCATGCTTTTTCAACAATTTGTTTTCCGACCACCAATGGGACCACTGTGTCCTATATTTAAAATGTGATGTTTTAATGGCGCAGTTCTTCAAGCTCGACAACTGCCCTGCTGTTTAGGCTGCAGCCTTTTTCGCACAACTACAGATAAGCTGTTGTCTGGAGGGAGACAACAGCCTTTCAGTATAAGTAGCTAAAGGGACAGCGAATAGAAATAGGGCTCTTGTTGTCCCTCTCTGTCTCCCGTTCCTCGCCTTCCGTAAGCTTTTCTTCCAGCACTTTCGTGCTTGCGCTGCAATCTCTACTAAAATGAAAGACTTTAGTTGATTTCCACTCTTCCCTGCTTCTTCATCGACTAGCTTGAACACCAACTAAGGGAGGGGTAGGTGTTTCAGATTCGGAATCGGCTCCCCTTGATGACCCGAACGCTCGGTGGCAGCACGAAGGAAGAGCCGTTGTCCAGAGAAGAGGCGCTTTATTGCAACACTCAGGTGTCTATCCAGGCCTGAGCCCGAAATTCCGCTCTCTTTATCACATCCAAATATCCTCTTTTAAACCCCAGGCTAGAGAAAGAGTCTCCAAACATGGCGATTCCGCACGAGGGCCCACATCACGACAACCAATTGGTGAAACACTTCCATGACAGACACTGCATTAGTAAAAAGCGCGTTACAACATACAACACGCGAAGGGATCGGTTATCTGCGCATCACGTGTTGTCACACTCGCACTCTTGCTAACTCGAGTACCGGCCCTGCCGTCCACCGCTAGCCGTTTCTACGCTCAAGCTCAATCAGCCCATGCACCAAACGTCACTTCGAAGAAGCCGCCTCAGCAGTGACGAAAGTGTTGCCAAGCCATGACCACTGACCATATGTGCACGCGGCAGTGAGGCAGCCGTCCGTCCAAGAACAATCGGCCATGACGTGCAGCTGGGGAGAAGCTCATCCGCATGCTTCGAAGGCAGTATTGTGACCGAAGGCTGAACGCCCACCCCTACCATCAGTGTCAGTCAGCCCCGCGGTCGAAAACGCGCTTTCGTGTTCTTACGGTATTTTCTGAGGGTACACGTGAACGCCAAACAATCAACTTGCAACCAGACGACCGAGCGCCGCCTGGTTACGGCGAGACGGCTTTTGCTATCCGCTCTCCAATTTAGTGCCAAACGGGGGGCGGCTTTGATGACTTCGCTCGCCAACCACGCAAGTGACCAGGTAACCTACCTTTCCCATGCATGGTACCTCGCATCCCCATCGCGGAGCCGACCCGCGTCGTTAGTTGGCGGGTGAGAGAGGCGGCACGGGAACTCGCTGTGTGCTTTGCAGCAACCGCATACCTTGCGCCACACAACAGTAGGTCGATTCTGCATACCTCACACTTATTGCATACCGCGTACATTATTGCCGATTATCTGATGTTTACTAATTGCGAAAAAAAAACCAGATATCTTCGAAGTAAAGTTATGAGCGCAAAACAAGAACACATAAAAGCAAACAGCGATTGTCGGAAACAGCCGTGCGCTGGTCCCTATTTGTTCTTTCTGTGTCTTTGTCTTTTTCTACGCAAGCCAGTTTACTCTTAGGAATGAGGCAAGTCGCCTAGCTACTTGAACTGGTATAGCGCATTACGGGGAAGAAGAAACGGCCGAGCAGACCAACACAAGTAGACATAGCGCTCTGTCCTTTTGTGTCGGTCTGCTCGGCCGTTTCTTCTTCCCCGTAATGCGCTATACCAGTTCAAGTACGACGAACCAACTCGCCCAATCGCCTAGCTACAGGTTACATAGAATACGCACATACGTCCGCAAAATAAATTAATTTCAGGAAAGCCTTCTTTTTTCTAAACTATCAGTTGCTGACACTGTTTGCACCTTAAAAGGCATGCATTAGGCACCACTCATTCACCAGCAGAGATTGGTTATAACAATCAATTCCTGCGATACTCGATGAATGGCCTGAATGTCTGCGAACACCACCGTAATTCCGTATAAGGGAGTTTGAGGGAGACCACTCGAGAAGATCCTAAGAACTTCAGCAAAAGAGGATCAAAGAACGATGCCGTCGCCAAGCTCTCTGCTTCCGCGCAGAGTCTTCATACATGCCGACGCTCCACAAACGAGGCGCTTTTATTGATTCCGGTGCAGTGCGACATTCCTAGTTGTGCGTTCCAGCAGCTACCGGTCTTGTTCGGGCAAGCCTTCCCGCACGCTTATTAAGGACCGACGAGCTGCAATTTCGAATCCCGTCGTTTCGGTGTAGGGTTGGTAAAGGTACTTCCGGTCTGGTAGAAGTTTTGAGCGTAATACATCATTATTTCTTTTCCTCTCCTTCCCCCCTAGACGCTTCACCGCATCATTGAAGAACTCTTCTTGCACCGAATACGCAGTAAAAGTAAAATGCGATCGCTCAGCGTTTCGCAGCACTCGAGAACAGTTTGAGTATTATAGGGACGCGAGTTAGGTTAGCGACCGAGACGTTACATGGAACGTATGCTTGTAAGGTTATACGACATCGATTCTTCTTTGACGAAGCAGATCGAAGACATCGTTTTCACAACGAAAGTACTGCACGCACAGGCGCGCTCAATATGGCTTGCAAAACGAGAGCGCATGGCCCCATGAGTTCGTTGCGCATGACTTCAACCTGTTTGTATTTCAACAACTAAACATTATTTTCGTACTAGTGACTATACCAAGGTCATACATTAGCGCAGTTAGTACTTGAAGTAAGGGATGGCAAAAGCCATGTGCCCTCTTTGAACTCTGAGTTTACGCACTCCCGTATATATAACCGAAAGTCATATTAGGAGCACCTGTACATGTCAAGCACAAAGGCCCTTTCTTCTGTTTGTTTCTGCTTCTGCTCGTTTGATGTACGCGATTTATCTCATCTTGCTTCATGCTCGTTAAAGTCTTGTAGAAAGAGATCTTGAGGGATCATAGGACATTGCGACATGTTCGCTGCTTCATTTTTTTTTCTTTCCTGAGCTTCAAGCAACTGCAATAACACTAAAGTATATAGGCTGTGCGCATTTCTATAATTTACATGATATGAAGAAAAGGCAAAATTTACTTCTTTGCCATTTTTTATGGTTGGATTGACCAGGTGTACATATAGCAAGAAAACGAATGCCGAAGACAAATGCACCCAATAAACATTTCTTCCACACATAATCTATCAATTTTTAGTACAAAACTAAGGCTGAGAATTAGTTACTATACATGTCGAATACACAAAAAAGCTACTCATTGATATTGTACATGCTTGCTCATAATTGAGCGTTCGGTAGCGTGCGTTGGTATAGTAAACAGTTCATGTGCGATATTATCAACGCGACACGTATTAGTAAGTAAAAGTTTCTCGTTTCTTTCTACAATATCTTCTTCGGCTGAGCAATAATACCACATTGTATGACGAGAGATCCTATTTGGACGTGTTAGTTCTAGAACCAGTGAAAAAACGTGTGCCTGTATGTGAAAAACGACTAATGAATAACGTAAACGTGCTTTCTGTTGAGCAAGATATCCTAATAACTGCAGCTGGTGATCTACATTGGTCCCAGCTTACCGTTCCCCGTAAGAGATTACTCTAAATAGTCACACATATTTATACACACATCACCTAGACTAAAGGCTCATTCACAACTGCAGCTAGCACCAATTGGACAACAATTGCTGACTGCTGTCCGAAGAGTGACATGGGGCGATCGATGCTCACCTTTGCTATTATGAGACCTGTACGCCTCGCGCCGCCAAGGATTTCTCTCGCAGCCATAGCGAAGCAAGCTCACATCCTCTTTCTGCGCATCTGATTGGTTCAAGAGAGTGCGACTGCAGTCATGCAGCTCAAAAACTGAGTAATTAGTGAGAGAGCCAAAGCAACCACTTTCAGACCAAAAGAGCCAGCTACGATCATGAGTTTTGTGCGTATAACTACGTCGAGCGACCGCTCCTTGTGGTTGGTGTGAATATGGCTTACTATGCGACAGCAATACCGGTGCGTGCAGATTGGATTTCTTCTTACGTTGTATTTGGCGGCCACGTAGAGACACAAAGCTATAACCACTATGCCGCAGCTAGACTAGAACACCTTTAAAAATATTGCGTCAACCAGATTGTGTGTTTTGATGTTTAGCCGTTTCCTTTACGGCTGTGTGTTTTGTCCTTTTAACTTGGCTGACTGAAACGCTTGCTTTCTTTTTTTTGAAAATGCTGAACGTTCGCTTCAGTACAACAAAACGTGTGAACCATTTAAAAAAATACTTATTACAAAAAAAGAAGGTCTTTGAGGAAAAAACAAAAAGTAATGCTTCTTTAAACTCATCATCTTAAAAACAAAGTGCTTGAGAGAGTGAATTGTAAGAGTTTTGAGTTACTTGATCTTGCGTCAAATTCTATCCCGAGTTGCTCCGTTTGTTGGAAAATATTTAAATTACACTGGCCTGGCGGGCAGAAAAGACAAGGGCGTGCCGGCTGCCCACTGAATGGAGTGTATCGGGTCATCCGCTGTGAAACGCTTACGCATTCTACCAGCATACACCACTAAAATACATTTGATTCTGGTGTGAATATATGACACGTAGATAACTAAATCATCTTGAATCTAACTACCTGCCGTTCACGCTGCGCTTCAGCTACTGAAAATCATCGACTGAAACTCGTGCCTCGGCTACGGGTCCCATGATGATGATGTTGATGATGATGATGATGAGCCTTTTGCTTTGCTGGCACTCGCCCACAAAGGGGAATCGGCCAAGAACCAGGCGGTAGGATCATCAAGTTAGTTATGCATTTAAAATCATCATGAACAGCCTCGCTAAGAGCTATCTCTCCCGTTCCTTTAGCTTACTTTGTCATTGCTTGAAGAAATAAATATCAATTTAGACTTCGGAAATAATGGTAAAAAATTGACCTTCTGCAGTCAAAGTAAGACACGCGTAATTTATAAAGCTTCAAGGACAAGCCGCCGATTAGGCTAAGGATTTGCCTGCTTCATCTCCAGCCGTCCACATCGCCAATCACGCATTGACATCAACTGTTCCACCCTCGTGCGATCCAGCGTTACACTTTTCTGCAGGCGTGTTTTGTCTGCTCGTCCACGGGTCAATGTAAGTGCATTGACTGCTTTCCTTCGTTTAGTGGATTACCTAGGCGCATTTAGCTTCCGCTTGAGCAGGCCGTTACCGGTTCCAACGCCACCGCCACGAACAAGCTCCTTGGGCAACGCCCCATAGATCAATAGGCGGGTGGCTGGTAGGAAAAGGTTGCCCGTTGAACCGTGGTTGGCTCTTATTAAAACTCGGGCCCACTGGTCCCTGTAGTGCAGCGTTCGCATGCCCTTCACAAGGTGAGGGGAAAATACAAGTAAGTGGGCTAATGGAGTGGATATGAAGGACACGGACTGAACACAACAGTTTTATGCGCCATCTCTGCTACGATTCGCGAGACAGAATGTGATTAGCGCGAAGTAAATCAGCTGAAGCATCGAGGCGGATGTTGTTTAGGATTAAGAGGATTGTAGGCGTCCGTTATTAGGGTTGAGTGTGCCTATGCTTTTGTGGAATTTTCAAGAAAGACGTGATTACGAGGGAGTATAAGTTCTAGGATTTGCTAGGAAGCAAAACACATGCCCTGCACGAGTAAGTCAGCCAGCACACTTTCCGAGGATAGCTGTCAGTCCAAATGTCATTACCACGTGAGAAAAACGCACGCACAGTGAATGCCTGCGAAGCTGGTTCAGGTTAACGACCACCAACCATGCATCTTATAGAGAATGAAATCAGTGTGACCACCAACCACGCATCCTAAAGAGAATGAAAGCAGTGGGGCATTGTGAATAACGGCTTATTGGCGCTGCATTGTTCAGACCTTTTTACCAAAACTGTTCTTTGTTTGATAACAAAAGATATCAGTACTGAACGGCTTTCATTAGAGTTGACACATCGTAAACAAGGAGAAACATCTCGCGAATATAAATATGACTGACCATCAATGAATGCGAAACGCAAGTTTATGATCAGTACGCTGAAGATTACAGCGTCATTGCTTGATATATGGAACAAAAGTCTAGAGTGCTGCGGCAATTATTTCAAGCTTATATGCGTCCTCGCCGAAAAAGCAGAATTCAAGCCAACAGCTATCTGTGCGCTGTTTACCAACGCACAATTTAGGTGTAGGTTCAAATCAAACAGAAAAGGTCATCTTTAAATATCTGCAAAGGCGGCCCCAAGTGTCCCCGATACTGTAGAGCGTGCTTACAGAACACAATGAAATTATGAGGGCCAATTCGGTGTACTGACCCTATTTGCCATGAAATATTGCATCAATAGTAGTAACAAACACACCTAGTTGTGAAAGACTTGCGAGCATTGAGGTGTCAAAAGGTGCCATAAAATAATTAAATTTCCAAACCGGCAACGTACAGCGGTTTATGAAGCGATTTTTTTTAAACAAAAGTACATCTAGACTAGCGTGCGAGTGTACAAACGTCTGAAACATTGTGAACCATGTCGGTAAAATGTATCTCAAGCAAGCTATATAGGTAAATGCAATTGCTGCGTTGAGTTGACGCCAAGCGTAGATCAATAGTGCTTGATCATGTAGTCTCGCTCGCCTGTGGTGCATAGGCTAGTCAAAGCAGCTAAAAGATGGATTAACAAAGTGCCGGTCTGCTGAGAGCAGCTCCATGTGTTGTGGTCTGTCTATTGTTTTATTAAGCTACAACCAAGTTTCCTACCGGTACGTTTCCACACAGTGCTCGTGCTAAAGCATATTATGGACGTATGAGGTCTCGAAGTGCATGGATCACATTTGAAAACCAGTGATACACGTACTTCTGCAGCTTCAGACCTGTGCGTTTAAACCGAGGTCCAAGAATACGTGAAATAATAATGAGGGAAGTTTTGTCCTATATGGGCGAAATGGGGGTGAGCGATGCGTGGCGTGCGCGTGTCCAACGTAGTACTTGCCATTCTTTTTATGTGCGTAATGCTTTAAGGGCTTGGCCCGTCGTCCGTAGATGTTCTACAGCGTGATCATGCTCATAATGAAGCGCACAATACAGACCTAAAACAAAGGCCGCATTTTCCAAAAGCAGGTTAAACTACAAGATCGAAGCCTGAAATATTATAGCTACCAAAGTGATCAAGTAATTAATACTAAAAACTCCCAAGCATTTCCCCGAGGGTGAACATGGTTAAGTGCTAATGCACGGGGTGATGCCATGAGGAGGAGTAAAGTTAAAATGCGTTGGCATTCGCCAGTGAGTTAACAAAACTCCCCCGTGTGATGACATTGCGATTCCCAGGAACCATTAGACCCTCTCAGGAAATCTTGGTGAGTTTACGCGTATATGTGAGAGTAAATTCGCGCTGTAATGATGTTTATGTCAGCGACCCGCTTCGCCCGCTTGCGCTCGGCATCACGGGCCCTTCACCGCGCTGCCTTGTCTCCAACCGGCACGACATCTTCAACGACGCGTGCAATGTTCGCATTCGATTGTGTTGTACTCGTTGTTGGAGGTATCGCAGTCGAGGTTGATGCCTGCGATGAATCCATACCTATGCCGACTTGCCAATCTCAAGCAAGTTGTGGCTGCGCGTACAGCCACGGATCGGAGGGTGGAGCGCGCGCAATCACGTGGTGTGTGACGTCGCTGCGCCGTTGCTACCAACGTTACTAGATTAATCTAGTAACGTTGGTTCCTACAGACGCTCCTCTCCGCTCCTCGCGCCGTTGCTAGGGGAGAGGTGGAGGCGCACCGCGGACGGCGGATTCAGGGTCGCTTATAAGGTGCATTCGCGCTTAATGCCTTAAATTACTAAACACGCCTCGAAAACTTGCTGGTCACATCTGCGCCGCGCAAAGAGAGGGCTCAGCCACCTCCCCTCAGAGCGCTATCGCTCATCCCACCGGCGTTTCTCCGGCGTTTCTCCACAATGTAAGGAGCCTGAAACAACCTTAGGAAACTCGCAAGACGGCACGTATCCCAACTAGCTTTATCAGCAGCAAGTCGATAGAGCGCTGCAAAAACATGGCACGCAAGTCGCACACGGATTTTGTGCATCTCCATGACATTATGCTGGCGCTGGCAATATTCCGTATCCATACCTCAAACATTCGCGTCATGGAGTGTACGTGAAAGGCAGCAGTGAAAACCCTACGGACGGGAATCCCTGTTCGATCGGGGTGCGCACTTCCTGCAGCTTCACAGTGGTAGAGCTGCATTTTGCTGCGCATTCTTTGGAAGCACACCAATCGCTACAGAAGCTTTTAGGGGCGAAGCTTCTTATGATCGAGGCTTGTCCGTTGGCGTTGTGTGCCGTAGCCGCAGCTAGTGACGATGGCGATGACGCGACGACAATGAAAAACATGAACATTCCAGACCACACATTTTCTTGCTGCCATCTGTTGAATATTATGTAGAACACAAGGAGTGGTGATATCATCATGAAGATCAGAGCGGTCCATTCGGAATAAAGAAGAGGTGAACGGATAAGCTTTGTGATGGGCACAATGGCTTGTCCTTTTCTCTACATTTTGGTGCCGAAACCCGGGATCGAACCAGGGACTGTTCAATCGTCATGGAGCCCAAGCTGTCCTTTTCCAGATCGTGCCTGTCCCCACTTCGTCCTCTTCGGTAGTCTGGCAAGCTCCTAGAGTAAGAGAATACTCTGCCACATCCTCCCAGGAGGGCCAGGATGACTCGTGAGCATCGATGAAGTCTGGACCACTCCAGGTTGCTCCGATCTGGATTATTACTCAACATCAGCACATGCATGTAGCCACTATACGTCATGGTTGCGTAATGGCTCCGACGCAGATGACGATGACGCCGACGACTGTTCAAATGATGACGATGATGACTATAAACAAAGACTGACTTGAGCAGTAAATATGCTCTACGCATTCATTTCGTATGACTAGAAACTACTAAGAACCACCAGGGGAAAGTGCGCAGACCTCGTCTTTCCCACCTTTAGGTTATCCAATACGCAAGCCAGCAATAACAGAGGACAAACAAAATTCACAACTAAAAACAATATACGATATAGGACCAATAAACCTTGTTTATAACTCTACACCACGTTGTCACTCATATACATGCGTTAGTGGTCAATGCCACGGGTGATTTACGGTAACATCGAACGATCCCACTGGTTCGCCCACTCATCATCATTCACTTCGTCAATATGCCGCGATTGTTCTCTCTGTGTTAGCATTGTGCGCTGCTTTCTTTCTCCGTGCCGGTGGACTGTGTTATGCCAGCGAGTCCTCGTCAAACGTCCGTGCCTCGGAAAAAGGCAATCTGGGTCAAGGCCAGCCCGCAGCCCGCCCGACGCGAACATCTCAACGGCGTGAACACGCGCGGCGCCCCTCTGGCCCAGGTGCAGTGAGTCAGCGGCGCACGTGACAGCGAGCCGGCGGCCCCGTGCCTGGTGGTCTGACGCATGGCGCGGCGGCCCCCATTGGCGGAATCTGCCCGGACGACCAGCGGCGCTTCTGATTGGACATTTTGGTTGGACCCGGTGTAAATAAAAGAAGCCCTGCGGCGCGTCGCGATCGGCGGTCCTATGTGAGTGAGAGGAGGCCCCGTGTCGGAGAGCCGGCATGTGTGTGAGTCAGCGGTCTTAGGCGGAAGGCTGACCTATGTGTTAGAGAGGAGAGTGCGGCTCTTCGAGTCTCTGTCGGCCCCAGTGCCGAAATTGTAACGCCTCTGTATATATGCTGTACATAAACCTTGTTTAACTCACCGTCGTCTCGTCCGCTCGTCTTATCGGCTCTGCGCAGAAGCAGTCGCGAGCTGATAAACATACTCTACGCAACAGTGGTTGGCAGCTGCGGGATCGGCCGGCGTCAGCGACATCGATGCGGTGAGTGCCTGATGTTTTCCCCTCAGTTCACCAGACTACTCTAGCTCAGGTTGTAGTAGTTTATAGAAGGGCTGTGTGAAGCATTGTAGTGAGCTTTGATCGTTTCCAGCAAAGTCGAAGTGCTTTGAAACCAAAGTTAATGCGGAGGGGGTAAACACGGGAGTGTGAAAAATTGCTTGCGCGTCTTGCTAGTAGGCTTATAGTGGGTACGGCAAGTAAATTGTTAACAGGGGCAAACAGCAAGAGGCTAGTGTGAACGATGGAGAACCTTAAAGTGAAGGAACTCATCGAAATTTGTGAGGAACTCGGCATTACTTTAGGCCGTGCGAAACGAAAGCAAGCGATCCTTGAGATCATGAAGGATGAGGGAGTGTCGGCTGAGGAAGTCGATGAGGCCTGGGTGGATATTAAAGCACGCCGTGAGGAGGCTGAAAGGCGGGAAATAGAAGCTCGCGAACGTGAGGAGGCTGAAAGGCGAGAAGCTCGCGAACGTGAGGAGGCTGAAAGGCGTGAAGCTCGCGTAGAAGCTGAAAGGCGCGAAGCTCGCGAACGTGAAGAAGCTGAAAGGCGCGAACGTCGCGAGGAAGCCGAGAGACAGGAGCGCCTTGAGATGAAACGACTAGAATTGGCAATCCTACAGTGTTCGCAGGCGCCTAGCGTAGCTTCTCCAACAGTTCAGGTCAGCGGTTTGAGAATTAGGGACCAATTGCCACCGTTCGTAGTAGGCGAGGACATGGCGAAATATCTCGTCAAGTTTGAACACGTCTGTGAGCGAAACGCTTTGGAGCGGTCTCTTTGGGCGCGGAACCTGCTAGCTCTTCTTCCCGGCGAAGTGTCCGACGCGATAACTTGCTTGTCGAGGGAAGCGTTCGAGAGCTATGACGAGGTTAAGGAAGTGCTCTTGAGACGTTATAAGTTGTCACCCGAGGCTTTCAGGCAAAGGTTCCGGTATGCTGAAAAGGGGAATGAGTCACACGTTGACTTCGCGTTTCGTCTTAAAGCCGATTTGATTGAATGGCTCAAGGGCGAAGGTGTTTATGACGACCGCGATAAAGTGGTGGAATGCGTTGCATTGGAGCAATTCTACCGCTGCATCGAGGAGGATGTCAGACTTTGGCTGCAGGACAGACTTGGGGAAGTACAGTTAAATAAGGCAGCTGAGTTAGCTGAGGAGTATTATGCTCGCCGAAAGTTGCATAGCAGGGCAGTGCGCGTTGAAAAGGATGAAAGGAAAGAGGGCTTTTCAAGGAAACCTGATCAACGGAAACCCGCTCCGCACCGTAATTTCAAGAAGGACCCGTCTCTTACGAAGGATAGTGTAGGGGAAGGGCAAACAGAAGCGGAGAAATCGAGTGAGGTTTCTACCACACAGGCATTTGAATCGGAAAACAAACGGAAGCCGGTAATTTGCTACAACTGCAAAAAGGAAGGACACATCGCGAGAAACTGTCAGGAAAAATTTGCCTTCGCAACAATCCGAGAATCAGGAAAAAACATGCGGTTGTTGGAGCCGTATCTCCAAGAAATTAAAGTAAATAAGAAAACGTGCCGAGCGCTTAGAGACTCAGCGGCAACCATGGATGTTGTCCATCCTTCATTGGTGTCTCCGGATGATTTCACAGGAGAATGCGCGTGGATCAGGCAAGTCGCCGAGGAGCAGAGTGTTCGCTTACCAATCGCCACGGTTGTCATGGAAGGCCCGTTCGGTAAGCTTTGCACCGAAGCGGCTGTGTCTGCCGCGCTAAATGATCGTTTTCCTTATCTTTTCTCCAACAACTCGGAGCAGCTTCTCAAAGAGCAGGGCAAATCGTTCTTCCCCAACTTAGCGTGCATGGCCCTCACGCGATCGCAAACGCGGAAGCCTGATCTGGTTCAATGCAGTGAACTCTCAAGTGACCTTGTCGGCGGGTCGACGGAACCCCAGAAAGGAAATTTTCCGCATGAGTCATGTGAGCAGTCACGCGAGCGGCCCGTCGCGAAAGCGGTCGGCACGGCCGGCGCGGTAGGGGGAGACGACATGGCGCCATTGAGTCAGAGCGAGAGGGTTGCAACGCTCTCGCCTGTAGCGGAAAGTTGGAGCGAGCTGCCGAGAATTGATCGAGAGACGCTCATTCGAGAGCAGCGTGAGGATCTCTCGATTGAAGCGCTAGCGGAAAGCCAAATTGGAGCGCTAGTGGAAAGCCAGAAAAAACGCGGCAAAAGTGCTGTCGAAGGAGCACTACGAGGAATCGGTGAAGAAGCGTGCTTTTGAAGTAGGAAGTCAGGTAATGCCGCTGCAGCCGTCCAAAAGGAACAAGCTTGAGGTTGATTGGGAAGGGCCCGCCAAAGTATTATCGAAGTCTTGCGATACAAATTATGAAGTGAAATTAGGAAGGCGGCCGGACAAAATTTACAAATTGATGAAACCATACGTTCAACATCAAGCGGTCGTAAATCTGTTGTTGAATGCTTCAAAGGAAGAGGAAGCAGAAATTTTGAGTTCTAGTGAGGTAATTGAAGGGGGATCGAAAGTAATCCGGGAGCAGATAAACCTAGAGCCTATATTAAGTGAAGTCCGGAAAGAGGACCTGAGAAAGATTGTTTTGGTGTTTGAAGATGTGTTTTCGGACCGTCCCGGAAACACGAAGGTGATCGAACACGATATTGAGCTAAGCGGTGAGGAGTCAATCCGTAGCAAGCCGTATCGTTGTTACCCTGTGCAACGTCGAAAATGTGAGCCGCTCTTGGTGCCGCATAGGTATCGTCGCCTAAAAGTGGCCGGTTACTGAAGTGGAGCATGTTGCTCCACAGCGCAACTTTGACGTTCGCTATCAAAAAAAAAATAAAAATAAAGGAAAGGTAAACGCTAAAGCAGGTGCATTGAGCAGTGCGTTCCAGCTAGTAACTTCTCAACCTTTCGGTTTCTCGTTGGCGATTCGGGGCAAAATTTTGACCTCATCACGACCTTAGCTGAGCGCTCTTGTTCAGAGTGATCTCAAGGGGCCAACTTTGTGGTATTCTAATTCGTTACGTTGTTGTACGGAAAAAAAAAATTGAGTTGTCATTTTAAGAGTCTTGTGTCCCACATGTGCCTCTTGATGTAGAGGGAGCAAAATTCCGATAGACACGTAGATAGGTATATGTTGTATTATATTTTGTCTGGTGTTCTGTCGGGTGACCGAGGGCACTTGCGTGTGTCGTGTGTTGTCTGTTGTCGAACCGTTCTTAGCAAGTTGCAGAACCATCGACAAGTGCTGAAACCGAAGATGGTCAGAAGAGACGAGTGAAGCTGGTCGACAAGTTGTGGCGACAAGCCAGTGGAGCTGGGATCCGTCGTCAAGAATGGGCTGTATTCCCGGAACAGTCTGGAGCTGTATTCTCCCCATGGCCCTGGAGGCGAACCTGGAGGGACTTGGCGGACGAGCGCACCTGACATCCGAGCCCCGTGGAAGCAGCTCGTCTTTCCGGTGCATTGTCTGGCGGCGGGGGTGCTGTTATGCCAGCGAGTCCTCGTCAAACGTCCGTGCCTCGGAAAAAGGCAATCTGGGTCAAGGCCAGCCCGCAGCCCGCCCGACGCGAACATCTCAACGGCGTGAACACGCGCGGCGCCCCTCTGGCCCAGGTGCAGTGAGTCAGCGGCGCACGTGACAGCGAGCCGGCGGCCGCGTGCCTGGTGGTCTGACGCATGGCGCGGCGGCCCCCATTGGCGGAATCTGCCCGGACGACCAGCGGCGCTTCTGATTGGACATTTTGGTTGGACCCGGTGTAAATAAAAGAAGCCCTGCGGCGCGTCGCGATCGGCGGTCCTATGTGAGTGAGAGGAGGCCCCGTGTCGGAGAGCCGGCATGTGTGTGAGTCAGCGGTCTTAGGCGGAAGGCTGACCTATGTGTTAGAGAGGAGAGTGCGGCTCTTCGAGTCTCTGTCGGCCCCAGTGCCGAAATTGTAACGCCTCTGTATATATGCTGTACATAAACCTTGTTTAACTCACCGTCGTCTCGTCCGCTCGTCTTATCGGCTCTGCGCAGAAGCAGTCGCGAGCTGATAAACATACTCTACGCAACAACTGTCAACCTCCTGCTGCTCAGCACATTATTTTTGTAGCAGCAGGCAACGACGACTGTCTTGTGTTCTTACGCAGGCAGCAATCAAATGTTGCAACGTGAAGTGACATGTCACCTATTATTATGAACATATTATGAACAACAGATCGCTGTCAATCACAAGATATAGACAGCATTAGTCATTGGAAAACGGTATGTGGCGCGTTCACGTTGCCGGCGCACCTTCGGGTGGCGAATTTTGTGCACACCGGCTCCGCACTTTTCGCGTACGACACTCTCAGCTAAATTTGTGAGTTAAACAAGCTTCACTTAGGGAGAGACTGACGCACTTCTATACAAAAAATGATACCGAAGTGGGTAGTCACAACTTGAATCCCACTGGATTCGAAAAGTTGTGCTGGAGTATATATATATATATATATATATATATATAGATATATATATATATATATATATCTATATATATATATATGTATATATATATATATATATATATATATATATATATATATATATATATATATATACTTATTTATTTATTTTGCATAACGTCGTGACCACAGCTACAAGGTTTCCTGAAATGCTGAGCGAACGAGGTGATGCCATGTTCTGTACTGGCTTAAATATGCAAGGGGCAGGCATCCTCGAATAGCTCCGGTGATGACGCACAATATGGCTTGCTGCGCAGGCGATTGTTAAAGATACCAGACGCTTGTTTACATTGTGCTCGGCTGTCCTTTGTGAAGGCAGTTTAGGTAATTCATTTAAGAAAATTTAAACGTCTTTCTACTTACTTTAGTATCAGGTATAAAAATAGCACTCCAAAAATGCGGATCATTGACGTGTGGCAACCTCTCATCGGAGCACAGCACAGCTCCGTCAAAGCTTCCGAAGATTATGTGGTTCATTTTCCACGCCAACACTTTCGGCGCACTCAACTGGTCGGGGCAAGACCAATTTTTCTTTCGCGCATAATAAAGCTCCGTCTGCATCAATAGGAAAAAAAAAGTTACGACATCGTTGAACATATTGTCGGTCTCACTTAACCACAAGGCATTATCGACTACTAACGCCACTTACTCAATCATTTATTAAATCATCCTGCTTCCTACCTAGTAACGAATTTCTGTTCATTATGTGCAAGAGAGATGGCAAGTACTGAAGATTTCCATAGTAAGCGTAGCTTTGAGCCTTCGTTGCTCTCATGATAACTTTGGCCCACGATCGACTTTTAGCGTTCTGCTAGAAGGTCTTTAACACCAATATAGTAATGCCTGCGAACTCGGGAGAAAGCGAAACTTAGAAGCAATTGTTCGTTACGTTTCTTATTTTGAATTTATTCCTGACAGCACTCACGCAGGTGCAGTTTTTCCTAGTTTGTGTAAACGCTACCAGCATTAGAATTTTTGTCATTGTCGGTTTTGAGCAGCAGAGAGTACAAAAAAAAACACTCTTTACGCGCACGGTTATATAATTTTATTTTCATTTCTAGGTCACCGGCTCTGATCGCCATGACCAAACTGTGAGTGTTGCTATGATGAAGCCACTGCTTAATATCAAGCATACAGCGAAAAGTATAACAGCCAGATGAAAGAAGCGTTGTTAATTTGATGACACTCTAGACCTTTAATTTCGCAGTCGAAATACTCTATAACGTAATTGCGGCAGCTCCGCACGAGTGCTGACAAGGCTGAGGAATACAGTGAAGGCTGGAAGCCGCAGTGCAGCGATTGCACGGACTACCGACGAAGAGTCGCTCCCCAACCCAAGACTTTTTCGAAGTACGTCAGATTGTTGGTAACATGTCACGGGATCAGCATTACGTAATTTTAGCGGGGATATGTCATGCGATCAGCGGTACGTTGTATTCACGTCTGTAGAGTAGTAACACGAGTTAAAGCAGAAGTTTAAGGGCTCGTTTTTCTTTACTGGATACATGTGCGAATAAATACATAAACACATTTACGAGGCAGGGGGGGGGACAAAAATGGCCCCGTATCTGCATGTCACACCGCAAATGTCGTCGAAAAACGATATTGTTGCGTCTGGGGAGAGTGGACAAAACGTTTAGTTGATGTTCTGCGCAAAAAAATCGGTGAATGGTATTCTAGAGGCGCTGCGTTAGAGTGCCCCGAGCGTGCAATGGAGGCGAACGAGCGCATAAAGTCACGTCACACGTGAGAATTGAGCGTTATCTGGCAGTTATATGGTAAAATGGGGTGCGCGCCGTGCGCGCCTGCATCTGCGGGGATAAGGTGTAGAACGCAAGGCGACGGGTAGGTGCCGCCACCGTGTCGTCTTAGCAAAGCGTTGGAAACACTTGCCTTTTCGTGCAAGCGTTGCATGGCCAGCGCAGCGTTATAAAGGCTACAGTCCTCAAAAGTACCTATGTACGCCTTTTCTAATAAAAAATACACATACATAATATTGACGTGTTGTTATAGTGCCTCAGATATGCGCAATAATTGCTTCTTTACTTGACAATCGCACAAGTATGAACGCTGAACCTTGAGCAATATTGGAGGGCGCAGCGGATGGGATCGGCCGTTCGGAATAATGTTAGGTGCTTTTGGTGCCGTTTAGGGCATAGAGTTTCCCACAACTATCACTTCCTTTGCAACCGTAGGCCAACGGGACGGCTTTCAGCTCTCCTATAGTAGAGTACCGAGTACTCTAAATCGTTAACCACTTTTTCTAAACACACAACCGATGTACGGACAGCGGGACGGCTCAATGCTCTCCCATGGTTGAGTACGAAGTAATCGAAATCGTTAAACTTTTTTTTCTGAAAAAGACGTGAAATATAGTCGTGAAATATTGATGTGCCGAAGTGTATGTGCCCTGTTACTGGAATGGTATGAAGCCTTTGTGTTCTGTACATGCTGTAAATAAATTTTTTCTAAACCCCAATATTTACTAGAGGGAACTCTGGCGCTAGTGTCTATGGAAGCTGCAACACACGGCACTTCAGCGAGCATGGGAATGATGGGTAGTGCACACATTTGTCTAATTTTCGTACTTCTGGCCTGCTTCTGGCTCCGTGTGTGTTCGTGTGGCTTGGAGCCGTTTTTTCACGAAAACATGAATTAGCAAATGGTCACCGTTTGCGCTTCACATTCTTATTCTTTCAATCTTACCATTTTGAATCAAGTCACTAAGTTCAAAAGGGTTCGTCCTTTCTTTCAAAACAAAACCGTAACCAGCAATAAACGAAGCCGCAAGTACGATTTGCTGCCCGCAAGTACGAAGACTAGGCAAATGTATGTACTACCCATCATTCCCATGGTCGCTGAACGATCGCAGCACCAGAGTGCCCTCTAGTTAATTTTGAGAAACTCTATGGTTTGGTGTACCGTTATTGGTGGACAAACAGACAAATGCACAGACAGACAGACTGAAATTCCTGTGTTGAAGGTTTCGAAGAAAGACTATCGATTTAAAAAACCGCCAGGCCTGCGTGGAACGCCCACTACTGTCAAAGCGAATCCTGGAACAGCGGCCTTTCAGAGACCCTCCCCACTTTTTCTTTTATCAGTAATTGTGTAACACGCGCAGGGAACCAACCCACTACGCTATAATTCTGCCACTACCCACTACGACAATGAATATTTATGCCAGAACATTTTGTAATCCCTACAATCCCCCACAGTGGGTATACGACACCGTTGTTTGGTGAACAAAATTAGGCTTCTTTCAAAGCATTCGACTACCAACTCGTTGCGCAATTCGCATTATGTGACAATTGGTTCTTCCCTTGCTATTTCAAAACGCTGCATCACTTATATTAGTGCGATTCGTGTCCCCATATCAAGCCTGCTTAAAGCCAGCTTGCGAAGTAGTTATAAGCACTGGGGTTGAGAATACTGGGCTAGCGCGCAAAAGACCCGGGTTCAAATCCTATTGTGTCGTTGGTGTTCTTTATTTGCCAAGTTTTGTTTTTCTGATTTCGTACGATAGTGGTATCGGACCACGGCGGTGGTGTCAAGCAACTACGGCATCACACATGGCCCGTGTTGTGATCTTATAACCGCTTTCACCTTAAAAAGAATAAATTAAAGTAGCCTAGACTGTATCACAAGTATAGCGTACGTAACGTAAGTTACAACTAGGAGAACAACAAAGCCAAGGAAAGCATAGGGGATGGTATTTCTACACAGTAATCAGAAGTAACTGAAATGAAACTAATTTGGCCGAAAAGAGAACTTGCTGTGGCAGGGACCAAACTGCCGACCTTTCAATACGACGTCCTAGTGTCGGAAGCATCACTCAGACGTTATTTTCGACGTCACATACGTTATTCGAATGTGTGACAACTTAGTCAGACGCGTTATTCGTATGCGTAAAATAAGCAGAACATAACTTTTGCTTTAATTACATATTTGGATATAAACGTAGTTTGTAAAAAATACGCCAGGCCTGCGCGGAATGAGCAGCACAGTCAAAGCAAAAGCTAGAAGAGCGGCCTTTCCGAGCCATTTCTGAACATTGATTGGGTGGCTGCGGCAAGCGCACTTACTTGACATCCTCTAGGGGCATCAATGATAAACATTTTCGGGTTGTAGTTCAGCACTCACTATGCTATTTTTGTCATTTTTAAAAAGCGTAGTATCCGCTAAACGCTTGCAAGGAATGTTGGGCCAATTTTTCATGCAGTGCCTGACGACGATGAGGAATTATGCCTAAAGTGGGCATCCACCATAGTTAATAGGTGAACAAGAACAAGCTTTTCATGTGATGGCAATTATATGGACAGTCTCGGCTGAATTTTGCCGCCACCGTCTGCGTCGATGTCATGCACCATATATATATATATATATATATATATATATATATATATGTATATATGAAAACAAAAAAAAACTTTGAAGCGTGTAATTGAACGAGGGACCTCTGCGTCGTGAATGTGAGGCGTTAACCTCTGAGCCACCGAGAGGCGCCTCCTTCAACATTCAAACGACATGCTATTCATATCTACTACTTATCGCTGTTGGTAGGCATCTCGGAGGGGAGGGGGGTATCAAGTTTTAAGCATTATCAGCCAGATGGCGAAGTGAGCGCGCGGAGGCTCTCATCTCTCACACGTACTTTAGCCTGCGTAGAGAATAAGGAGGTGTACGCTCAATCGCGCACACTCATCTTGCAGTGAGGAGACTCGTACGTCTTGGCTAGCCTTTGTGTTTCACCGCTATGGTTATGTTGTAGTTACCGGGCACAGAAAGGTCACTGCAGTCATTGCACAGCCTCCGTTTGCGAAAAGAATGCCCTTTTCAGACACAGCGAAGTAACAACTGAGACGCTTATTCGCGTTCATCTGTACCAGTGAGTACGTTTCGTGCGTCACTTGTGCGTGAGAAACGCGGGGCACGTTTCGATCTGCTTGTCGTTTTGCGCGCGACCTTCTGATTTATTGCTATCGCGTTCATTGCTTCGCCTTTGCGGCAAAGCTGTGACTTTTTGTAATGGGTTGGGACATTGGACGACCCACTCGTTACGCTATTCGCATTGTGCAAGCCTGGTTGTTGTTTCGCTCTTTTAAAACGTATTATAGGTTGTATTAACCTGATTGTTTTCCCGACATCAAGCCTGCCAAAGGCAAGTTTGCCAACATGTCCCAAGCACCGGCGTGGCTCGGTTTCTCATTATGTCGTGCAAGTTTCTGCTTAATATTGCGTATGTCAATTTTATACTCTTCCGATTGCTTGCACTCCAAGTCAATTAGTCTTTCCAAGGTCATTCGGAGTTCTTTTTCTTTATTTTCCTTTCATAACTTAATACGCAAGAACGATCGATAGCTTTAGTTTTTATTCGCTGGTTGAACTCTTCCTATTGTTCTGCAAGTTTACCTTCATCACCCATTTTTATTTCATTGATTCAGTTCATTACCTGATCTAAGAAATATTCGTCAGTGATCAAAGTGGAATTTATCTTCCACATTATTCAAAGAAAGTAAGACGATATCAAAAAGATATGGTAAATAAAAAAGTGACCTGCGCTTCTTGTCTGTACAGTGCGATCATGGAACCCAGGCGTTCCCTGAATGCTTGTGCATTTCACATTTGCTCGGTCAGTGACCGCACCTTCTTTGTCGTCATGCTGCTTGACCAGAAACGCTTTCTTCATACACGTGGTGGTATAAATTGGGAAAAACGTCAATGCTGTTGTGTTCAGCAGTCGAGATAGCAGCCTCAAAGCAATATGTACAAGGTTGAAAAAATGCCACTGTGTTTGGCCACGCTGTAACAATGTGAGCCGAAAAGTTTCACAATCCTTACACTATCTCTGCTTTCCCAATTCTCTGATTAGTACTTCAGCAGTTTTGCAAACTGGTGACATTTGTGCTAAGAACCACGACGCAATACCCACGGAGCAGCTGATGCAATAATTTCTTGGAAGAGGTATATTTGCCGTGGCCATAGCAGCTAATAACAGGGGGAACAAGCAATTGATTACTCGTTAGGTCGATCAATACTGAGTTACATCATAGGACGAGACATCCCTGGCAGCATTCTTCATCAACTGAATCTTTTACCACATGAAACGTGACACCATTGACCTTATTTCATCCTCCTGGTTGGAAAATCAATGGCGATATCAATGCCAGTCTCTTGTCACGCTGCAAGATTTACCGTATCTGACATTCCAATGCTTCTTTTATCTACTGTTTAAATACGCCTTCTGGTCGACCCCAAGTTCATGCGTGGTCTCAAGTTTATCGGCCTCGAGAGCTCAGAACCTTTAGGAAAAATGCCTCCGGTAATGCGAGAACACAAGTTTCATTTGTTATGTGTAGCGAAGTGTATCCAGTATCCATCAATCGGCTATTGGTAAGAAAAAAACTAGAAAAAAGTGCATTAGGGCACACCGCTAAATCTAGCTTTTGTTCCTTATTTGCGAATTTACCAAAGAGAACACCCCAAAAAATACTAAATTTAGAGAATCAGTCAGAGCAATTCCTTACCACACACACATGTATAAATAAATAAATAAATAATATATATATATATATATATATATATATATATATATATATTCGGCACAATACGGCGACGACAAATATTTGGCGGTAGTGTGCACAGAATTGCCTTTGCGATAGTATGAATGACTTGCCCGTTTTACTTTTGCTGCCAATGCGCCTTAACATGAGGTGAGGGACCCTGTGACTTTTTGTTCTTTCTCCTTTACTCTTCGACCTTAACTTTCAATTTGTCTACCTGACCTCTCTATTTTTCTGCATTTCTTCTCTTTTTACCGCTTCTTCGCGCATATGCTTGCTTTTGCTCTCGTTCTTCATTTTTGAGGCTGTGAAGTGCGAGCAGGGTGTATATGATTTTATTCACTAGGTGCTACAACGAAGACAAGTCCAAATCTTGTCGAGAAGTTGACTCCAGTGATACTTCTTCGTCATGGTGTAGGGGTTACAGAGCAATTGCCGACACGCAGTTCAATAGTTCGATCTCGATTGCAAGCGGCCACGTTTTGATGGAGGCGATATGCTTGAGTCCCATGGGTTGTGCGTTATCAGTTGACCTTAAAGAACACCAGGTGGCGCAAATTGGCGAATTCAGGCACTACGGCTTCTCTGGCGACCATGTCATGGTTTCGAAAAGTAAATCTCAGGATTTAATCAACATTTTTTTTGTGGCTTTGCATGTTTCATCATTTCTCATCCCTTCAGGATCCATCTTCCTTTGAACTTCCAATTTTTTTGGCAATGTTAGGTGGTAACTTTGAGATTGGTCGAAGACACCACATTTGTTCCAGTTTGTTCTTCACGAGAAGATAATTTGTCCTTTTAGATGCATAATATACCACTGTGAAGTGTAATCCAGATTATATATAGGCGCTGATTTCGTCAAAGAATGTTGTTTTACAGGTGCATAATTGAAATGCAAGGTTCTACAGAAATCCGCCTGGTCAGAAACAGTCATGGTAGAAAACAACAATCATTGAAGAACCGCGGACATAAACATCATTCAAGAATCATTGAATGATGTTTATGTCCGCGGCCCGCTTCGCCCGCTTGCGCTCGGCATCACGGGCCCTTCACCGCGCTGCCTTGTCTCCAACCGGCACGACATCTTCAAGGCGCGTGCAATGCTCGCATTCGATTGCGTTGTACTCGTTGTTGGAGGTATCGCAGTCGAGGTTGATGCCTGCGATGGATCCATACCTATGACGACTTGCCAATCTCGAGCAAGTCGGGGCTGCGCGCGCAGCCACGGATCGGAGGGCGGAGCGCGCGCAATCACGTGGTGTGTGACGTCGCTGCGCCGTTCCTACAGACGCTCCTTTCCGCTCCTCGCGCCGTTGCTAGGGGAGAGGAAGAGGCGCACCGCGGACGGCGGATTCAGGGTCGCTTATAAGGTGCATTCGCGCTTAATACCTTAAATTACTAAATACGCCTCGAAAACTTGCTGGTCACATCTGCGCCGTGCAAAGAGAGGCTCAGCCACCTCCCCAAGAGCGCTATCGCTCGTCCCACCGGCGTTTCTCCGGCGTTTCTTCACAATGTAAGGAGCCTAAAACAACCTGAGGCAACTCACAAGATGGCACGTATCCCAACTAGCCTTATCAGCAGCAAGTCGATAGAGCGCTGCAAAAACGTGGCACGCAAGTCGCAGACGGATTTTGTTCATCTCCATAACATTATGCTGGCGCTGGCAATATTCCTTATCCATACCTCAAACATTCGCGTCATGGAGTGTACGTGAAATGCAGCAGTCAAAACCCTACGGACGGGAATCCCTGTCCGATCGTGCTGCGCCCTTCCTGCAGCTTCACAGTGGTAGAGTTGCATTTTGCTGCGCATTCTTTGGAAGTACACCAATCGCTACAGAAGCTTTTAGGGGCGAAGCTTCTTATGATCGAGGCTTGTCCGTTGGCGTTGTGTGCCGTAGCCGCCGCTAGTGACGATGGCGATGACGCGACGACAATGAAAAACATGAACATTCCAGACCACACATTTTTTTGCTGCCATCTGTTGAATATTGTGTAGAACACAAGGAGTGGTGATATCATCATGAAGATCAGAGCAGTGCATTCGGAATAAAGAAGAGGTGAACGGGTAAGCTTTGCGATGGGCACGATGGCTCGTACTTTTCTCTACATTTTGGTGCCGAAACCCGGGATCGAACCAGGGACTGTTCATTCGTCATGGATCCCAAGCTGTCCTTCTCCAGAGTGTGCCTGTCCCCACTTCATCTTCTTCAATAGTCTGGCCCGCATCAAGAGTAAGAGAATACTCTGCCACATCCTCCCAGGAGGGTCAAGATGACTCGTGAGCATCGATGAAGTCTGGACCACTCCAGGTTGCTCCGATCCGGATTATTACTCAACATTAGCACATGCAATGTAGCCACTATACATCATGGTTGCGTAACGGCTCCGACGCTGATGACGATGACGCCGACGACTGTTCAAATGATGACAATGATTAATATAAACAATGACTGACTTGAGCAGTAAATATGCTCTACGCATCCATTTCGTATGACTAGAAACTACTAAGAACCACCAGGGAAAAGTGCGCAGACTTCGTCTTTCCCAACTTCAGGTTATCCAATACACAAGCCAGCAATAATACAGGAAAAACATAATTCACAACTAAAAACAAGATACGATATATGACCAATAAACATTGTTTATAACTTTCCACCACTTTGTCACTCATATACATGCGTTAGTGGTCAATGCCACGGGTGATTTACGGTAACATCGAACGATCCCACTGGTTCGCCCACTCATCATCATTCGCTTCGTCAATATACCGCGATTGTTCTCTCTGTCTTTGCATTGTGCGATGCTTTCTTTCTCCGTGCCGGTGGACTGTCATCCTCCTGCTGCTCAGCACATTATTTTTGTAGCAGCAGGCAACGACGACTGTCTTGTGTTCTTACGCAGGCAGCAATGAAATGTTGCAACGTGAATTGACAGTGTCACCTATTATTATGAACATATTATGAACAATCAAATGATATAAACAGCATTAGTCATTGGAAAACGGTATGTGACGCGTACACTTTGCCAGCGCACCTTCGGGTGGCGAATTTTGTGCACACCGGCTCCACACTTTTCGCGTACGACACTGTCACCTAACTTTGTGAGTTAAACAAGCTTCACTTAAGGAGAGACTGACGCACTTCTATACGAAAAATGATACCGAAGTGGGTAGTCAAAGCTTGAACCCCACTGGATTGGAAAAGTTGTGCCGGAGTATATATATATATATGTATATATATATATATATATATATATATATATACTTATTTATTTATTTTGCATAACGTCGTGACCACAGCTACAAGGCTTCCTGAAAAGCTGAGCGAACGTGGTGACGCCATGTTCTGTACTGGCTTAAATATGCAAGGGGCAGCCATCCTCGAATAGATCCGGTGATGACGCACAATATGGCTTGCTGCGCAGGCGATTGTTAAAGATACCAGACGCTTGTTTACATTGTGCTCGGCTGTCCTTTGTGAAGGCAGATTAGGTAATTCATTTAGGAAAATTTAAACGTCTTTCTACTTACTTTAGTATCAGGTATCTAAATAGCACTCCAAAAATGCGGGTCATTGACGTGTGGCAACCTCTCATCGGAGCACAGCACAGCTCCGTCAAGGCTTCCGAAGATTATGCGGTTCATTTTCCACGCCAACACTTTCGGCGCATTCAACTGGTCGGGGCAAGACCAATTTTTCTTTTGCGCATAATAAAGCTCCGTCTGCATCAATAGGGGAAAAAAAGTTACGACATCGTTGAACATATTGTCGGTCTCACTTAACCACAAGGCATTATCGACTACTAACGCCACTTCTCATTCATTTAATAAATCATCCTGCTCCCTACCTAGTAACGAATTTCTGTTCATTAATGTGCAAGAGTGATGGCAAGTACTGAAGATTTCCATAGTAAGCGTAGCTTTGAGCCTTCGTTGCTCTCACGATAATTTTGGCCCGCGATCGGCTTTTAGCGTTCTGCTGGAAGGTCTTTACACTAATATAGTCAAGCCTGCGAACTCGGGAGAAAGCGAAACTTAGAAGCACTTGTTCGTTACGTTTCGTATTTTGAGTTTATTCCTGACAGCACTCGCGCAGGTGCAGTTTTCCTTAGTTTGTGTAAACGCTACCAGCATTTGAATTTTCGTCATTGTCGGTTTTGAACAGCAGAGAGTACAAAAAAAAAACACTCTTTACGCGCACGGTTATATACTTTTCTTTTCATTTCTAGGTCACCGGCTCTGATCGCCACGAGCAAACTGTGAGTGTTGCTATGATGAAGCCACTGCTTAATATCAAGCATACAGCCAAAAGTATAACAGCCAGATGAAAGAAGCGTTGTTAATTTGATGACACTCTAGACCTTCAACTTCGCAGTCGAAATGCCATATAACGTAATTGCGGCAGCTCCGCACTAGTGCTGACAAGGCTGAGGTAAACAGTGAAGGCTGGAAGCAGCAGTGCAGCGATTGCACGGACGACCGATGAAGAGTCGCTCCCCAACCCACGACTTTTTTGAACTACGTCATATTGTTGGTAACATGTCACGGGATCAGCACTACATAATTTTAGCGGGGATATGTCATGCGATCAGCGGTACGTTGTATTCACATATGGTGAGTAGTGGCACGAGTTAAAGCAGAAGTTTAAGGGCCCGTTTTTCTTTACTGGATACATGTGCGAATAAATACATAAACACATTTACGAGGCTGGGGGGGGACAAAAACGGCCCCGTATCTGCATGTCACACAGCACATGCCGTCGAAAAACGATATTGTTGCGTCTGGGGAGAGTGAACAAAACGTTTAGTTGATGTTCTGCGCAAAAAAAATCGGTGAATGGTATTCTAGAGGCACTGCGTTAAAGTGCCTCGAGCGTGAAATGGAGGCGAACGAGCGCATAAAGTCAAGTCACACATGAGAATTGAGCGTTATCTGGCAGTTATACTGTAAAATCGGGTGCGCAGCGTGCGCGCCCGCATCTGCGGTGATAAGGTGTAGAACGCAAGGCGACGGGTAGGTGCCTCCACCATGTCGTCTTAGAAAAGCGCTGGAAACACTTGACTTTTCGTGCAAGCGTTGCATGGCCAGCGCAGCGTTATAAAGGCTACAGTCCTTAAAAGTACCATGTATGCCTTTTCTAATAAAAAATACTCATACATAATATTGACGTGTTGTTATAGTGCCTCAGATATGCGCAATAATTGCTTCTTTACTTGACAATCGCACAAGCATGAACGCTGAACCTTGAGCAATATTGGAGGGCGCCGCGGATGGGGTCTGCCGTTCGGAGTAATTTTAGGTGCTTTTGGTGCCGTTTAGGGCATAGAGTTTCCCACAACTATCGCTTCCTTTGAAACCATAGGCCAACAGGACTGCTTTTCAGCTCTCCTATAGTAGAGTACCGAGTACTCTAAATCGTTAATCACTTTTCTAAACACACAACCGATGTACGGACAGCGGGACGGCTGAAGGCTCTCCCATAGTTGAGTACGAAGTACTCGAAATTGTTAAACATTTTTTTTTCTAAACACAATATTAACGTAGTGATGTTAGTCGTGAAATATAGATGTGCCGAAGTGTATGTGCCCTGTTACTGGAATGGTATGAAGCGTTTGTGTTCTGTACATGCTGTAAATAAATTTTTCTAAACCCCAATATTTACTATAGGGAACTCTGGCGCTCGTGTCTATGGAAGCTGCAACACACGGCGCTTCAGCGAGCATGGGAATGATGGGTTGTACACACATTTGTCTAATTTTCGTACTTCTGGCCTGCTTCTGGCTCCGTGTGTGTTCGTGTGGCTCGGAGCTGTTTTTTCACGAAAATATAAATTAGCAAATGTTCACCGTTTGCGCTTCACAACCTTACTTTTTAGGCTTACCATTTTGAATGAAGTCACTAAGTTCAAAAGGGTTCGTCCTTTCTTTCAAAGCGAAACCGTAACCAGCAATAAACGAAGCCGCAAGTACGATTTGCTGCCCGCAAGTACGAAGACTAGGCAAATGTATGTACTACCCATCATTTCCATGGTCGCTGAACGATCGCAGCGCCAGAGTGCCCTCTAGTTAATTTTGAGAAACTCTATGGTTTAGGGTACCGTTACTCATGAACAAACAGACTAATGCACAGACAGACAGACTAAAATTTTTGTGTTGAAGGTTTCGAAGAAAGACTATCGATTTAAAAAACCACCAGGCCTGCGTGGAACGCCCACTACTGTCAAAGCGAATCCTGGAACAGCGGCCTTTCAGAGCCCCCTCCCCCCCCCCCCCCTTTTTTTATAAGTAATTGTGTAACACGTGCAGGAAACCAAACCACTACGCTATAATTCTGCCACAACCCACTACGACAATGAATATTTATGCCAGAAGATTTTGTAATCCCCACAATCCCCCACAGTGGGTATACGACACATTTAATTGGTGAACAGGATTAGGCTTTTTTTTTCATAGGGTTGGAGCATTCGACTACCAACTCGTTGCGGAATTCGCATTATGTGACAATTGGTTCTTTCCTTGCTATTTTAAAACGCTGCATCACTTATATTAGTGCGATTCGTGTCCCCATATCAAGTCTGCTTAAAGTCAGCCTGCGAAGTAGTTATAAGCACTGGGGTTGGAGAATACTGGGCTAGCGCGCAAAAGACCCGAGTTCAAATCCTATTGTGTCATTGGTGTTCTTTATTTGCCAAAATTTGTTTGTCTTATTTCTAACGATAGTGGTATCGGACCACGGCCGTGGTGGCAAACAACTACGGCACTACACATGACCCGTGTTGGGATCTCATAACAGCTTTCACCTTAAAAAGAATAAATTAAAGTAGCCCAGCCTGTAGCACAAGTATAGCGGGCGTAACGTAAGTTACAACTAGGAGAACAACAAAGCCAAGGAAAGCATAGTGGATAGTATTCCTACACAGTAATTAGAAGTATCTGAAATGAAACTAATTTGGCTGAAAAGAGAACTTGCTGTGGCAGGGACCGAATTGCCGACCTTGAAACACCACGTCCTAGAGGTCGAAAGCAATATTCAGGCGCTATTTGGACGTCAAAAACGTTATTCGAATGCGTGACAACTTAGTCAGACGCGTTATTCGGATGCGTAAAATAAGCAGAACATAACTTCTGCTTTAATTACATATTTGGAGATATACGTAGTTTGTAAAAAATACGCTAGGCCTGCACGAAATGAGCGGCACAGACAAAGCGAAAGCTGGAAGAGCGGCGTTTTCGAGCCGTTTCTGAACACTCATTGGGTAGCTGCGGCAAGCGCACTTACATGATATCCTCTAGGGGCATCAATGATAAACATTTTCGGGTTGTAGTTCAGCACTCACTATGCTATTTTTGTCATTTTTTTTGAGAAGCGTAGTATCCGCTAAACGCTAGCAAGGAATGTTGGGCCAATTTTTCATGCAGTGCCTGCTGACGATGAGGAATTATGCCTGAAGCGGGCATCCACTATAGTTCATAGGTGAAGAACGAGCTTTTATTGCAACGGCAATTATATGAACAGTCTCGGCTGGATTTCACCGCCACCGTCGGTGTCAACGTCGGCGTCGATGTCATGCACCATATATATATATATATATATATATATATATATATATATATATATATATATATATATATATATATATATATATATATATATATAAGAAAACAAAAGAGAAAAATCTAGAAAAAAACTCCGGTGCGCGGAATTGAACGCGGGACCTCCGCGTTATGAATGCGAGGCGTTAACCTCGGAGCCACCGAGATGCACCTCCTTCAACATTCAAACGACAAGCTATTCATATCTACTTCTTATCGCTCTTGGCAGGCATCTCAGAGAGGAGGGGGGACTATAATATTTTTAGCATTATATGCAAGATGGCGCAGTGAGCGCGCGGAGGCTCTCATCTCTCACACGTACTTTAGCCTGCGTAGAGAATAAGGAGGTGTACGCTCGATCGCGCACCCTTATCTTGCAGTGGGGAGAATCGTACGTCTTGGCTAGCCTTTGTGTTTTGCCGCTACGATTATGTCGTAGTTACCGGGCACACAAAGGTCACTGCAGTCGTTGCTCAGCCTCCGTTTGCGAAAAGAATGCGCTTTTCGCACACAGCGAAGCAACAACTAAGATGCTTATGCGCGTTCATCTGTACCTGTGAGTACGTTTCGTGCGTCACTTGTGGGTGAGAAACGCGGAGCACGTTTCGATCTGCTTGTAATTTTGCGCGCGACATTCTGATTTGTTGCTATCGCATTCATTGCGTCGCCTTTGCGTTAAAGCTGCGACTTTTTGTAATGGGTTGGGGCATTAGACGACCCACTCGTTACGCTATTCGCATTGTGCGAGCCTGGTTGTTGTTTCGCTCATTTAAAACGCAATATAAGTATTATTAATTCGATTGTTTTCCCGACATCAAGCCTGCCTGAGGCAAGTTTGCCAACAGGTCTCAAGCACCGGCGTGCCTCAGTTCCTTGCTATGCCGTGCAAGTGTCTGCTTTATATTGCGTATGTCAATTTTATACTCTCCCGATTCTTTGCATTCGAAGTCAATTAGTTTTCCAAGGTCATTCGGAGTTCTTTTTCTTTCTTTTTGCTTTCGTAACTCAATGCGCAAGAGCGATCAATAGCTTTCATTTTTATTCGCTGCTTGAACTCTTTCTATTGTTCTGCAGGTTTAACTTCATCATCCATTTTTATTTCATTGATGCAGTTCTATACCTGATCTTAGAAATAGTTGTCAGTGATCAAGGTGGAATTCATTTTCCACATTTATTCAAAGGAGGTAAGACGGTATTAAAAAGATATATTAAATAAAAAAGTGACCTACGCTTCTTGTTTGTACAGTGCGATCAAGGAACCCAGGCGTTCCCTGAATGCTTGTGCGTTTCACATTTGCTCGGTCAGTGACCGCACCTTCTTTGTCGTCATGCTGCTTGACTAGAAACACTTTCTTCATACCCGCGGTGGTATAAATTGGGAAAAACGTTCATGCTGTTGTGTTCAGCAATCCAGATAGCAGCCACCAAAGCAATATGTACAGGGTGAAAAAAATGCCCCTGTTTTAGGCCACGCTGTAACAATGTGAGCCGAAAAGTTTTACAAACCTTACAGTATCTCTGCTTTCACGATTCTCTGCTTAGTACTTCAGCAGTTTTGCAATCTAGCTGGTGACATTTGCGCCAAGAACCATGACGCAATACCCACGGAGCACTTGACGCAAGAATTGCCTGGAAGTTGTATAGTTGCCGTGGCCGTAGCAGCTCATAACAGGGAAAACAAGCAATTGATTACTCGTTAGGTCGATCGATCCCGAGTTGCATCATAGGACGAGGAATCCCTGACAGCGTTCTTCATCACCTGATTCTTTCACCAAAAGAAACGTGACACCATCGACCTGTTTTCACCCTCCTCTTTGGAAAGTCAATCGCGATATCAACGCCAGCCTCTTATCAACCAGCAAGATTTACCGTATCTGACATTTCCGATGTTTCTTTTATCTACTTTTTGAATGCGCCTTCTGGTCGACCCAGAGTTCACGCGTGGTCTCAAGTTTATCAACCTCGAGAGCTCAGAACCATTATGAAAAATGCCTTTGGGTAATGCGAGAAAACAAATCTTACTTGTTATGTGTAGCGAAGTGTATCCATCGATAAGTTGTTGGTACAAAAAAAGAACAACAGAAAACTGCATTAGGGCACACCGATACATCTAGCTTTTGCTTCTTTGCGAATTTACCAAAGAGAACACCCCGAAAACTAAGGAATCTTGAGAAACAGTCACAACGAATTTGGGTGAATTCCTAACCCCCCCCCCCCCAACACACGCACGCACGCACGCATATATATTCAGCACAATACGGCGACGAAAAATATTTGGCGGTAGTGTGCACAGATATGGCTTTGCGATAGTATGGATGACTTGCGAGTTTTGCTTTTGCTGCCAATTCGCCTTAACATGAGGTTAGGGACCCTGTGACTTCTTGTTCTTTCTACTTTACTGTTCGACCCGGACTTATAGTTTGTCTCCCCGACCTCTTTATATCAATAGCGAATTTCTTCTCCTTTTATCGTTTCTTCGCGCATATGCTTGCTTTTGTTCTCTTTCTTCATTTTTCAGGCTGTGAAGTGCGAGCAGGGTGTATATGATTTTACTTAATAGGTGCTACAACGAAGACGAGTCCAAATCTTGTCGAGAAGTTGACTCCAGCGACACTTCTTCGTCATGGTGTAGGGGTTACAGAGCTCAACGGCCGACACGCAGTTCAATGGTTCGATCTCGGTTGCAAGCGGCCACGTTTTGATGGAGGCGATATGCTTGAGTCCCGTGTAGTGTGCGTTATCAGTTCACCTTAAAGAACACCAGGTGGCGCAAATTGGTGAATTCAGGCACTACGGCTTCTCTCGCGACCATGTAATGGTTTGGGAAAGTAAATCTCAGGAATTAATCAAAATATTTTGTGGCTTTTCATGTTCAATCATTTCTCATCCCTTCGGCATCCATATTCCTTTGAACTTCCGACTTTTTTGGCAATGTTAGGTGGTAAATTTGAGATTGTTCAAAAATACCGCATTTGTTCCAGTTTGTTCATCACGAGAAGATAATTTGTCCTTTTAGATGCATGATATACCACTGTGAAGTGTGTTTCAGATCATCTATAGGCACTGATTTCGTGAAGGGACGTTGTTTGATAGGTGCATAATTGAAATGCAGGGTTCTACAGAAATCCGCCTGGTCAGAAACAGTCATGGTAGAAAACAGCAGTCATTGACGAACCGTAAAAGCAGTGGGAATTCATTTTTGCGCCACACAAGGGGGGCCTTTTTCTCAAAGATTCTTTTTCTCATGTTTATGTGAAAAAGGCACCCACCGGTGGGTGCGAACGACCATTTCGGTTTATGTGAGAAGGTATTCGGGAGCTTGAGCTGTCATTTGACATTGTCGCTTGGTGGAGCGGATGCAGCATAACATGGAACAAATAGTGCAAGCAACCTAAAAATAAAAAAGAGAAAGAAAAAATATGAAAGAAAAGTAGCAATCAAAAGAAATGAGGGAGAGAAAAAAAGATGCAAAAAGTTAACGAGAAAACACAGAAGTACGGGAAGAAACAGATACAACCAAAGACAATCAATGAAGGCTAGCCAACTCTACAGCTTCTTCAGGTATGGCCTTACTGCTGCCAAGCTGCCTCAATTCTTTCTAACAATTTGTCAGTAATATGTTTCCCGCCATGTGATTGAAATCGTTTCTCTATACTTCAACTTCAGCTGGCAGTGTGCACTTGCCTTTTGTTTTTTCTCATATTCTGTATGTTAATTTGACGCATTAAATAATCGATCAGTACCAGCGAGCCTTATTACCAGCCTAATCTCATTTCACATCCAAAGCAGCTTGGGGTCGAGATCATTTCGTTGTGCGGCGTGAGGGTAGCATGGCTGTAATTGCCAGTCAAAAATAGAAAGAGGTAGCTCCACATAGATATCGCATTTTTTTACTCCACGTTTCAGAGAGAAGTCTATTTCAAAGAGATTTTTAATCAGGACAAAAGTAAATCAATAAAAAGTACAAGATTCTTTCTTATAAGTGATCATACTTTTAAAAAATGTGGCAGATCCCACGTACCTGGGAATCGATGTTATGCGAAGCATGCGCAAGAAACCTGACCGTGTTGAAACTGTTTATTAAGCAAGACGCCATGAAATGACGCTAAATATATGTGTAATTAAATGTTTGCGTCTCTCATAATCATATGGTGGTTTTCGGACAATAAACCTCACATATATATCAATGTAAATGTTGCATACACAGGCACATGTTTTTTTTTTTTTTAAGGTAAGAGACGCGAGCGCGGGCGACAAGCTTGAAAGGTTCACCCGATCTCGCTATTTTTTTTATTGTAACTTTCTCATCTATGTAACAAAAAACTTCGCAAACACTTGTTTGGTCCCATAGCCTAACTGTCTAGTAGAGGGACCGATTGTTTGACATACCTACATACTTGCGCAAGTGGTTACACAGCGACGAAGGACATCAAATGTTGAAGCGTTGCAGATGTTTATATAACCAGTTGTTTGGACTTGCGCAATGATGCCAACTGGAACATGCGTATTAGCATCACCAGAAACTGATATGAAGTGCTGATGCTCGCGAGGATGCAGGCCCTGGACACTGTTACATAAATCAACTTCAAGCGCTTGGCAGCTAACCACAATTGACGTTAACCCGACGTGACAGCTGTATCAAAGGAGTACATATGTAATGTTTAAAAATTTTGGTATAGGCAGGACTTCAGCCATTATTCACGTTTCACGAAGGTTAGCGTCTATTTGCAAAGTAGTTCCGAGACCTTGCGTAGATCTGTGGTAAAAGGCTTCATTGTAACGCAGAATGCCTGGGTTCGATTCTAGCAGGGACGCTGACATTTACTTGCGTTCGTTGGGTCGACGCTACCGATGTTGGGTATTAACGCTCGCACACTAAAATTGCCCATGTGTTTTCTCGTCGTTCCTGGGTAGATACTAAGTGCCGATGACTTATGACACACACCCGCATACCACCGGCACATACCCGCCTGTGGTTATGTGTCACTGTCGGGCGCGAACTGTTTGACGACGTACGCGATGGTATTAATATACTATTCATGTCTTCCCTAGCAAGTCATATTCATCAAACCATCTTACTCTACCATGCTAATTTTGGTTCACCCGAAGTTAAGAGGGTGACTAAAAGAGCCGCGAAACGTAAGAGGCTAGATAGATAGATAGATAGATAGATAGATAGATAGATAGATAGATAGATAGATAGATAGATAGATAGATAGATAGATGCGCTCAAAGTCGTCCAAGTTCGCTAAGAAGTGATTTGCATTTAAAACTCTTGCACAACACTAAGTAGTGCCGCGTACTAGTTTTTACTTAGAAGTTGATACTCGCTTGAAGTGAGGTACCAGTACAGAATATCAGACATCAGGAGGTTACGCAATTGCACTTGTCCGGATTACAGCAGAAATCAGAGTAAACGCGACGTTCTACGAGCAAAGGGGCATCATTTTAAATATCTCAAGCTGTCAGTCTCTTGTCATGGATGTACGTTGTCATCTGGTCGGTCAGGAGCAATACTTATGGTGCCTTGTTGAGAAAACGTATACGTCTGGACAAAACGTCGCTGGGACAACCAACTAGGGTCGTGGAAGTAGTCGACGTGCTCCAACAATTGCGATGGTAATCATCATAAAAAAAAAAAAACGCCGTATTGCAGAACGCCGCGTTGACGTCAAAAAGAGCGCGCCACACATGTACAACAAAATGTAAATATCAAAACAAAACAATCGAAGGCTATCTAATCCTTAAGTATATACTGAGAAACGCACAAAAAAAAGAACAGAAAGCAAGATGAAATAGGGCTCACTCAAGCATGTAGTCACGTACTCTACTCCCAACGACAGTCACGTACGGCACGTTCTTATTCCCAGTCTTCAGCAGCCCAAGATGATGCATGGATTCGGCTGCCGTTTATAGCCGCGCAAGAGAAGCAGTGGCTGCTTCACACTCACATGATTAGTTAAAGTCCTTGAAGACTGAATATCGCTTGGAACATTCGCGTACGCAATTCAATACTATGCCATTTTTATTGCTTTATGGGACAAGCCTTGCAGCGTCGGCGTCATTCTACCACCGGTACAAAGATGTCATCTCAGTTATCCAGACATAAGGCTCTTTGAACAGGCCGGGCAATTTCTACCTTAAAGTTGCATGTTTGAGATGCACGTTTGATGCATGTTTGAGAATAGCAAGAAATAGCAGTCTTCATGATACAATTCTATAGTAATAATAGCGATACCAGGAGTTTCACGTCCCAAAACCATGTAATTACGATAAAGGACGTTAAAGTGGAACCATCTGGTGTTCTTTAACGGGCACTGACATACACAGCACGTTGCCCTACCATTTCGCCTCCACCGTAATGCGACCGCCACGGCCAGCATCGATTTTGGGATGTTCGAGTCAGCAGCCAACCAGCGTAATCACCGGCTGGTCCTCCATGACGGACAGTTTTATATAACCCTTTGTACTTGCGGATGTTCAGCAAGCTTGGTGCTGAACGTACAAATATTATCGGCAGTGAAGGGTCTGTGGTATAAGTAGTCCTTACGAACAAGAGAGCTTACGCATTATGGGTGAACCATATTACCGACCCTTTTTACATCATGTCGACCTGATAGCGCGTTACTTTCTTTACAAGTTTGAGTACTCAGAAATATCTTAGCACGTTATATGAAGTACCGAGGTACGCAATTAAACTGAATACGTATCTTGCAGAACATATATCACATTGTACTTAGGAAAATCTGGAAGCTTTGGACGTGTATACACATCAACTGTAAAAAGTTATAACATGGGCTGTTACCACACCATAACAATAAAAGACGTCTACGTTGGATGATAGACCTACAAAATCAAAAGAGTGCACAGAAAACAGCTTCATATATAGCACACACACTGAAACGCGTGGGTGATTTTCATCTTCTGGATAGCTTTGAAGTCCATGAAAAAAAAATATTTTTTATGAACCCTCTGTCGCACTGAGCTCAATAATGTCAAGAGTAGAGTCTAAGGAACAGTTAAGTGAAACTGGTAATCAAATTGGACGGATAAATTATACTCGGAGAAATCCTGTGTCGTAAATGTCACCATTAATGGTTTGTTGAAAGGCGAGAAAATTAAGGTCAAAATATCGCGCCTAAATTTCGCGGTGACTGCTCCCCGCCTGACGTTACGGATATAAAAGCGTATATCGTAGTGTTAGGAAAATTGCCGCAACAACAATATTGAAAGTTGGTATTTTTATTCGCCTTCAGAGGACAATCTACTTCACCTTGACAAATTCGGAACTAAGTAGGGCCTAGCAGACGTCAAAAAAATTGGTAATGGGATCAAGCTTTGTGCGGGAATTTTAAGATCACAGCACTAGCAGCTTTGTTCTCTTTGCACGCTCTTGCAAATCCAGGTTTACAATATTTTAATACAGCGTTTATCTTTTCTTTTTCTTTCCTTGTTTTTCTTCTTTTTCTTTTTGTTTTCTTCTTGTATGTGCTGTTCCTGCTTTATACATATGTATTACTTAATTTCTTTGCTTGAACAGTGAAAGTTATTGTGTGTTTTGTTTTGCATTTATTAATAATTTATTTTTTATTTTAATCGCACAACACATGAAGTATGAATTTGTGATGTTCTTCTTTTTCTCTTTTGTCTGGTACTTGCGTTATTACTAAATATTTTTTGATGTCACTCCTTGTGTTCACTATGAGTGTATGAAACACTCACTCCAAGCAATTTTTATGCCACTTATTGTACGAACTATGTCCTCCTGAAACTTCCGAGCTGCTTGGACCTAAGGGACTGCAGTATGTAATAAATAAATAAATAAATAAATAAATAAATAAATAAATACCCAATTAACTATATTTTAGGTTTAATATCACAAAACCACAATACGAATTCAAGGAATGCCGAAATGAAGAGCACTGGAAATTTCGTCTACTTCAATGTGTGCCCAGATATTGATACGCGAACCTCAAGCATTGCGGCAGCCATGGCTAGGATTAGATGCGCCAAACTGCAAGTCTCTTACAGAAATTGTTCTCGGTGTAGGGTGGATGTTTAGAGTATCGCAAAGTTGTAGTGCATGGCTACGCAAAAATTTTTATTGTTATTATTCTTGTTAGCGTTGTTCTCTTGATATTTATTACTGTGTTGTACAGGACAAGCTTTCAAGTGGTAGTCGACGTGTATTGAACATGTGGTGATGATTGATTGATTTGTGGAGTTTAACGTCCCAAAAACCACCATTTGATTATGAGAGACGCCGTAGGGAGGACTCCGGAAATTTTGACCACCTGGGTTTCTTTAACGTGCACCCAAATCTGAGTACACGGGCCTACAACATTTTCGCCTCCATCGGAAGTGCAGCCACCAAAGCCGGGATTTGATCCCGCGACCTGCGGGTCAGCAGCCGAGTACCTTAGCCACTAGACCACCGTAGCGGGGCAACAAGTGGTGATGGCGAAATTTACGCAAGTGTAAAAAATGGAGTATACTACATAATTTGCAGCAAGGCCAATGTCAATATACTGGCTTGCTGCTTTTATAACGCCGAAAAATATTTTAACCACCATCTTTACTGAGAATGACAACGTTCGGTTTACTTACCTAATCACAATCTTCAATGCTAACATTTGGGTAGCGCATCCCTTAAGCTTTACTGAACAGATCCGTAAACTCATTTTTTTCAGAATCCACGCTATTGTTTATCATGCTTGTTTTGCTGTACTTTCTTGCGCGCTTAAAATGGCTCTTAAGCAACAATGCCCAAAAAAGAAATAACGGTAGAAATTGAGCTGCCTCATGCAAAAAAACAGCACACGTGCTGTCGCCACGTATTTTTATTAGCACAAGTGACACGCGACTTCAGCACCAAAATAGCGACAGCCACAGCTGCTGTCGCCGAACGCGCCATTGGCCGGATTACTAAGCCGATTCATTTTACAAAGCAGGGATGGCTGGCAAAAAACAGCTTATGTTGCTGTTGTTAGCTCTTCCGAAAATCCTGATCTCAAATAAATGCACGTATTGTGGGGAACCGTGGATATGCCTTTATGTTTCTTTTTTTTTCGCTAGAGTTCCGATCAATTACATATTCACCACAGCTGTCCCGAAAAAGCTGTTTGTTGGACTGCTGTTCACCAGCCACCCCTGCTTTTGGAAAATGGAATGTGTTGAGGACTCTAGCTGTCGGCGTTTTCTAGAACAACAGTGCCGCATATCGCCACCAGTGACTTGCGCTCATCTTTTTTCTTATGTTGAAGTGTGCCTAAGCTAGAATATCACTTGAATGTCTCTAGCCAGCTTTTGTATCTCAAGGCTCCTAGTTATATACTACAAAGGTACAGATAAAGGAACAACAATATAAAATAGCTTTAGAAGAAAACTCCGAAAGGAACTGATGTACAAGAAGGAAGAATCTAGCGGGGGACAGCTTTAAGAAGCCCTTTCAAGAAGCTTTCAAGAACCCCTTAAGGCAGTTTTCGAATCGGTAGTGCGAACCCCCGCTCTTCCTCTTTGAAATCGGGCATATGCACTTCGCTTCCGGGTAAAGTGATTAGCAGTAGGCAAGCCGCGGCAACAAATGCTTGCGTTGACATGCGGTTAATTGTGCCACAGTTTACGTAGACATCCGGATTCTCTCGTTCCTCAGAATGCCCCTCTCTTATTACGCAACGCAGAAACGTTAGAGTATTACATCGAACATGGATGATGCCTCTTTATCAGCCACATTTGTTTAGCTTCTTTTTTTCGCTCGTAGCGCCAGGATAACCCACGATCTCGGGAAACTATCAAGGCTTGGCAACTGAAGTTGGCATGCTGTAGTACTTCGCCCTCGAAGATGTGCTTTGCGAGGACGGCTCATCAAACAGGCTCAAGCAGACGCATAATTTCCTTTTTAATTTATTTGAATATTCATTTATGTGTTGAATGGTGCTCCTCGATTGCTCCGTACTCATGTCTGCCTCGTCAATTTTCATATAATTAAAGTTTTGTTTTGGCGACTCCCTCTTTTTCTGGCAGTGTTACCCAAGAAGTGAAGGGAATGTAAATGCCACGTAAGGAAAGAAGTGAAAGCTTCAAGGACCTCACCCACACTTGTTTTGTGGCCAGTTTCCGTTGGCAAAATTTACCTGCATATGATTGTGACGCATTTCAGTGTTCTTGAGAATGCCTGTGATATATATGTTTAAGGACTGTGGGGCACATAGAAAATAACTACTTTTACTAGTATGTTTTCATTTCAGCCTTCAGGTATACATAATGAATTAGAATATTTTGATAATATATAAGGACTGCTCTTTTGTGAGCTTAACTGAATGAAACTACCAGCATTGCACCAGCACTCCACCAGCACTAGTTAGCGTTTTACTAAACTGTGTGAATGCATGTAACTATGTGTCTGTACGCTGTGCTCGCTTGATACTGCTGTCCCTAGCAGATGTGAGTATTGCGTCGCACCACTTCGCACCAACACTGCACCAGCACGTTGTAGCAATTTATGCTAATTACGATGTGGTGTAACGATACCGTCAACCTACTAGTCACCAGAACAGTGGCGCAGAAAAACAAATTGGTGAGTATTAGTACTGAGTTTACAGCTTCTCTTCAATAATGTTGCTTCCTCTCTGCACATGTTTTTTTTTCGTATTTTAATACAGTGAGAACAACCTGGTCGTCTTCTTTCATTTACGCACCGATACGGATACCAGCAATATTCCGACTGTATTAAACTGTCTATTGGCTGGTATCGAGTAACTATTTAAAGCATCCTTATGTATTGGCGAATTAGAGCGGTCGAAGGGACCTGCATAAAAAAAATACGTTCCATTAGCAGTAAACAAAGATACCGCATACTGCCCGGCTTCTGGAACAATTAGAAGATACATTGGAGTACTGTATCAGCTGAATAAAGTCTTCTTGTAGAGTTTTTGTGATTCACAATGATAACGACAATATATTTTAGGCTGGTGCCTGTCACTGCCACTTCTTTTGGGGCTACAGTGCTCTGAAATATCAAAATAAACATTCATAAAGTGACCTCTTGGACCTCCCCAGCTTCCTGCTTTATCGATGCAAGGTTTCTTAAATTGGAATTTTGTCTACATTTATTCTAGTCACGTCACTTAAGGTTCACTGACATATGGCCTCTTCTCCGCAACACTCCTACCTATAGCATTCCCAGCCTTTGAATGAACTTAAGACTTGCGAACTTGGTCACATGTACCTATATACCCAAAACAAAGCTAACACTTCCTAAAATGAAATGAAGGGTCCGCGAGTGAGTGAAACAACTTTAGTGAGTCCACAGTAGACGCGAGTCAACTCAGCGTCACCTGGCTAGGCCCACTCTGGAAACGGTCATATAGGCCCGCTCGGAGACGGTCAGCTAGGCCCACTCGGAACGGTTAGGTTGAACCTGACCGCCCTGGCGTGGGCCCTCTGGACGACCAGGATCCGTGAAAAAGTTTTTGGACCTGATTCCTGATGATAAAGAGCATAGGGGCTCATAGAAAGTGACAACAAACTGTGCATTGATTAGTTCTCGCATTTGCTTGCATGATTGCTGCGTGCGAAAGCTGCATGGCTAAGGCAAAACATCAGTGATAACTGCTTTGAACCTTTGCACGCTTGCCAGCTATGCAGTTAAGTATCACTTCGTAGACTGAGAGAATGAAAAGGGAAAATTGTAAATAGTGTGGGGCAACGAATATGTGTTTGACGCACGCAGGAACTGATTGTTTACTATTGAAACGGGACATTTTGTGGACATAGGTACCTGCATACGGGTGGCTTAAAAAGCATACAACCAGAACACGTGAAAGTTTAGTAAAGTTGTACATGCATAACCACACTAGCTGGTGAAATGCGCTGCACCAGTGGTGCCAAACGAACACATGATTCTTGTGTAAAACTCGTTAACACAACAGTTTCTATTGTAAGCTGTTTTCTGTTGCGTGATAATCACAAATAACTTATATTTGTTCCTTCAATACATCAGGTGAGAACTGATTCAGTCAGAATGCGTGAACACTCAATCATTTACTTGTAATTGATGGGCCTCGAACTGTCCGTTTAAAATTTCTCTTCACAACTCACTCATCGTTGTCTGAAATCTCACAAGCTCACCGGTAAGAGCGCCAAACACACGAGATTATTAGGTGCTTAGGAATCAAGACAAATGGGTGATTTTATATTCACTGATTTTTCGAAAGCATATCTCACAAGTAATAAATTCAGGGACCTACAGCGATGCAACATCGATAAGAGGCAACATATACACTGGTTTATTGAAGCATCCACTTGGAGGGGAAAATCAGTTTGGCAACAATTGTTGCACATTCCTAGATGTTACAAAATAAATGAGTGTGGACAGTAGTAAGCATTTATTCAAGTTACGTTAAAAGGTCGTCCCTGCAGCTTCCCTAGCAGAGCAAACAAGTTTTTTTTTAAACATATGAAATTCCGATGACGCCCAAATTTATGCCACTTCGCCAGGAATAAAGCTAACAAAGATGATTAGTTGAACAGAATGTGAATTCTTGTTTTTGTCTCTCCCAGACCTGGATGCTCCACAATCTTGCGGCCAAAATAAAAGTACGTATTGCGCAGCTTTTCAAACTCCACGTGCACAACTGTTCAGCAGCTATCTTGGTGCGAAAAATTAGGAATGAACAAAATGTTTGAGATAACCTCGTGCCCCTTTAGGGTAGCTGTTAGCTAGTATGATGGCGTATAATTTCAGGATATGCCCTACGTTGTTTAAAAACTTCTAATCTTGTTACACGTAAAAAACCAAAAGGCGCCCTCAGGAACGGCTTACTGCTATCCCATAGCTGAGTAATAAGTACTTAAAATCGTTACATATTTTTTTCTATATACTTGTCTCGGTCTAAAAGTGGTAGGCCCAAGGGACGGCTTTCAGCTCACCCATAGTAGAGTACCGAGTACTATGATTGGTTAACCATTTTTTCTAAGCACAAACTGTTGTCTATCAAGTGTGAGGCCCACGGGACGACTTTATGCTCGTCCATACAAAAGTACCGAGTACTTCAATTGTGACTCACTTTCTCTAAACACACACACTACCATTCGTCTAAAAATGAACAAAATAATAATAAATAAGCCAGCTGGGTTAACCATTTGAGTACGATAACATATGCCTCAAATTTATAGTTTTCGTATTGTTACGTCTTTCGTATATGTGCATGATTACATAGTAACGCTTTAAAGTTTTACCCACTGCACCAACAAGAAGCCTTGTCGAGTGATCTTTACATGCATCAACAGTATTGCTAATATAATATGCTTCAAAGGAATGCAACAAGTATTTTTTGAACTACAATTAAAATAATATATGGCTATCGTATGGGATCTAGTTGCCAAAACTGCCATGTTTGGAGTGAGGCTTAGGGCAACAAGACGAAGTTTTTAGTCCACAATTGTTTGAAAGTACTTGCGAAAGGTTGCGAAAGGGTGTTTACGAAAAAGTTTAAAGTCTTGTGTAATCAGAATTACACAAAAAGGAATATTCGTCATAGAATGTGGTTTGTATAATCTGCTGAGTTTTTACCTAGACAACATTTTCAGTGCCAGTTTATTTTCTACATCAAATGTGCTCTTAATTCAAATTTAGGCTTATGTGGTTTGCGGCCATGTTTTTATTTTAGGTTTGAGAACGAAAGAGATCTGATATACAAGTGCGCCCAAGCAGCTGACAATTCATCCGCATTTCTTCGGCGCGACAATTCTTATATTGGAGCTCATGAATAGTTTGAGGAAATATTCATAATCATGAATGACCACTACAATTTTTGTGCATGCAACACAATTATCGGCCGGCGAATGCTTTCTTCATTCTCTTCATCTTTTCCTTCCCTCTCCGAACACGAGTGCCCGGCTGCGCTCCCCGGCTGCATCACTTAGTCTGGTGAGAATCCCACGAAGCAGATGGGCGTTGGATTAAGTGCAGAGAGCGAGTCTAAAAGAGAGAACGTGAGATTGATTTGATTTAATTGATTGTTTGATTGATTGATTGATTGATTGTTATGTAGTGTTTGTGTCGACCACTTGGGATTATTTTGCGTGAGCGCAAATCTGAGCACACAGGCCTACAGCATTTTCGCCTCCATCTAATATGAATTAGGCGTCGCCGGGATTCGATCCCGCAACTTGCGGCTCAGCAGCCGAGTGCCTTAGCCACTAGATCACCGCGGCTGGGCTATAGAACGATGGAAAGAGAAAGATTTCCTGGCGAAAAAAAATGTGACGAGGCGGCATGTCAACCGGAGTAACAACGATATGAAGGCGATCGCCTTAACCACTTGTTTATAAAAGCATGTTAGCGGAGAAAACAAATTTTATTATTGTGCAGTATTACAAGTCTGTGGGAAATACAAGTGTGAGTGAGGAGGAGAGATGTGTATATGTAGAGAAGGGTAAGGGAGAAGGAAGAAAGTAAAGCGCAGCATAAAAATGAGAAATGTAGATAAAAAGGCAGCAGGACAAAAGACGTAAGGAGCGAAAAAGAGAAACATATGGACACAAGGAGTTAATATAGCAAAAAGAAGTAAGCGAAACGTAGAAAGAACTGAATATAAACGACAGAAATGGGAAAGAAGTATTGCATGTTGAGAAAGGACGACATAGAAATATAAATGAAAGTAGACAAAAATATATGACAGAGAAGAGACGAAACCAACGAATAAAAGCAAGAATAAGAGAAAGAAGGCCACCCAGCTTAGTACGTCCTTCATACTAATGCGAAGCAATTTAACTTCTCTTTCCGATACGAATTGCATGTCAGGCTGTGCATATGCTAGTTTATTGGTTATCTTTAACCGAGCATTCTCATCGAATATATGTGAAGAATTGTAGAGGTACGAATGCTCTGATTCGTTAACACATTTTTGCTAAACAACTTATTTTTGTTGCAGTTCATTGCATTTACACAGTGTTATAGATACTACAACTGTGGGGAAGCTATTAGAACAAATTTTGTGACATGAACAGCAAGACGACACAGGATATTTGAGCATTCCATGCATACAAAACTTTTTTTTCATGCATATTATTTTTTCTGCTAAATAATAAGAAATCAACGTAGATCTGCCAAGAGAACACGCGCTACAAGCTGTGCACTGTAACTTTATTTTTTTTTAAAGTGTCTTACCGAGTGCTTACTTTTCATGTTACAACACAATTCCTTCCAGGTGTCGGTTACAAAGAATCAACTCCGAGAACAGCAAGTAAGATTTGTGTTTTATTGTTAGTATTAGTGCTTTTCACGGACACTGTCTCGCTGCTGTGATTTTTCGCAAAAGTGACCGCGTCCATCGAAAGTGACGAATGGGGTCAGTGGAGCTTATTATTTTTCAGGTGTATGATCTACGCACATGGTGTCGTATAAAGGTTGATAAAGAGAAAATAGTGTGTCGCCGTCGTGAAACTTTTATTGATAATCATTCAACCTGCCCAATATAGGCGCTAGTGAAACGAGACGCTACAACGTTACCTGGAGCATAAATTGCCACATATCTGCGTTTTCTTCAAGCAGAAAAATATGTAAAAACAATCGCTTTTTTCTTTATTCCCATCGATTCATATAAATAAAATATGTCACAAAAAAAAGCGATCAATAGGGACGAAAATGTTTGAGCCAGGAGAGCCAAAGCTCCAACACATTCAGACTTCGTTCATATTAGGCCCCAGCCACACTGGATTCACATGCGAGGGCATCGATGTTTTAGCGCGAAAGTGTTTTATGCGGGGCCCCACCATTTGCAAGACGTATTTCCGTCACAGAAATGACGTCGAAAAATTGCGCATCAGTTGAGAGCAAAGAAAAAATAGCTGCTTTATTGGCAGTACAAACCACGACCTTTTAGACTGGGAACACAGAGGTGGGGCATACTATACCCACTGCGCCTAGGCAACATGCTCTGGAATACAAGTACACCTTCTATATTTAACACTGTATTGTACCAGTACTCGGTGTTATGAGAATAATTTTCGGCTAGACCTCTTCGACTAGTTCTTCAACGCATTGTATCTACGCGGCCGTCCCAATTGGCGCGCTCAAACAGGCGAAGTGCAATTTGGTAAAGACATCAACACAACGCCCGGTGGCTGCAGTATCTGAATCGTCGTAAGGTAGCCAGACTAAATGTTTGAAAAGTGTTAACAAGAAAGTTTTTTCACGCCGCACTCAACCAAGACTTCGTTTACACATTTCCGCCACCAAAGGAATGTCGACAAAACATGCATGATCAGAAGACAAAGTAAAAAGATTCCGTCAACGGGAGTCAAACCCACGACTTCTGGTCTGCGAAAACAGATGCCGGGCACACTATCCACTGAGCTATTGTAACAAAGTTTGTCTATTTAAAAAAAAAACACGCATTTTAAATCTACCACTGTCCTCTCACATCATGCCTGCTGAAGCTCAGATGCCATCATGAACTTGTCATTTACGATTAGTTCCTTCAACGCGTCCATTCTAAGAAGCCGCCCCATTTAACGAGTTTCCAATCGCAGACGTACAATTAGGTCAACGTCTTAACATACCCCCCAGATGCCGACCTTATACCCCGAGCGTCGGCGTCGATGATAGCATCCATCTATTCTAAACATAGTTATCCCATATTAGTGCTCTGCAGCCTCTCGAACACGCCTGTGTCACCCCACTTGATGTGAACTAGAACCAACATTGTAGCAGCGCAAACGAGGGTGTTTGGGCGTGCTAGCAGAACAAACCAGGTGACGCTGTTGCATCCTCCCTTAATGGCACCAACGCTACTGTTGCTGCACGCACATGTTGCGCGTTTCACCACGTCAGTAGTAGGCAGTTTTAGTGGAGCGTCCGCTACAGCTATGCGAATGAAGCTTGTCATTGCTGCTTGCGCAGACCTTCTTCAGATCACCGATGCAAAACCGTCTAACACGCATTACTATAGAGAACGGGCATGCCGTTCGCCTCGACCAGCTTCAAGGGGACCTCCACGGCAGGACACATGTGAGGGCATTTTCACTACAGCTCCTTAGGCAACCATGCAAAACAAAATCACAGCATATCCACGGAGTAAATGATGATGAGTGGGGTACTTCGAGGGGTTTTGTCGGTAAATCATGAATCGTGCATCCGTCCGCTGGCCGCGTTCTTCCTTGTGTCTGTCTCTCTGTCAACTATACGGAAACTACAAACGACATCTAGTGATGTTTCCAAGGACATATACATACCATGCCATCTATCAAGCAATTCATAAATTAGATGTGACTACATACTACTACTACTACTACTACTACTAATGCTGCCGCTACTGCTGCTATACTACTACTACTAGCACTAGTACCACTACTATGACAGAGGAGGAGGAGGAGGAGGAGGAGGAGGAGGAAACGACCCAGAACCTGAGGCGCTTCGTCCCCCGAAAATTGACACACCTGCTCCTCATTCTTCAGACTTCTGCTTATTTTGCATGGCAATGGCGGATACAAAAAGACTGTATTCTCATTTGCCTCTAATGGGGAGCTGAGGGAAAGGTTAAGCACTATACACCATGAAAACGCACAAAAGAATGAAATGGGGCGACTAACCTTCGCGTTATAAATTTCTGCCTCAGATTTTATCCATCTCGGTGGCCTTTACTTCCCTGAATGCTTCCAGATGACATGAAGAGAAAAACCTTCAATAGCAAATGCACGTAGCTTTGCGACCCATAAACGTAATTCAACGAATATGATGCATCTACAGCCTACGAGACCCCATACTCCCAAGCTGTCGGTTTATTTCTGTTTACGGGAAAGAACAAAGAAATTAAAAGTACATAACGCCTCAAGTGTTATTCAGTAGTTGTGTTAAATAGGAACTTCTGACATTGCGCGATTTGGCCTGGGTTTCACACGTCTTCTGCGGTCGACGTGAGGAGACGATAAAAAGTTAGTGAATCAGCAATGCTTCTTTTTTTACATAAACAGCTATAGCAACTCGTTGACTCTGTTTCATGTTTAGGTAATAAAACAGTTTGACCATCGCGAAAGCTGTCAGCGAAATCAAAGTTCTCAAAACAGTGGCGAATAATAGAAGTGAAAATAGCCCCAATGTCGTCCCAAAACCAAAGGCAGAGAGGCAAGAGTGATGTACGTTACAGAAACATTTTTTATGCCCCCCCTCCCCCCCACAAAAAAACACTGTTTGTCAGCTCCAGTCTCCTTCGCAGTGAAGAAATCCGAAACCGATTAGAATTGCGAAGCACAGATCCACTTTGACGAGAACTTTTGAGGGAACGATTCGAAACAGGAGTGGAGTCAGACTATGAAAAACTCTTCTTCTTTATTATTGCGCTTTGTTGTTAATCATTATATATCAACCAAACATTATATGACTGCTTATAAGCTCGACAATATCCCCAAGTTTGCTCCCCTTAACGCATGATGGACCGCTCTACCCAACAGTAATAGCAAGCAAAAATCGTCACATATTGGTTGGCCAGCCCGAAAGGAGAAAGAGAAAAAAAAAACAAAGGCACGTGGCGATGCAGAAATCATGCTTTCTCAGAAGTTCGTGTGAGCAGTAGATTTTATGACGGCGTCTCCCCGGCCAGATGTAGTTTTGTTCTTCGTCAGATTGCATGTGCCCTGAATAAGCAACAAGTCAGCTTTGTCACCACCTGAATTTGACAGTGACTTTCGAAATGCGCGACATGATATTGACATACTCAATTGAGCTCTCGGTAGCAAGCTTGAGATAAATCGTCTCGAGTACTCATGTCCAAAATAATCACCCGGAAGATTACAAAAATAGGTCTAAAAATAGGCTTTGTTTTAGTATGCTTGTGTTAGTATGTTTAAAAAAGCAGTTAATCACGTACGTTCACACGCACACACGCGCACACAAAATGTGCTTAGATCTGCGTGATTGACATCTTATTTACTGTTTGATCACCCGACAGGCCACACAGCAAATGGCATACCAGCATTGTCCTTTGCAGACAGTGTCTGCTCGCGATAACTTACGACGGTAAACGAGTTGTAGTAGTGGTATTAAAAAGTTCATTATTAATAGACGTTGAATTAGTTTTCGAATTGTAGTGGCTGAATAGATTTGTAATGTTATATATAATACTTGCCTGCTGAAGGTCGCGGGATCTAATCCAAACTGCGGCGGCTGCATTTTCGATAGAGGCGAAAATGCTGTATGCCCGTATGCTCAGATTTCGGTGCACGTTAACAAACTCCAGGTAGTCGAAATTTCTGAAGTTTTCTACTACGGCGTCTCTAATAATACTGTGGTTTTGGGACCACGAATTCTACACATTATCGTATATATATATATATATATATATTTGCTGAATAACGCGTTATTCGAAGATCGTAGGTTCGATTCCTGCTCACGGCTGGTTATTTTTTCACCCACTTTTCTTTCTTCTTATTTACATTCCATTGGTTCTAATAACTTTCCCTGTATATTTCTTTGCATTACTGTCTGTTAGAACTCATTATATTGTGTTAAAACACAGAAAAACGAACCCTTAGGTATACACTTCTTTCCCTTACACACACACATACACACATATATATATATATATATATATATATATATATATATATATATATATATATATATATATATATATATATATATATATTACTTTCTCCAGCACGTTGGGCCTGCCTAAAACGTTGTTTGGTTTGCTGAGTTATTTCGTCATACCTACACACTCAAGTCTCCTCGCTAGCGAAATAATTACGACTCACAAATTTCTCATGTTGAGCTTAAGTTCGCACGACACACGTAGAGGTCAAAGTGAAGCCAAGTCAGCGGAATTTACTGCGAACAACACCGTTTAACACTCCTATAAGAGCAGTGTAAATACATTAGCGTAACCCCTGAGGCCATTAGGTCTGAAAAACAAGCCAATAGGGTATGTTTTTATGGGGACCACATTTACTTCCAGTTATATTGAACAAGGGTAGTTAACAAAGCAGGTTTACCAATGGCTTTCTGAATTTTTCGTGATGTATAAACTCCACAGGGTTAGCCAGGTAGAAGCACACTAGGATCATGCCTCCCCATGTCTAAACATTTTTTTCGCCATAGCATAGGGAGCAAAAAAGTATGATAATTTCAAGAGGGTGCCCTCCTCTAAATATAGGAAGTTCCTCTTCTCTAAAAATCTATAAAAAAATATCTGGCTACGCTTCTGATGGGCTCGATAGTTCGTAAGTAATTTGGTGACCTTTTGGCTTAGTTGGTTGAACATCATGAATATGAAAACATCGTGGTACACAGGACGGCGAAGCATACAAGCGAATAACACACCACATGCAACTGACTCTGAAAAAGAATTTAGTCCACTTAATAGCGTATGTAAATAGACTCTTAGCAGCACATCATTACAAACAAAATACGAAACCCAGAAAAGTAAAGAAAAACAAAAGGAAACATTGTGCTACTGATCAAGGCGTAACCCATAATCATCACCATCATCAGCCTGACAACGATCATTGCAGGGCAAAGGCCTCTCCCATGATCTTCCAATTAACCCAGTGTTGGGCTTTACCTTGCCACGTTATACCTGCGAACTTTTTAATTTCATCAGCCCACCTAACGTTCCGTCTCCACATTGTATGTTTGCCTTTTCTCTTTAGCCTTCTGTAGTTTTCCATTCACTGCTAATTTTGTTTCTCTGAACATTCTGTGGTTCGTGGTTTGCAATCTGATTGCAACGAGGTGCCCCTGCACGAAATTGCGAACGCTTTTCACAAGGATTATTTTCAGTTCACATTTAACGCTTCATGTGGTATATTGTTTGTTTCTATGCTTTCACCTCGTTTTTACCGCACATTTTTTTATTAAAGATCCATCGTTTTACACGTGGCAGATATTAAAATTCGAAACGAATGGGCAAAAGCTGTCTGTTACGAAAATAAAAAAAAAAAAACGTTGCATATAGAGGCACGTGTAAGCGCCATATAGGGAGCCTACGTGGCCTCGTCGTAAATCCTCGTATCTCTGTACGCCTGCCCTTGTTCTTGCTAAATGCCAGTTTGTTTACACCTCGTAGCACGAAGCTCTTTGCAATCAAGATATTTTAGATCGAAAACAGATTCCGCGCCCACGCAAGGCTGGGACAGCCGTTGGATATAAAAAGTTTTGAAAACTAAAAGAAAGTGAAGAACGGTATCGCGAGACCTTTTGAACACTCAGCATTCTAAATTCATTAGAGCGTGGGTAGTGCTATGGTGTGTATTATAAAAATAAATACGTGATATTTTGTCTGAAGCACTTCAGATGCAACGTAAGGCCACACAGAAGCATATTGTGTTGACATATTTCTGACGGTGCCCTCATGCTTACACAAATTTACATATTGTAATGCGTGGGCGTGACATGTTTTCGATGTTCCTGACATTAAACACCGGGGGAGGCATTTACACTCCTTCTACAAGTTTGATTTTAAGCAACGTCATTGCGGTGCCTCGGAGCATCTATATGTTGAGAAACCTGACGTCACACGTTAATTCACCGATCACGTCGCTTACCGCAAGACTTAAAATATTCGCACTGGTTATTGTAACAGCTAGCGCAAGGACCACTTTGGGAAAGCCATGAATACCTCAGAGGTAATAAAAAATTATGAAGGATCCCCGTAATAGCACGCGCTACAGAGAAAAATAGATGACCTGTGCCTAATCAGCAGATCCTCACACGTCACCAACTGAGAATAAACAATAGATAAGTTCCGTTTGTAATTCATGAAAGGTGTATGTTTTCTTGTCGCTGAAATTGTCCTGTGATTTCGAGACACGTTAGTTGGACACCCGCTTTAGGACATCCAATATTACGAGGTTTAAACTGCACGTATACCTTAAGCATAAAGTTCTTTAAATCCACCAAAAGATAGGCTGCCACGTCTTCTTGTTGTACCTTTGTCGTCGTTCTGATCTGGCGCTATAACAATCGTCATTTCATATCAGCTATAGCCCAAACTGCCACGCTTCTAAGCTACCACGTCGACTCGACTTTCAGGCTCCTTAGGGATTATAGTAACGTTTTATAACCTATAAAACACCGCTCTTGCGGGATTATCGGCTTGCAAGACAATCACGATTTGGTTTTAGGGGGCCGTGCTGAGCAGCGGGGTGTACTACGGCCTCTTAGAATTAATCGGAACCCACACAAATGCTTCTGCTCTTTTATTGAAATGGCATCCACGTGTGACAGTTCGAGACTTACAATTAGCGTAAAGTATATTGAGGTAGGTATAGAGTCAGCTATAGAACTTTCGAAAGCATTTCATAATATTATCTTTTCTTCAATAAACGTGCCTGCACGCAACTCCTTTTGTGCATGCGCATAAGCCATTGTCTGAGCATGGGTGATTTGTAACCATAGGCGTGTGAAGGGTTACCAGTGACTACGAAGAAGCGTGTGAAATAAACTGGAACAAAGAAGACAGACGCACATACGCACGTGCGTGTGCCTTCTTTATTTCACTTTATTTCGCAGAGTTCGTAGTCATGGATTACAAACTGTACTCAGTGACGAGTCTTAAGCTACCCGATAGGGGGATGGGGGTGTAGTTTCAAGGCAATGCCCTCCGCCATTGCTCCCCTTGATCGAATTAAAAAAAAGACGATTTGCACAAGAGCCTCTCATGACCATTATTGGATGACGTGCTTCCCACAAATTCCTTCCCCATTACCCCAGATTTATGGTTGTACAACGGGAATGTAAACAGCTGTTGCACTGAAAACATCGGTGATCTTCGGTCGCATAAATCGTAAAAAAGAGTATGGATATAACCTTCCACCCGAAAGAATGACGGGACGGTTTCGACTATGTTAACCTATAGTACAGGCAACGCGCCTCTTTTAGAATAATAGCGGGCGAGAAGGGCACGTCTCCGCCTTCATAATGCGCACGCCGACGTTGCCATTGGCTTATATATACTCACAGGCTTGAAGCGGTCAGTTGCGATACAATGCAGCGAAGAGTAAAAATATCGGTTGCTCAGTTTACCGATGGATCAGCCAAGCACTCGAACAATATTTCCACGAATCAATCAAGCAATGAATGAATATGTACGGAAATCTTTACATATTTTTATGTAGCTTCCTTTGCGCACGTGCAGAGTTACGGGCTCCCTTTGAAGGCCAACTCTCCGGTGTTTTTTCGTGGTCAGTAGACCTCAATGATATTGACTGACACGTTCATTTGCACGTTTGCGCAATTCATGCCAAATTTCAGATTTGAGAGTTTCGCGGATTCTTTTCAAATGAATTGTATAGGTTGCCTCGAAAAGCTCACATCGCTTGCCATAATTATTGGCAACATTGTGTGCGTGTGGCGTTCAGTTTTGCCTGGCGGAAGTGACGAACTGATGTGCCATTGCAGCGTCTGCTTTTATGCTATGAATTGTGTGGGATTCACCGATGCTTCCCTGGTTGAGCGTGTGATTTCATATGTTGGTTGGCGTGCGATAGGTGCCATGTGGTGTTGCGTTGTGAGCCACACACGATTCCCCATATATTCATCATAACGGCTTAAGCGTTTTAGCCAATCGCCACAGATAGCGTGGACAGGTAGTACCACCTGGCGGGCATTATGTGCAATCAGGCAGGTTCCGGCAGCATCACGCAAATCTATACGTCACACGTGGAAACGCACTCGGTTGGGTTTCGGTTTCGGTACTGCGGTTTTTTGGTAATTAAAATTATTTTTGATTTTTTAAAATTTAACTTATCAGGCGCGTGAGAAAAGTGTCTGAAGAACATGAAAGCGCCATTATCCTGACATGGCCGAAAATGGCTGGAGTTCGCCTTCAATAAGGGACATAATGTGTCGTCCTTAAGACAATCCCACCAAATGAAGACCACGGAATCCCACACCTACGCAGTGCTTGAATTGGCTCCGTCTTGAAATGACGCCATGCACTCACCATCATCATCATCATCATCAGCCTGTCTACGTCCACTGTAGGACAAAGGCCTCTCCCATGTTCCGCCAGTTAACCCGGTCCTGTGCTTGCTGCTGCCAATTTATACCCGCAAACTTCTTAATCTCATCTGCCCACCTAACCTTCTGTCTCCCCCTAACCCGCTTCCCTTCTGTGGGAATCCAGTCAGTTACCCTTAATGACCAGCGGTTATCCTGTCTATGCGCCACACGCCCTGCCCATGTCCATTTCTTCTTCTTGATTTCAGCTATGATATCCTTAAACTCCGTTTGTTCCCTAATCCACTCTGCTCCATTCTTGTCTCTTAAAGTTACACCTACCATTTTTCTTTCCATTGCTCGCTGCGTCGTCCTCAATTTAAGCTGAACCCTCTTTGTAAGTCTCCAGGTTTCTGCTCCATAGCTAAGTACCGGCAAGATACAGCTGTTATATACCTTCCTCTTGAGGGATAGTGGCAATCTACCCGTCATAATTTGAGAGTGCTTGCCGAATGTGCTCCACCCCATTCTTATTCTTCTAGCTACTTCAATTTCGTGGTTCGGCTCTGCGGTTATTACCTGCCCTAAGTAGACATAGTCTTTTACAACTTCAAGTGCACTATTACCTATCTCGAAGCGCTGCTCCTTGCTGAGGTTGTTGTACATTACTTTCGTTTTCTGCAGATTAATTTTAAGACCCACCTTTCTGCTCTCCTTGTCTAACTCCGTAATCATGAGTTGCAATTCGTCCCCGAGTTACTCAGCAATGCAATGCCATCGACGAAGCGCAGGTTACTAAGGTACTCTCCATTAACTCTTATCCCTAACTGTTCCCATTCTAGGCTCCTGAAAACCTCCTGTAAGCACGCGGTAAATAGCATTGGGGAAATTGTGTCACCCTGCCTTACACCCTTCTTGATTGGTATTCTGTTGCTTTCTTTATGAAGCACTATGGTAGCAGTTGATCCCCTGTAGATTTCTTCCAGAATGTTTATATATACGTCATCGACACCCTGATTCCGCAGTGTTTGCATGACGGCTGATATTTCTACTGAATCAAATGCCTTCTCGTAATCTATGAAGGGTATATATAGTGGTTGGTTATATTCTGAGCCATGTAACACCATGTAACACATTTAAAAACCGGTGCACAGAGAAAGCTTAAAATTCAGCCGTCTGAGACTCGGAGAAGGTCGCGTCAAAGCAAGGAACAAAACATACATGCCAAACGCAAGCGACATTATCCACCTAAACATCCTGGCTTCGTTTTCGCGTACTGGCAATATAAGGTACAGTTTCTTTACTTTGGCAATGAAGAACTGATAATTATTGCCAGAGTCTACTCATCTTGTTTGTTTCATTATATTGTTTGAAATAATTGAATTGTAGCAGCAGTTGTTTTGTTTGGCTTGATTGTATTCACACTGTGCCTGTGGCTGTTTCCAGTGTTCCTCATTTAACACCCTCCTGCATTAGGCCATAATGTGTACATGTTGTGTCAACAAATATATAAAGATATAAGTTTTAGGCTGGTAAAATAAGAAATTATATTGCATTTTTTTGCCCATTGTATTCATTGCAAAACTACTTTTTTTAAATGGCTGCCTCCACCTCACCCAAATGCGCTAAAATCGCAACTCTCAACACAGGTGTTGTTGATGTCAATTTACATCCGCTCTGGACCGCATTTGTTCAAAACATCGTCAACATCTGTTAACTGGCCTGGGTGCAGTTGCGGGCTTGTGCGTGATTTCGGAAAAAAACGATTCTTTCTTTTTGTTGCTCACTGAATTGTCAAGTTATTAAAGTATCATTAATATATAGCAAATGAAATGTCTGCCTTACCTCGCAAATTTGGAAGCGAACGAACTTGGTGGCCTGAAAAAAAACGTACATTTTTTTAGGTTTACATGCTTTGGCCAAGAATGTTTTACTGTTATGCCAAATAACCTGGTAATAATTGAGTATTACTGCCGTACCACTTCTTTTTCAGATGCTGCACCCCAATATAGTATGTATATATATATATATATATATATATATATATATATATATATATATATATATATATATATATATATATGGCAAAAGAGTGTATACTGCCAAGAGAAGTATGGGGAAAGACATTAGACCAATTTGTGGTGTTATTGTGAAGAGAGAAAAGGGGGTGAATTTATCAAGTTATCTTTTCACCCACTTTTGTTTCTTCACAATAACTATAAAATTCGGTCTAATAACTTCCCCTGTCTACTTTCCATGGCATCATTGTCTGTTGATCTCCAGATATTGTTTCAAAACACGGAAAAACGAGCCCTCTAGTATACACTTCTTTCTCTTATTCATTACGAGAGCCTTGTACTGGCAGACTTGGTGCCTTTAGGTTGTATACGAGTGACTATTGGTCAGCTGCCAGCTGGTAATAAGTTCAAGTGCCACGTGACGCCACACAGGCTCATAAAGAGTGTACCACACTCGCCACCATGACTACTAGTGGCGCTGACTGACACTCGCACGTTTAAATTCACATATATACCCAATAAAGTGGCTGGGAGGGTAGCCGCCGTGGTAGCTTAGTGGTACAGCATCGAACGCGTTATTTGGAGGTCGCAGGTTCGATTCCTGCCCACGGCAGATTATATCTTCACGCACTTTTATTTCTTCACAATAACAATTAAATTGAGTTTATTAACTCCCCCAATACTTTCTTTGGCAATATTGTCAGTTACATCAGATATCTTTTCTTTCCAGCATCCGCTCAATTTAGCTTAATGTCCTCGGCAGTTTACTACGCGAATCGACGTAAGAAACTTTTCTGAACTTACTCTGCATAATATCAGAAATAGCACAAAGTTATTGGCACTGCCTGACTTTTTTATTTCTATAACAAATTTTTACTGAACAATAGCGTTCCCCCCTGACATATTCGAGCTTCAATCGCAGCTGCATGCCAACAAAACTTGTTGATGTCTATTTATGTTCGTTCTAGACCGCGATCTGTCTCAAACTTCACGACCATATGTGAACTGGCCTCAGTGCAGTAATATAGAGACGTTCGTGATTTAAAAAAAAAAGAAACGATGCTTTGTTTTTTTTGGTCAATAAATTGTCATGTTAATAAAGTATGCTTTATATATATAGCAACTAAAATGACTGATCTCTTTCGCAAATTCGGGACTGAGCGAACTTGGTGGCCTGCAGAAAAACAAACATTTTTTTTTTCGTTTACGTGGTTTGGCCGAGAATTGTTTGTCATTATGCCAAATATACTGGCACACTATCACACCCTCTTCTTTCGACCCTACATCCTAACACAATTTCTTTCAAAATGTACACGGCAAACCACGAAGCCCAAGGGGCATATATTCCGATTTTCTAAAGCGAAAGTGCTTAATTTCAGGGTCCACGACGTCTACGCTGACGCGTTTGAGTAACAGATATGTCATTGTAAGATGTCAACTAACAGTATGCGAAAAAATTGGAAGAAAATTATATGCAGGGGGGCGTCGCACCAGCAGCTTCACTATCAGCAGTGCGCAGCGCTAATTACCAGTCTGTGGCACCTTTGCTGTTTACGGTTTCAAGGGCAAGCCATTTATATACACCTTACACCGTTTGGCGACCATCGAAACACCGTAACTTCAGCGCATTTTTGTCATCAGTAGCTAGATGGCGCGGTGTGCTCGCGTTGGGCGCGCTTTCAATGTTGTCTCATCGCGCGTTTCTTTGAGGGCCGCCTCCACGGAGCGTGGTCTTTTCTGCATACGCGCTTATCAGACGCGTGAATTGTGAGAGCAGAAAGGTCGCTTCACTCGCTGACGCGGCCGCGTTTACGAAAGTAGCACCTTGCTCACACACGAAAAAATAGGAATTGTGGCAGTTGTTTGCGCTTGTTCTGTGCATACTAGTGCTCTCGTTCCGCGAAGAGCGCGCCTTAAGTATGGAACTGTCATATTTGATAGTCTGCGCTCGTGTTGTGTATGTTCATATTGGACGTGCTGTATGCTTGAGGTGCGCGGCGCTGCTAGGCGTTTTTCGCGTGACTTCAAAATTTGTTTTTTTAGCATTTACCCCTTCTTACTTATGGCAAAACAATGCACAATAAACATGCAACTACGTCTGTGAATAAATTTTTCCCTTTCGCGGTATGCCGCTTCTATGAAAAATAGATCAGCCACGTTTTTTCCTCTTTCCAGCATCCGCTCAAGATAACATAACCTCTCCCGCAATTTACTATGCGAATTCAGGTAAGAATAATTTCTTCAAATTTCTCAGCCTGATGTTAGAGTTTACCAGCGGCACCTAATTTTTCATCTGTGTAGTGAACTTCTGCTGAGTAGTGGTGGCCACCACCTTACATAAACTGCTTCAATTGCCCCTTGCAGCACAGGTCATGTTGATGCTAGTTTATACTCGTTGTGAACCACTATACGTCTAAAAACATCGCGACCATATGGAAACTTGCCTCACTGCGGTTCTAAGGGAAGTTCGCAATATATGAAAAGAAAACTGTACTTTCTTTTTGTAGCTTACTGAATGGTCAAAATATCAAAGTATCATTCATATAAAGCAAATAAAACGTCTTGACTGCTTCACAGATCACCGAACAAACGAGATCAGTGGGCTCACCCAGTGAATTAAAAAAACGTAGATATTTATATTCACACGATTAGGCAGAGAATGCTTTGCTCCAGCATTAGCAATTATGCCCAATAAACCGACTATAAATGAGTATTACTTTTTTACACCTGCTTCTTCTGAATCTACACCCCAACCTATCTTTAAAAGTATACACCATAAAGTAAGACCAAAAGGTCTATATTTAGCTTGTTTCTCTTTTCCAGCACCCACTAACGCCAATATGACATCCCCGGCAGCTTACTATGCGAAGCCACGTAAGAATAATTTCCAGATATTTCTCGTAATTAAAACAGATACCGAGTGATCAGCGGCACCCAATTTTTTTTTGTAACCACACAGTGTTCTTCTACGACAAAAACGAGAATCCACTGAGTGAAAGCCTATGTTCTATTTTTAGCTCTTATGGTTGGACATCCGTATCCAAGCTTTTGATGAGAACTGGCCACCAATTTATCATGAACAAAAACCAAATTTCATGCCCCAACTTTTCGTTAAAAGAATGAATGAACATATAAATGCTAACGTTTTACATAAACACTTCAGTAGTATTCACGTCATGTCTCTCACAATCGACACGGAAAAATGATAATTTCTTGATTTTCGCTATTTAACTGTTTCAAGTGTTGCGTCTTTTCTAGAAGTGATAATGAATCGAAGAAACTTGCAAACAACGTCGTATTACGGGAGACACTAGGATAAATACGATCAATGCAAGAGCAGATCCAGGAACGAGGCGAACAACACCAACTGCAGTGCCAAACGCACGCGCAGTGCGCTTGTGAGCTGTGAGCCAGCTTTTCCTTGATAGTAGTAATGGTCACTCGTATGCCACTAATTGTGGCACATTGCTTATATTGAGCGCAAAGAAATCTTATGTAATGGTTACTCAGAATGAATCATCTATAAAGTTGACATGGCGAGAAGTAATGTGACTGTTTTAGAACGTACCTATAGTTCGTAGCACATCACTGAAATATCGGTGTTAAATTGATCCTAATGGTGACCGATGCTTTGCAGGTGCTTTGACCGATTCGAATATCATCTGGATAAAGCCGCGAAGATCGAACGAAAGTGAGTAAAGCGGTAGCGATAAGCATTAGTGTATTGTGTGGTTCACTGGGGTTTATATGATTGAAAGGAGAATTAAATAATAATTTCCGTTTTACTTTTCTGGATGACGAGACTGAGCCGTCGTATTTCAGATCATAGTTATGCTTTTGAGGTTTGCCTTTCTTCAACACCTAGCACGAAGAACGCATCGACGCGACGTGCAAGTCTCTGACTTAGTACATTAGGTGACACCATATTTGATAGCGAACTGTCGGGAACTTTTGTGTGTGGAAAAATCTGAACTTAACTGACAGCACCTATTTCTTTAACATGAATCATTCGCTTCCTGTATTCGTTGAAAGAGAAGGGCGGTCTTCAATTAACACAATACAGGCACCGCTTTTATTCTGGTTGCCACCAGTGGACGTGATGGTGTGCTATGAGCTTTTACTCTACCGGGCTAACCTATTTTTGAGTTTGAGCTTGAGTTTATTACACCACGTGACAAGTACACGAAAAGACACTGTATACGTGGTTTGGTGCGAAGGGAAAAAAGCTGCATTTCACAGCTTTACTGGCCCCCTCACCCAGAAAAAGGGCCAGTCAAGCAGTGAAATGCAGCATTTTTCCCTTCGCACCAAACCACGTGTACAGTGTATTTTCGTCTACTTGTCACGTGGTTGAATAAACTCAAACTCAAACCTATTTCGTTCATTAAAAAGAAAGTCGTAGCCCAAACTGTTGTCGGGGCAATAATTTTCCCCTCTGGATGAGGGTGATATTACGCCAGGCCTGCTCCTGTTCAACAAACTTATTTCAATGGGAATCGTAATTTTTGGGCTTTAGCAAAAACATTCATTCGAATGTTTTGTTAATATATTTGTCATAATTTAATCGTTTTGCGCTATTTGCGACAAACTTTGGAGATAATTTAGTATATTTGTAGAGAACAGACAAGCTATGGTACTGGTTAGATATGTACTTATTTCTTTATTTAACATGCACGACGTGCTTTACTATAAGCACTTATTTGGTAGAGTGTAACGGGTAGCTCATGTGTAACGGGTAATTAATGTATTGGGTAGAGTATAACAGGTGAAAGTAAAGTACAAAAACCTCGGAAGACAACAGCGCTTTGAGATAGGAACCAGTGCACTTGTTGTAAAAGACTATGTCTACTTAGGACAGGTAATAACCACGAAGTCGAACCACGGGACTGAAGTCACTACAAAAATAATAATGGGGTGGCGCACATTTGGCAAGCACTCTTAAGTCATCACAGGTAGATTGCCACTATCTCTCAAGAACAGCTGCATCTTGCCAGTACTTAGCTACGAAGCAGAAACGTGGAGACCCACAAAGAGGGTTCAGCTTAAATTGAGGACGACGCAGCGAGCAATGGAAATAAAAATGGTAGTTGTAGCCTTAAGAGACAAGAAGAGAGCACAGTGGATTAGAGAACAAACTGGGGTTAAGGATACCATAGTTGAAATTCAGAAGAGTAAATGGACACTGGCTGGGCGTATAGCACGTAGACAGCATAACCGCTGGCCATTAAGGGTAACTAACTGGATTTCTAGAGAAGGCAAGCGGGTTAGGGACAGATTGAAGGTTAGGTGGGCAGAAGAGATTAAGAAGTTTGCGCGTATAAATTGGCAGCAGCCAGCACAGGACCGAGTTGACTGGCGGAACATAGGGAGGCCTTTGTCCATCAGTGGACGTAGTCAGGATGATGATGATGATGATGATGCTGCTGATGATGATGATGGTGGTGGTGGTTGTGGTGGCGGGAACGATGATTAACAGGTAATTATATAGCGTTTAGCGTATCTGAATAGTTGCAGTTTCTGAATAGTTGCTGAATAGTTGCAGAGGTGTCATTCATGTTAAGAAAGAATGAAACAAAGTCGGAAACAAGAGCAAGTGTAAAGGCAAAATCACTGAATGGTAGATACATTTTGTCTTTGAAGAACAGTAAGTCACCTATAGGCTTTTTGTTGTGTCCATGGTAACCTTGCCGATTGCATATAGGATTGTAGAATATTTTGTTTTTCTGGGTCGAAGAAAAAGTGTCTCTTAAGAAGAACGCTTGTTTCTGCACTCTGTATTTTTTTCCGTGAAACCATCAGTTCTTCGAGGTGCCTTGCCTCCCCGTCTTGTTGTTTTGACTATGGAGCATGCCAGAGGCCCACCTGGTCAGAGGTTCTCACCCCCGTCAGCCGCAAGGAAGCGAGCTGGCTCTCGCAGTGATACTGAAGACATCGATCTCTATTCTATGTCGGAAGACCACACATTCGATGACAGCTTTATACCTGTCCGAGATAAGGGGCGAAGAGGAGGACGGCAAATACATCAGCATCAGCTCCTGCAAGTACAGCGACTGTACAGTCAAGGCCTGCGCGCTGGCCGCACGTCATCATCTTCATGCCGGAAGATCCTTCAAGCAACCTACGACTTCTGATCAGGAGGCCCCTTTCCGTTGCTCTAGAATGTGCGGTGCCGCATCAAATTAAGGACGTAATAGTAAATACAAGGAAGGATATTCTCGCCATAGAAGCGCCCAATGTCAGTGCGCTAGGACAGCGGCGGCAAATGACTGAGTCAGGCGGCATTAAAATGCCCCTTTCATCTCGAAAGATCATAAATCAATTGCCGGTGTAATTATAACATGGGCATTGCCATTCCTAATGTTCACTTGACTACCCTCATCAAGCCTGCAAACGAAGGAACTGTCATTACGCAAGTGCGGCACCTTGGAAATACGCGCTGTGTAAAAGTGTTTTTCAAATGAGATCGCATACTGTCCCACGTTAAAGTCGGACATTTCCGACATCCGGTTCGACCATTCATCCAAAAGCTACTTCAATGTCATCACTGCTTCAGGCTAGGACACATCAAAGACGTTTGCCCCAACTCACGACTGTGTCCCCGTTGCGCTGAACCTCATGCCGAGGACGCCTGTTGGGCGACTACTCTGAAGTGCACCAACTGCAACGGTCCTCACGCTGCGTCGTCGAAAGACTGTCCTCAAATCCAAAAGGAACGCGTGATTCTGAAATGGTCCGAGGCAACTCGACACACAGGGAGGCAGCCGAAGTAGTCCGGCGTCGTAGTCGACGTCGGCATCATCGAAACTCTTCGAAGAAGGCACATTGCCGAAGTGCTAGTTCCCACTCTTTAGTGGTTCTACCCAGTAGCGCCGCGAAAGGACCCACCACTTTTACGAAAGAAGTGGAGAAGCCTCCTTCTCTGGAGAAATGGCTCACGCTCCCGACCCGCTCTTCTTCCAAGGAACCTCAGCAGATTGCAGCCACACCAGAGCCGTCTCCCGCCATGGAAAATTTGCCTAAAACAGATCATTAAATGATCTCGATGCTGCGTTTCCTCATAGAAGCCGTCCGAGCGATATCAGTCGACATGAAGACACCATCTGCTCGAAGCGCACTTGGAGTATTGGACGCCCTAAGCCCAGTGGTTGAATCTCTCGACTAAAAATACGGCTACTCACACCTCATCATTTCGTAAAGAAGTCAAGGCTGCATACGTCATCCAATGAAACGCCAGATGACTAAAATCACGCGTTTCAGATTTTCGTCAGTTCGTGTTTACCAACGTGTTTTCACTCATCGTCATTTGTGAACCAAATTTGTTGAAAACAATAAGACTTTCGGGGTACGAAGCTGTGATGTCTTCAACAAACGGTGCGTGCAGCAAAATCATCGTCTTGTTTATTGCGAACTGACGTATGTTGTGCAACCAATTACGCCTCACGATGACCGTTAGTATGTCTGCAATACTGTGAAAAAAACAAACTCATCTTTTTGTTCTTATAGGCGTCTATATATCGCCGTCGAATAATCTCAATTCCTGGAGATTAGCGGATATTTTGAGAGCATGTCCTGCACCATGGATCATCATACGTGATTTAAATGTGCACCATCACGCATGGGGAAGTACGCGGACAAATGCAAACGGGCGCAGGTTAGCAAACGTCACGCAATTATGGCCTTACCCTCCTGAACGACGGGAGCCCCACTTTTCTTTGAGGGGTGACATACGGCAGCTGTCTCGACCTTGCTTTCGTCTCCAACTCCCTCGCGAGATAAGTCAAGTGGTTTCCAGATGTCGAGACACGAGGGAGTGATCACATTTCGATCTACCTGAACATCAAAGGCTTGTCTAGTTGTGGTCCACGGACGACCATTCGAGCAGTCCAATGAACCAACTTTAAATCTGACATGGAAGATGCTTGCAGCGATGGCCTACGATCTGGGTTAGAGCAAACAATTAAGAGCACAATGCAAAACGTCACTCGCACGGTGACGACCTCTTCCACACGAAACGACTTTGACATAGAGTTGCAATGACTCCGAGCACTTCGACGCCATGCCAGGAAGGTGCAAAAGAAGATTCGGCGTCGCATGGATATATTATCGTCGGAACGATGGACAACGTTTTGCCAGTCACTACACCCTCGCAAGCCACTCTCACACATTTGGAAAACGGTGCAAGGTCTGCGTCACCCTACGGAATAGCGTTTTCCATTCAAAGCGCTCGCACTATTTCAAGGGAGGCGAGACATCGATGTCGCGGAAGATTTCTGTGCGCAGATCGCCAACGAAGCCACTCGTCCAGATTTTCTAGTGAGAGGTGACGTCCCCCATTCCCGTGACTACCACATGGACCTCCCTTTTACAATGGAGGAGCTGGAGGCGGCACTAGCTCTCTGCGCGCGTTCAACTTCTCCGGGCCCAGATGGTATTCCGTACCGAGCCGTGTGCAACCCCGAGGAATGTGCATGCAAAGGACTGTTAAGCCTTTACAACATCTCGTGGCAGGATGTCAATGTTTCTGACGACTGGAAAATGAGCCGCTTGTTACCCATCTGGAAGCAGGGCAAATTCCCACTTGAACTCGCCTGATACCGCCCAGTAGCACTGGCCAGCTGCGTATGGAAGATAATGGGACGGATGATCTAGGCCGCCTAGAGTGGTTTCTTGAATACTGCAAGATTTATCTGAATTCCATGGCTGGTGTCCGATGCGACCGCTGTTCCATTGATAATGTCGTTGATCTAGTTTCGTACGTTCCGCACAAAATATCCCGTAAGCCACTATCTACAGCTTTGTTTCTAGATGTGAAAGGCGCGTATGATAATGCCCTACATGAAGCCATTTTGGGTGCTCTTGCGGTGGTGGGCCTTGGTGGTCTAGTCTTTCGGTGGATTTTGAGTTACCGGGTGGCAAGATCATTCTTTGTGTTAACAGAAAATGGCCCAACTACGCGATGCTATACTTACAGGGGTGTTCCTCAAGGCGGAGTTCTTAGCCCGACGCTTTTCAATCTTGCACTGATAGGCCTTGCTGAATACTTGCTAAGTACCATTAAAATCTCAAATTACGCAAACTACATCTGTGTCTAGGCTTCGGCAGTCACACGTCCTCAGATACCTTTCTGGCTTCAAAGAACAGCAACTATGATTGCCAACTACTTGTTAAAACAAAGTTTCAGCGTATCACCAGAAAAATGCGCGCTGGTGGCTTTCATTCGCAAAGGAATGACCCCTGATGTCATTTCAATCTGCAGGCAATCAATTTCTTACGCCAGAACCCACCGGTTTCTAGCCATCATTATTGACAGGGACCTCTGTTGTAGTGCGCACGAGACCTATATGAAGGAGCGCCTGACTGCTATTTCATAATTGTTCGCATTCCTGGCAGGAAAGACGTGGGGGATGTCAGAAGACGCATTGATGGAACTCTACAGAGCCCTGTTTCTCGGTTTCCTGAGACATAGCTTGCCGTGCTTAGCAATACCTGCAAGACCATTGTTCGTGTTCTACAGGCAGTACAAGCCCAAGCACTGAGAGTGTGCCTCGGTCTGCCCAGATGTACGTCAACAGAGGCAACAATTGCAATCGCTGGTGACTGTTTGATGCAAACTCACATTGTTGTAGAAGTCCTGAGAACGCACATCAGACACTTCGCACGTGTTACCTGCCATCACCTTGCACTGTTGCCTTCAGAGAGGCACCAAGAATCGTTCGCCAAAATGATTGTGAAGTACAACGAGAAACTTCCCTCGGGCTTCACTCCTGTATCTAAACCATCGATACCCCTTGGTGTCTTATTCGACCCACAGTGCATCTTAGTGTACCGTGGATCTGCAGGAAATCTGAGTTTTCGTCGCCTGTGACGAAACAACTGTATCTTCTTGTTTTGCACAAGAAATCTTCAGACAGTGTACATATATATACCGATGGCTCGACGAATTGCCAGTGTTCGTCAGGTGCAGTGGTTGTCGCAGCAAGAGGTGTTACCATCAGCTTTAGGACTGACCACTCCACGGCATCTACAGCAGCGCAACAAGCTGCTTTGCGCGCTGCACTGTGTGGGGTCAATCGGGAACCACCGCAACAGTGGTTGATTTTCAGCGACTCAAGGGTGGCCCTACAATTTGTGCTCTCAGCACTGCGTCGCGGACGGTACGAACAGTTGTTTTCGAAATTCAATGCCTTCTAAACACTTCACACGAGAAAGGGCATCATGTGACGTTTCAGTGGCTGCCAAGTCACTGCGGCGTCATAGAGAACAAACATGCATATACTGCCGCGCGGGCAGCTCTCGAAGGAACACGAGAAGAAGCAATATCCTTTTTGCGGACCGATGCTGCCAGTAATCTTCGAGAACTAGCGCGTGAAATCACATTTTCACTATGGTGCCCACCAAGCAACGAGACGAATCGTCAACAACACCTGTCCTCTTTGATGGCTCGCCACATGCTTACTGGGCTCGACCGAAGAGAAGCCACCCTTCTTCATCGCTTATGGCTAGGAGTGGTATTTACAAAATCCTATTTCTTTGTCATTGTAGTGGCCGAAAACGCTCTGTGCGATGCCTGTCATTGCGAAGAGACGCTACACCACATCCTGTGCGACTGTCTGCTGTATGACATCATGAGACAGTCACTGGCGTCCGTATTTGCGTGCATCAACAACAGCCATATGTCTGTGGATACTATTCTGTCAAGTGCCCGAGAGAAGACATTGCGACAGAAGGCGACAAAAGCTCTGGTGAAATTCCTACGCGGCACGGATTTGAACAAGCGGCTATAACAGCGATGTCACACACCCCGAAAGACAAGGCTGCACTATGACTGAGTGTGCGCGTTTGTGCTGCCGAATGTGCTGTGTTTACCTATCTTCCCTCTCTGCTCTATCTCTTTCATCTCCTCTATCCCCCTCCCATGCACAGGGAAGCAAACCGGCTGCCTATAGGCTGGTTAACCTCTCTGCCACTCTTTTCCTTCTATTTTTTCTTTTCTTACTTTTCCTTGTTGCTCTGCCTTTCTTTGTCTTCATTTGAGGCGTGCTAAATACCCCAGTAAGCTGATTACATGTGATAATCTTTGTACCCTATATTTCAACGAGACCTTTCTTGCTTTGCAAATGCAACGAGTTTACAAGCTGTTTGTGTACACCTTGCATTGGCTTCTATTGCTACTTCAACGAGTCATACTAGTTACTTTATATAACAAAAGTGCTTTATTATTAGGCATGACAGAACGAAAAAAAATCAGCTTGATTCTTCATTGAGTCCACCATTAGTTAAGCTTACTGCCATTTATAATGTATACAATAAAAAATGGTGGTACAGCGTTTGTTAATATGACAAACCTTTTGAATCACAATAGCCATCAGTTTGATCTAAAACGTCGATGTGTGTGCGTATTTTTTGCAGGTGTACTTCTGAAAAAAAGAGGCATCCGACGTAAGCAAGTTTTTTTTATTATAGCTAGAAGTGAATGAAATTGGACTATCATCCGCTATCCCACGTCATTGCCACTGCCGATTGCACTGTGGTATTTTGTTAAACAACATAGTACTGTTGAACTTCCAGAGACGCAGAGAGATGCCTTATGTACTTTTTCTCATTGTCACTGTACCACTTCGATGTAGTCACGGTTACTGCTTCGCCCCATCTCTAGTATCTGATAACCATCACTATAGCATTAGGCGTACAAAATAAATCGAACCTATTTGCGGCCCCGGAAGCTCACCAACCAAGCGGCCTCTTAGGTTCGATGGCTCTGTAATAAAAGAAGTCATAGTTGGTTGAGATTTCATGTGTTCATCTTTCTGAAAAAAATCATAACAGGCATCCATCGGTGTGAATTCCATGTGCTACTTTTATAAAAAATGAGTGAACACGTACACACGTATGCGAAAGGGCGGCGCTGGTCGAAGGGACGTCGATCATTGTGTTTGTGGATTCGTTGGAATTCATTTCACCGCGACCTTGGACGTCGACGCGCCGTACAAACCAACCGACGAGCGGCAACTGAGCGAGCGAGCGCCGACCTTGAGTATATATACAGCGCGACGGCGCATGCGCTGTCAGCTGTCGAATGTTCTCGAAGGAGAAGCGCGCGCGGCACAGATGGTGGGCGACGGCGCGACGGCGCATGCGCGCGCGTCAGCTGTCGAATGTTCGAAAAGCGGTGCGGACGGCGCGGACGGCGCACTACAAGGCGCGAGTATAAGATGCTTCCGCATCTAAAACGCCTACGTGGTGTAGTATGTGCCTGCCCCCATGCACGTTTATGATACACTGCTTCAAAACAAATATTACTAACTGTAACGTTAAGCTCAGAGACAAGACGACGATGGACTGGGCCTTGGCTGGGCCTCGCCATGACGAAAGACCCCTGGCCGTTTATTTGCTGGGCTTAAGTAGCCGCGCTCACAGCGGGGAAGGGGGAAAGAAAGAAAAGGAAGGAACGTAAAGCACACGAAACGGTGGAGAGGAGGAGACGATATCGCCTAGGGCGAATGCTGATAGCAGATAGTCCGGTCTGTTACATCTCTTCACACATTTTCAAAACACTGATTTCTTTTGCACTCATTTACTTGATGGAAGGATAGCCCGTAGTGAAGGCGCTTCGGTTCGCTGCGCTGGCGTCCTGACCTGCGCAGGCCAGCCAGTGGGCTTCCTGGAGTGTCTGGAGAAATGGTGGCGCTATAATCTTCCTCTGGCTAAGCTGGTTGCACCTGGTGACACCCCAGTGCGTTGTCTGGCGTGATGTTGCCACGGTGTCCTATCACTGAACTTCGTCGGGGGCCTCGCGTCGGGGTTCGGATTACCCTCGGGGCTGACCTTGTCGTTGAAGTTTTCGTCCGTTCGCAGCAAGTGTTGTCGGTTCCGTCTCAGGAGCCCATGGTCTTCCGTTCTTACCACGTATGATCGTGGTGCAGTCTCTCGTACCACTTTCGCTCGGCGTGACCAGCTTCCATGTTTGATCCGGACCACATTTCCGGCTTCCAAGGGTGGTAGTGGTCTGCCTCGGGAAGACTGTCGCTGTTTCCATACGGGTATGCCTCCGTCGACGTTGTATTCTGGAAGTGTGGCGTGCAGGCGACGACCTTGCAGTAGTTATCCGGGTGAGTGACCGCTGTCAAGGGGAGAAGATCGATAAGCCAACAGACCAAGCCATACATCACCCCGGGACTCGTGGGTTTTCTTTTGAATACGCTTCACGATCTGTACCCCCTTTTCAGCTAAGCCATTTGATCGTGGAAACTCTGGACTTGAGGTGATATGCTCGAAGTCATATCGGCGCACGAAGGACGTGAACTCTCGCGATGCAAATTGAGGCCCGTTGTCGGTGCAAGCTTGGTTGGGAATGCCGTATCGCGAGAAGATAGCAGATATCTTGTCGATTACTTCCGCCGCGGTGGTACCTCTGAGTTTTTCGACGTCAGGAAAGTTACAATGGGCATGAAACACAACTACGTAGTGTTCTCCAGCGAATGTAAATAGGTCTATGCCTACGCGATGCCACGGTCGGTCGGGCGTTGGCTGAAGCAGGAGGGGTTCACTCGGTTGACTGTATGCGTACTTTCGACATACGCTGCACGTTCGCGCTCGTTGCTCAATGTCACTGCTCATTCCCGGCCAGAAAACCAGTCTACGGGCTCTAGCTTTGCACTTGTTCATACCCAAGTGGCCTTCGTGAATTCGCTCAAGAATTTACGCACGCATTGATTTAGGCACCACAACTTTGCAACCCTTTAAGCACCACTCCATTGACCACGGATAGCTCTTCCGCATACGGTTTCAGTACACCGTCTATTGCCATGCCATCTTCCATTTGTTTCATGGTGCGGCTGAGAAGTGGATCTTCGAGGGTTTCCTTCTGCAGCCGCAACATAGTCGCTTTGCTTATGATGCTGTTGACTACTTGCGTTGTGTGGACGTCCACGTCCTCGCCTTGGTCGCCTCCGCCAGTTGGTAGTGCAGCCCGAGACAGCAGGTCTGCCAGTAACAGGTCTCTACCAGGTACAAAATGCAACAAAAAATCATTTCATAAGACGGATGAAAAACCGCTGTAGCCTGGGTGGCATATCTGCAATGTTCTTTTCGGCAATCGCAAGTAATGGCCTGTGATCAGTTTCTATCGTAATGCTTCGTCCATACACGAACTGATGAAATTTTTCACAAGCGAAAACAATTGCCAGTGTTTCCTTTTCTATCTGGGCGTATCGCTCTTCACTCGGCATCAGCGCTCTTGAGGCGTAGGTCACTGGGCGCCAGTAATCCCCGTGTCTTTACAATAAGGCAGCGCCAATACCTGTTCCTGAGGCGTCCGCAGTTATCTTAGTGTTTCTTTTTTCATCAAAAAGAGCCAGCAATGGAGGATTAGCAAGCGCTGCGCAGATCTGGTCCGATTCGCGCTCATGGGCTGTTGTACACTTAAACACCAATGCTTCTTTCACCAGGCTACGCAGCAACGCCGTTTTAACGCTCAAAGCTGGCAGGTATTTCCGAAAGTAGTTCACAACCCCGAGTAATCTGCGCACACCCTGTTTATCGTTTGGGGCTGGCATGGCACGGACGCTTTCGATTAAATCAGGGTCAGGACGAATTCCGTCTCTTCCGATAACGTCGCCAAGGAATGCAATCTGCGTGGTGACGAACACGCATTTAGCTGGATTAAATGTCAGCCCTTCCTCTTGCGCCCGCCTTAGTACTGCGATGACGCGTTCGTCGTGTTCTTCCTTTGAGTCGCCCCATATTAAAACGTCGTCTACGTAGACGCGCACTCCCGGCAGCCCATCGAACATCTCTGTTAGAGTCTTCTGGAACACCTCGCTGGCTGAGGAAATTCCGAAAGGCAGACGCAAAAAACGATACCGCCCAAATGGTGTCGCAAAAGCGCATATTCGTGAAGTGGCCTCATCTGAAGAAATCTGATGAAAGCCGGCATTAGCGTCGAGCCGGGAGAAGTATTGTGCTCCTGCCAGCTCGCTCTCTATGTCCTCTCGTGAAGGGATAGGATAGTGCTCCCGCTTAATGCTCCTGTTCACTGCTCTAGGGTCCATGCAAATGCGAAGGGTACCATCCTTCTTGTGCACAACTACCAGGGGGCTCACCCATTCAGTTGGTTCATCCACCTTGACGATGATTGAGGCCTTTTCCATTCGTTGCAGTTCTTGTCGCAGGTGTCCTTTCAACGCTATGGGTACTCTGCGGGCAGGCTGCACGACTGGAACGGCATCCTCTCGTAGCACCATTTTGTAGGGTCGCCTGACGCAGCCGGTGCCGCTGAAGAGGTCAGGAAATGCAAGCTGGAATTTCGTTTGCCCATCGCCTACCTTCACGGCGTCCGTCGTCACCGGTACCAGACCAAACTGCTGGCATGTCTTTAAGCCAAGGATGGCTTGGCGCCCCTTTTTCACGATAAAAAACGAGACTGAATGCTGTGCTTTGTTTATCTCGAGATCTTCGGTCGCCACGCCAACGTGTTTGATTGCACTGCCGTTGTAGGCGGCGAGGACAGCGGCGCTCTTTCGCGGAGTGCTTGCATGGGCGATTCGGTTGAACAGGGTTAGGGGCAGCAAATTTGCCTGAGACCCGGTATCTACCTTGAATTGCATCTCCTGACCGGCTATTTTTCCGCGAACCATCCAATCCGCTCCTATATCTCCGGTGACGCCGCAAATGCTGATGCCCAAGATGTCAAAATTTTCATCGCTTTCTTCGGCTTTGTGAACCTCGCTTATCCTGCGCGCATTGTTGCAGCATGCGGCGAAGTGATTTCGTTTCTTGCATGCATAACAAGTTTTTCCATACGCCGGGCACCACTCGGGGGCATGTACCTTGTTACAATTTCGACACCGAGTTCCATTCGCAAACTTCGTGCGGTGTGTGCGGCGTGTAACGTCAACGTGCAGGCTTTCATTTGACCATGCTGCGCTCTGAATGGCAGCAATCTCAGCAGCTTTGCAAATTTCTTCTGCTTTCTGCAAGTTTAAGTCTTTGTCGCTCAGCAACTTTTCTCGAAGTTTCGCATTATTTGTCCCAAACACCGCTTGATCCCTGATCATGGACTCTTCAAGCGTACCGAAGTTGCACAGCTTTGCTTGCTTTTTTAAGTCCCGTAGGAACCGCTCAAAGGGCTCGGCCTCTTCCTGCTTTCGCAGTCGAAAAATGTGCCTTTCGTAGACTTCATTACCCTGGTCGACACAATATTCTTCAAATTTCCGCACTAACATGTCATAATCTTCTCTGCTCTCACCTGCCGCAAACGAGAAGTTGTTGTACACCTCGAGCGCCTCGTCCCCCGCGGTGCTCAGAAGAATCGCTGCTTTTACGGCCGATGGGCGGGGCTTCTCCGGTTCCGTAGCGGTGATGAACAGCGGCAGCTTCTGCTTGAATACCAGCCAGTTTTTCCTGATGTTGCCGGACAGTTGCAGCGGTTCCGGGGGCTTGACGAGGTCTATTTCGAACGTCAGAATCCCACTTCTCACACCATGTAACGTTTAGCTCAGAGACAAGACGACGATGAACACTTGGCTGGGCCTCGCCATGACGAAAGACCCCTGGCCGTTTATTTGCTGGGCTTAAGTAGCCGCGCTCACAGCGGCGAAGGGGGAAAGAAAGAAAAGGAAGGAACGTAAAGCGCACGAAACGGTGGAGAGGAGGAGGAGACGATATCGCCTAGGGCGAATGCTGATAGCAGATAGTCCGGTCTGTTACACTAACCACCAGAAACATACACAGAAATTAGTATACATAGGATATAAGAACCGACAAATTGTTAGAAAATAGAAGTTTGGGGTTCAAGTGAGGTTGTATATTTTAGGTCAAAGCATTATATGTCCCATTAAACGAGAAAAAGTTCCCTGTCAATGTGCAGCCACTAAATTGTGTAAAGTGCTTTTATAATCGTTTACGTGCCCTTTTGAGGCGTTGCACGTCTTTTGCTCCTGTACCTTTCATCAAGACGTATTCCTTATCAAATAAATTTTAACCCATTTTTTCATTCGTTCATTGTGTTCGGCGCATAATGCTAAATATACAGTTAAGCTTTGCTCTTTCTCTATGTACATTCACTACAATTTTCCTCTGTTTGCATTTAGCTTACCTCCAAAAACTAGAGCGCGTGTTTTGAAATTATAGTGGTGCTCTTACTTCAAAAATCATACCGCTATTCACTCGAGTTTATGCTCATTGCGCAGGGTCAAAGTCTATTATATGTTTTTTGCCTCATGGATTTCTATTAGAAAAATTGAGAAATACCTGAACCTAACTAAGTTCATCTTGCTTAACAAGGATATATGTCTGTTTGCTTGAACTAAGTATCTTTTTAAGTAAACTTTTTTTTTTAGAAATCAGCCGTGGTGGGGAGTACAGGAGTGTGACCTCAAACAATACGCCAACTGGCATGAAGAATTCTTCGAAAAGTAAGAAGCTTATATCCAAATGTTGGTCCAACTGCTTTTTGTAAACATGTCTTCAACGGGATGAAAAGTTATTGAGCGTGTCTTTCCTAAGCTGAGATATGAAAAAAAACAGAGAATTTCGCGCTACATAGTTTTTAAGAGCACCGCCATCGGCAAAAGGAAAAAAAAATCACAGTATATCCACAAAGTGAACGATGCTGAGTGGGCGAAACAGTTCGGTGTTACCATAAATGATCCGTGACATTGACCACTCTCGTATTTAAATGAGCAATAAGGTGGTGTACAGTGATATATTCTGTTTACTGGGATGTTGTATTGACTCATTTTGCCTTCGTTATCACTGCTTTGTGGTATCGATATAGCCTGAAGTTGGCAAAGACGAGGTCTGTGCACGTTCTCCTTGTGGTTGTTGGTTGTTTCCAGTCATACCAAACGCATCCTAGAGCATATCAAGACGTACTATATTTCGCAAGCCAGTCGTTTTTCGTAATTATCATCATCATCATCATCACCGTCATCGTCATCTTCATGGCGTATAGTGGTACCTTGCATGTGGTGTGCCGTGTTGGCAGAAAGATAGAGCCCGCTCTGGAACCTGCTTGTTAATCTTCTTCATCACCATTGTCAGCGTCGTCATCATCGAAAGACAACGGCCGATATGGCAGGACCCTGAGCTGAGGGGTTTCGCCCCTGAACTCTGTATGTTGTTCGCCTAGCCGTGCACGTGGCTCAGAAGCATCTACCGCCAAGCCACACCCACTGACGTAGATCACCCGATGAAAAATTAAAAAAAAAAACGTTTGGTAGAGAGGCGTCTGCAGAAGTCAGTTCACTGTAAACAGACAAAACATACTTGTGCAATTTCATTACAGCCCTAATGTGACATAGCATCCAAATAAAAACAAAGGTAACGTAAAAATCTTTAGAATTGCTAATCAAAACCTCACTGTCTTAAACCATGGTCATACATTTGAACACGCCTTCTCAAATTAGAAGTTTTATGAGGCAGTGAAGCCTCTCCAATATGTAGAAAAATACATAGTTCAAATGTAGAATAAAACAGAGTTAGAGTAATTCAGAGTGCAGAATAAAATTTTTCACTAGCAAAAAGTAAGTTCACGCAATAAGATGCCTTCAGTTTTTGAGAGAGAATGACCTGCCCACAAGGGAACTTCAACAAAGGGTCACTCTGGCCTGTCTCTTTTCGTGTTTATTTTTGCGATATCAAAGATAATACACTCCAATCGCATCATAGTCGCCATCGGTGTGATGTCGCCAGTCAAGAAGCGTTGACGTCAGGCTCCCCTCGCACGCTTCCCTCGCCGGTGCGCGTTGACTTTACTCTCTTCATAAGCCACAGCATGCCCACCGCAGCGTCCACAACTGCCGGCTCGTGCGCATGCTCACAATACACTTCTCTCTCGCTTCCCCTTTCCACCACCCACAATGCTCGAACACACGTTGAGTGGAAACACTCTTTCGGCTCGTTTATCTGCGATGAAACTTATAAGACTATTTCATTGTTTACAAACACAGACCCTTGATCACATCTGATTTTGTCCTCCGATGTCCCTGACTAGCATCGGTGGGCATAAAGGGCGTTAGAAAATAGCCCACTGATTTTCTACACTCTCCATCCCTCATTTAGCAAAATATATTCAAATATATGTTCTTTTGAGTTACATAGAAATATAAAAGATTGACTTAAACATTACGCACGTCATTTTTGCACAACGACGGAGCGTAGCGTTGCAAACTGCACGAGCGACATTTGCAGTCGTCACTACGCCTCATATGAGTAGCATCCCGCGAATGACGCGTTTGCTTTGCACTTCTGTTCCCTGTTTAGCGCCGAAGTTGCAACTACGACTTTGCCCGCCGAAAAAGCTCTGTATGATTAACCGCGAGAAAAAAATAATTGGCCGCGTATGTGTGCTTCGCTGCAGGCGTTGTCGAAAGACGATAGTCTTCTACTGGCCTGCTTTTGTACAGAGCATCGCATTTTAAGCGCAGCCTAAGAAACGCTAGGTTGCTTAGAATTACGTAATTATAGATTAGACACTTCCTAAGACTTGCCAACTGTTGTTGCACCTCAAATATGCGTAATATTTGTTTTTTTGATCGACAATGTTCATAAGTAGGAACGCCGCCATCAGTTCAAGATAGCTGGGCGTTCAGCAAGTGTTTAAATGCTAGTCGGGTGCCAGAATTGTGTGTTAGAAAGACAGACAGACAAACCAAGACTTATGCATTAAAGTGCCCCGCCGCGGTGGTCTAGTGGCTAAGGTACTCGGCTGCTGACCCGCAGGTTGCGGGATCGAATCTCGGCTGTGGCGGCTGCATTTCCGATGGAGGCGGAAATGTTGTAGGCCCGTTTGCTCAGATTTGGGTGCACGTTAAAGAACCCCAGGTGGTCGAAATTTCCGGAGCCCTCCACTACGGCGTCTCTCATAATCATATGGTGGTTTTGGGACGTTAAACCCCACATATCAATCAATGCATTAAAGTACCCCAAGAAAGACTTATCTTCAAAGCAAGCGTTGCCAAACCTTCTCGGCATGTCATACCATGAACCAAGAGTAAGGCCACAGTATATAAGGCGCCGATCAGGCCAATAGCACTGCCTTTATTTTGGCGCTACACAGCCAACAGTGCTGCTGACGGCCAATGCGGCTATCGTGGTAGCGTCAATAAAGAGCTAAACTCAAGGCAGGCGCAATGTTGCCCCGCGCACGCTCACATGGCAACTATCTAGCCTGCAGATGTCACTCGTGCTGCTCCAAGTCGTACACTCCGTCGTTCTAGACATGTGTGTTGACCGCTCTACTTCGACGCTCTCATTTTCCGGGTGCAGGTCCATCCAAAGAAAGAGTTGGGTATTTCGCAGTCTTGCTGTAGCCTTTTTGACCGTCGCAATCACATGACAACAGGCTCCGTGACCTGGTTTTTGCGCCGAGGACAGCATGGTCACTAGAAGGGACTTGAGCTTAAAAATCAAGAACTGTCAATCACCTCAAGCGGCAGGGCTTTCAGGAAGTTTCCGCTTAACGGCATTTTAATATTCAGCTACATCGTTTTGTTACTAGAGACGTGTCACATCTCAGGAACATTTCAAGGCCAAGTTTCACCACCGTTATACTAGCTGGATTGATTGCATTATAGTCAGCCCTTGGCGGGGAGAATAAGTAAGAACCTATAAACAGTATAACAGCGGCTATTAAGCAAGTCTTCGTCCTAGCGTGTTCATACGCCGTAAGTATGCCTGAAAAAAAACAAGAAACTGTCCTCCTGGGACACACCGTTCCAAGTCTCTTTCTGAACCTCTTTTCAAAGACGGTTTTCAAAGCGAACAGCCCCTTCTTGCAACTCACGAGTAAGCTTTTTATAATATTTCTATTTACGTTCCACGAGCTACTGATAACATTTCCTTGTTTTTTGACGGAGCAAAGCCCCAATTAAACGGTGTGTAAACCTTTGACATATGCGGATGTATACGAGCGAAATCCGGAACTCTGCCTTTTAGAGGATAGGGCTCCGCGTTTGTGTGGGCATTTCGCTATACCTTTGACAGGTTGTTTGTATAGGCGAGATAAATATGCAATGCTTCCTGGCTCATGAACGACTTCTCTACATTTGTGCCATTGTTTAGTGAACACTTAACATTCCACGACACTTATTTCTTTATTTCTTTGGATCGCAGCCGTGTGAACGTCCGTTAATAAAAAACTAAATAACATTCAAGCCTATAACTCACACTTCACAAGCCCCACTACTAGAAAGCGCTGTCCATGTCAGAAGAAAGATTATTGATATTATCTGGAGCTTTACGTGTTAAATGTTTCTAAAAGGAAACGACTTCACTTAACATAGCACATAACATAAAATAAGACATTTCATACATTGCGGATGTCATGCTTGAGCTGCTATTATGAAATAGGCGCTCGTTATGCGATTGATCTAAAAGTACAATGTAAAATCATGTCAACATCAAAATGTTTTTGAAGCTCCTGCTTGTCAATTTGTGAGAAATATTACATAACCTTCAAAGAAACCAGAAATGCCGCACTCTTATACAGGCGCAAGTCGCTGAACAATTGCGATTCTGACTGCACGTCAATGTGCATATTTTCCGGGAAACGCTCTTTTGCAAAAAACAAAACATTGAATAGTATCTAGATTATTGAATAGTATCTATGTAGGAGCCTTGTACATGCCAGAAAATGACAGGTTGTATTAGAAAAATAAGTTTTCGTAAATTGAAACATAGCCTGTCTATCTATAAGCGTTAATTTTCTTTTGTTGTGCTAGGATTTTTTTCTTTGGCTAATTAATGATTCGCTTGTACTTACGCGCACAATTTTCTCTTTTAATGCTAAGTTAATTATTAGGACACTGTGGACGAATTTTCGCCGTCGGCGTTGCCGTCATGTTCCGTGGACGGTCTACGTCCATAAAATTTTATCGCACATCGCACGTTCTGCCGGCAGATAAAAGCACCCAAGCGGGGATGATGGACGCAGTCAAGGCGGATACCAAACTAGCCGACGCATCTCCGTTGCTCGGAGGGCGCCTGCGATAATAACACCCCATTTGCGATGCGCGAGTCGAAGGCTGCTGAATCAGACAGACAACGCTTGCCCCGTTTAGCAGTGTGAAAGGACGTAACGCAAGGTGGGGGAGTTCGTTGCTCAAGAAGTGGAGGTGGAATTCGACTCTAACGGGGCGGTCGCACTATCTGGGCAGGCATGAGCAGGTGGATCTTGTGCCCGTCCACGTGCTGCGTTACCAACGCGAAGAAACTGCGCGAAACTCTCGTTTCTTCCTGGAGAGGCCGTACTTTTTTAGACGAGCGTATTATAAAGTTATATCAGACTGGATCCAAAAACGTTAACTGCCATCTTTGCTTACTCTAATACTACAATTTCTTGCTATCGCATTCATTGATTTGCCCTTGAGATGATACTAATTATGCCCCGAATTCTTTCGCAAAAATATAGCCTTATTGGAAGGGATCGCAATAACACACCACTGTTCGTTTAGACAAGAGCATGCCCGCGTTGTTACATTATGCAGATGAAAATAAAGAAAACCCAGCACGCATTCTTTTCTGATTAAAAGTGAAGCAACTTTCATGCGGAGTCGTATCTTTTTTTTTATTGTTCACCATATTCATCATTCTAGGGCAGTCGGCAGTGCATCGAATGTTGCATATTCCATTATATTCCTCACCTCTGCATTTCCTAGCTTGAAGACACAACGAAATAACGGAATCTTAAGAATATACCAATATCATTTTGGATTCAGGGAGACTGAAAAATTTAAAAGAAAACGTAATATATGAAATATAACTAAACAATGACTGATGATAAGAAAAATGATAAGCAAAGAAAGTATCCGAGATGCAGCCAGGGAGTCGCTTGGAGGAGAAAATGCGAAATACTGAAATATAATTTTTTGTGGTATCTTGAAGTTTCTTCTTTTTATTTCAATTTAATCTTTAGTATGTCTGCAGGGCAGTGAGCCTTCTCTTTGTGACATGAAGCGAGTGTCACCATGGCATGCATTTTCTATTTTGGCTTTTTTGTGATTTCAGAGGAACACGCACCGAACACGGCCGAGAGTATTAAGCAATTCAATCTAGCTCGGAGGCACGAGGTTGCTCTACATTTCCCAGAGGGCCGACAGCGTACAAGAAATGTAATCAGCATAATGTCGTCTTTTTGGTTGGAGGGTGATACCGTGACACCGATCAACTCAGGAAAGAAAATGGGAAATTCGCCATGTCGTCTTGCCCTTGAATGCCTAATAGATTTACAGAATACGAAAACAACTCGGCGAGAATCTATGCGGTAAAGCTACTGTAATCAAAATACTTTCACGTTTGGTCTTTGCGGTGAATGTGTGTTTGCACGAAGCCAAAAGTACATTCATCGTTCACATGGCAAATATTCTACTGCTACAGTGAACAGGATAATGGATTCGTGACATCAGGCACCGTGAGCAAGAAAACGTTGTTGTTTATGTGGTTCAAGATCATGAAATATTGTGCGTATATATTTTTTTCACTCTGCAATGTATGATGCAGCAACTCTTGTGCACGTTTGAGCAGCTTCTTTGATAATGTTTGCGTAATGCTCAGTATTTGAGTGGTTTTTATGAACGCTTTCAACGTTCACCGACTCTCTCTATTGAAGCCCTCGAAACAAATCTATGGTACAAAAAAGGACGCATTCATGAAAAAAGTGTTTGTGGATAATGTGTGTGCGATGTAGTATGTACACAATTTCTCGGCAATGTGTGACATATAAATAATAATCACCAAGGTATTTTTCATATGTGCTTGCAGGACCCATCGCAATAAGTTGAGTTTCTACGCAGCCTATCGAAATCTCTTTGCGTATTGCTTATAACCTGCCTTGTGTGCTTAAAATTTACCCCCGCCACTTTCTGCGCTTGTTTTATACACCATAAGATTTCATGTTGAAGAAGTATTATTAACCATTAGGTGCTTGAAACACAAAGACAACTTAGAAGATGATAAAAAAACGGTTCTGTCTCTTTGCTGACGCTTCAATGGAACTTGTGTAGTTCTGAGCACGTGATGTGCCGTCACAATTTGATGAAAGAAAACAACACGTGAGCGCGCGGTTAAAGAATCATTCATGAGAGAAAGGAAGAAAAATAGGGAGAAAAGAACGGCAGGGAGAATACCCATTCTATAGGCAGCCGGCTTGCTACCCTACGCATGAGAGGGAGATGGGGGGATAAAAGATAGGGAGGTGAGATTGAAGAGAGATACACACAGCACATTAAGCAGCACACGCGCGCATTCATGACAGAGTGTAGGTTGTAGAAGTAAGGAGACCACTATCATTTCATTTAGCACGAAGTTATCTCCCATGCACTCTCGTGTTACCTTTGGTAAAATTTACGTCGTAATTGTGCCATGTTAATGAGTAGAGGTGATCAAGAAATAAGTAATGAGAATATAAGGTCAAAACGAAGCACAGCATTGGAGTAGAATTTTTTGTAAGCCTTGGTGTTATTGTCTAGCCCTAAATTGTTGAGGTAAAGTTGGACTGAACATGGCATGTGAGCTTTTCCCAAGAAAGAAAGCGATGTATCAGAGGCACCGAACACAAACGTTTCAAGTCTGAATAAGGGGTAGCCATATTGCGATTATACACCTCTTACTTTCACAGTGAAAATACTAAAGCTAAGATATCTGACGAGTGAATAGTAGGCATAACTACAAACGAGAATTCGTCAACCGTACAGTATATAAGTCATCACACTTGAGGGTGGATTCACAATACATAATTTACCAATATGTGCGTTGTTTAGCCTCACTTTGCTTTCACATTTCGCAGTGGCAATATTCCAGATAGAAGTTCAAGATGAACGGATGTGTGTTTAAGCGCTGAACGTCTCTTAAAATACATACGATGTCGTCGATGGTCCTGTATGAAGGTGTGCAAGCGTATTCACTTCGAACCGTGTGATTGACCCGTTTATGCCCTAACCTAGTAAAGCTAACAAAACTAATTTATTTTCCCAAATTGATTGCTTCTACTACCTAAATAAAACAGATTATGGCTTTTATATAAATAAACTTTTTCAAACAATAATTTTGGAGCCGTCCTGTATGTAGGACACCTATGTTTGACACACCGTGAACAAAAACGTCACTGGCTATTGCTGTCATACGAAAGTTACTGCACACCCAATAAGTGACGAACAATCGACAAAAATATCAGCAGCATTAAGACAATATCACTTGTATTTTTTTACGTGGTATGGCGCTCAGCAACATCCACATGAAACAGCCATTTTGTGACTGCAAGCACATGGCTATTTGTAGCCCAGCGAACACCTAGACTTGCATGTGACGAGGACTGGGAATCCTAAACACACCTTAGGTGGCACTACCTTGTTTACAGAAAAAAAAAACATTAGAGTTGTACTGAGATTTTTAACCGTGCTACGTGTAGGACACTGGGCATATAGGGTTACAGATAATTACAGATAATTCACTTGTAGTCGGAGCTGCATAGGATAACACCTTTCCGCCAAAAAGAGAACATGAACTTAAAAAAAACCATTCTAGAACACTTGAAGGAGCTTGTCTTCATGTATTCATAATTCACTGCAAATATTTATCAAAGCCCGACCCAGATGAGACTCTGAAGTTGATCAGTTCGGTTATCACTGATGCGAATGCGGCTCTCACTCGCAGCCCCTGATAACGTTCCCGAATGCAAACCAGTGGTGCCCGGAATATGCACCGAGACAGGCAATGACAGTGGTCCTGCCCTGAACTACGTCTTCGGTTGGAACGCGGCGCAGCAGAGGTGTACACGGGTGTCGTCCGATGCGTACTGCGTGCGCGGGACAGCAGCTGGATTTTTCCGTGACGTGAAAGAGTGCTCTCTAATATGCGGAGATAGCAGTGCCCTACACGGCCGTACAGGTAAGGATGACGTAGTCAATTGCATTACCAACGTTATGTCTCGAAATAAACTGTACATATTGCACAGTGTAAAAGTGACTTCGAGCTTATGCGGTTGTGGGATGGTGCCACGGTAGCAAATTGTGTGCACGGTTAAGGAATTCGAGCACCGTACATTTAGTAACTCCCAAGTAAAGAAAAAGACACACATAAACGCTATATTATTCAGCCATGGCCACAATGAGTATCCGCAATTCTTGACTGCTCAGAACCAGCAATTTGAAGATTGGCAATTTGATGTCATACTTGGACTGGAAAGTAAAGAAAGGCTTGCAAGTGAATCACGTCACTTGGAAGGCAACGCTCTTTCATTTCCTTCTTCGCCCACTTGGTGCGTTCAATCTTATACATTATAATGCTGCCAAAAAATACTTATGAGAGGTGTCACCTGCTTCATAAATTTTAGCATTCATTTACTAGGGCCAATGTAAAAATTTTGTCTACATTACGCTTGTGCGGGTACTTAGAACGTTTTTCGAGCCTCCGCCATTATTGAATGAAAGGTGTACTCACAGGTGCAACAACGAAGACAGTTGTAGGTGAGTGCATCCCATTTTTATTTTTATGGCTTCTGTCTCGTCATTTTATTCCCTAACGCAAGTAATAAATGTATATATATATATATATATATAGTGTATATATATATATGTGTGTGTGTGTGTGTGTGTGTGTGTGTGTGTGTGTGTGCCGCGTGCGCGTGTGTGTGTGTGTGTAAGCAACAATGAAGCTTAATAGGGAATAAGCCATTGCTAAGGAATGATGACGACTCCTTCGGTTATTTTCATTTCAAAAAATGACGAGAAATGACCGGTACTGTCGAGAAACAAGGCTACCATTATTGATTGGCATAAAACCACATAAAGCGCCCTGTACCTGAGTGTCAACTCCATATGTTTTAGTTTCAAAGTAACGCTAATATATATATATATATATATATATATATATATATATATATATATATATATATATATATATATAGATATATATATATATATATATATATATATATATATATATATATATATACCTCAAGTTGGTTCGCGTTCATGCCACATTTGGTTAGTAGACATTTTTAGGCTCTTGTGTTGACATCGGAAATCTTTATTAAGAATTATGGGATCAATATATTTCAGAAACAAGCATACTGGAACTTTGTAACTTCAGTGGGCACGTTCAAGACGAAAGTTGTGAGTGGATGCTACAAACGTCTTCGAATGGCGAAAGGAGAGCATTGCAATTGCAAAAAAAAAAGAAAACAATCCTTACACTTTTTACGTACATGCTTTTCAAAAGTCTTCTAAAGCCCTGACGATAGAACGGAAGCAAAACCGTTCAAAAGTACACGCCATATTATTTGAGTGCATTTTATGCATGGACAAAAGAAAGCGTGTGTTCCAACTACAATTTGGTGGATGTGGTGCGTGACGCCATACTGAGCGGTTTCTCTGTGCTATTTGGCGGTCAAGTTGCTTCAACAGTCATACACTACTTAAAATTACATCAGAATGTTTATGACACCTATTGTATATATAATCAATTCTGCATAGCGACTTACAGTCAATGCTACCAAAGGCTGCGAAACTTATGTACAGGCTAAGAATTTGTGCGCCTAGCAGTTTCACCAATAGCATAGACTCCTGTTTCGTTAGGATATCAAACCCTTTCGTAATGAACTCCCACGTTGCAAAATGTATTTTTTCCTGCATTTCGTGAAAACCAACTAAGGTGCGATATAATTTGTAGATAGCAAATAATAGGTCTCTAAACAGTCAAAAACAAAGTTGCATGTGCCCGCAGCAAAAATAGTTTTTGTATTGGTACTCCAAGCAAAAAATTTTTTTTTCGTGTGAAATTTAGGATGCGCTGATAATACGAGCGTAAACAACATTTACAAGCTACAAAGATTATCTATACATTTGTTGCTGCTTTCGCACGGCTGCACGAAATATTGAGGGTAGTGTGAGCAAGGTAAAAAAGGTGCATAAAGAAAGTGGCAACAGAGAAGTCTGAGCGAGAGTGTACGTGGATTGAATACTTTGACGAGCAGGTTCTTAAAAAAAGTTGTCTCATCGTTTTTTCGTACATTATAGCGGCCCCATTGTTTGGACCATGAGCTATGCTACCCCTGCCAGCATATGAGCATATCACTTTCTTTTGGTAGCCAACCGTCCTGCGTTCTGAACGGCCTGCTCTAAACACGTGGCGAAACACTTTTTGTGCTACTAAGTGTGCTTATATATAGTTCGGTGATATTTTCATAGCAGCCACACGACCAGTGTTTCTCCACTAGCTGACACTTGGTGAGCATAACTGCAGCATACACTCACTCCACAGCTCTTCAGGAAAAGTACTCATGTTCTGACACGAACCGGGACTCTGTGGATGTGAGGAGATGCATGGCTGAGGACATGCTGTATCCAGCTTATTTTGACGGGACTGCCTGCAAACAAGAGCACGAGAGAGGGCAGTGCCGGTACCATGGCCCGTCAGCCAGTTTCCGGACAGTCGAACAGTGCAAAGTAACTTGTCTTGGTGAGTTCTGACCCCACGGTTTCCTGTTAATGCGTTTCTGTTCCATTTAAAAGAAAAATCGCAGCATACTACGGAGTGTGTAATGATTGGTGGGGTGAAGCGTTCGTTAGTCCGTCTGTGCTTTCGTCCACCCATTCGTTCTTGCTTCCGTCCGTCCATGCGTGCGCCCATGTGTCCGTCCATTCGTGCGCCCATGCAGTCCGTCCATGCTTGCGCCCATGCGTCCGCCCATGTGTCCATCCGAGCATCCGTCCTTCCTTGCGTCTCTTCAATCTGCCTGCCTGCCTGCCTGCCTGCCTTGCCTGCTGCCTGCTGCCTGCCTGCCTGCCTGCCTGCCTGCCTGCCTGCCTGCCTGTCTGTCTGTCTGTCTGCCTGCCTGCCTGCCTGCCTGCCTGCCTGCCTGCCTGCCTGCCTGCCTGCCTGCCTGCCTGCCTGTCTGTCTGTCTGTCTGTCTGTCTGTCTGTCTGTCATGTCACATCTTTTCATCATGTATTCATCATATACACGTGAAGCCATCCAGCGGACATTCTAAGTACTGCTCTTTTGGGTATGTGCCACCGGTGGCTACATACACCATTGGAGGATCCACAAACCCACACCCTAAGGAGCTTCGTCCCTAAAACTTTCTACGTAGTGTCTAACATAAATTCTCTGCCCTATTCAATAAAGAAACATATGACTACAGTTCACGCTAATTAACACAGGCTTTGAAGAGAGAACGTGAAATATAAACAAATGGGTGCGCGTGCAATCGACGTTAATGTTGTAGGAAGTGCAGGTATAGTGACATGCCTGCCTTTTAGCGACGCTGGGGTTCAAGCGCAAACGCACTGATTTACCTAACATACAGCCGGCTCGACTTTCATGGAAAGGAAGAAAACACCCGTATTTAATGAAGTGCTACCCTGTCAACCTCTTCAGCACTCTTCCTCCCTAAGTTTCCTTTCTTACTCCTTGCTATGCTATGCTACGCTATCCTGTGCTTTACACGAGTGCCGCGTGATTTAACCTCCTGCACTTTTCTTCACATTTATTGGGAGATATTATTATGAATGAAGAGACGGCGATGCACAATGTTAGATGATGAATTACGAGAACAAATGATTCCGCAAGGCATACAAACGCATGATAGTTCTTTAGAGTCTGATATGTAAAATAAATACAAAGGAAAGCAGATATTTAAAATAGATATAACTGATCCAAGTTTTATAATTATGATCATAAAAACACAGTGTTTCAACAAAAGAATAAAACATAAAAAGGAAGGAAAGAAAGAAAAGGAGGGAAACCAAAAGTAACAAATTAAAACGAAAAGAGTTATAAAAGGACAAAATGTAGAAAAAACAAAACAAAAACGAGAAAAAGGAAAGACGATGCAAAACAAGAACTGTGAAATAAGATGAATGCGTTATGTATTTGTTCACCGAAGTCATCTTAGCACTTGCTAAGGGAGCGCAAGGTGCTTTACTTGTTGGCATCTTCAATATGTTTTCGCTCTGAATACAAAAATGCCACTTGCTTCTTCCTTCCATTATATGTGCAACATTCTAATTGATAGCTCATGCTGGCGCCTGCATTATGCACTAATACCAGTTGAAATAATCTACCGCATCAAGGCATTATAACTGCAAAGTTAGCTGCCACATCTTTCTATTGTTTCTGAAGGGGATGGTATAGCGCAATGTGAGTACAGGGTGCAGCGCTTACATATAGTTCTCCGATGGTGAACGTCAGTGTGACATATTTCAAAGCGTGTACATGAATTTAACTAGAACCTCCCAGCCACATATATTTTTATAACTGTTTCAAATCCTCTGTGATAGTAAGCCACAATAGAAAAAATATCCAACTGAAATTTTAAATATACACACAAAATGACAATGCTTAACTATCGGGGTGCGTAGATATAAGCAAATTGATAAGTAATAAGAGTAACAAAAAGAGGTCATTGCATCACTTTAGCAAAGGATAGCTGGAAAATCGTAACACAAGTTAAATTACTTATGATAGAAACAACAGAGAAAAAATATATTCATACTGATTACCCGTGCATCTGTCGATGTGTTGTTGAGTTGTTTATTATTTTCGGGCCCATTAGGTCTTAGGAATCTGAGGTGGAACTTTTGTTAGCAATAAAATAACCATGAAGCTCATGCAAAATCATGAATTTTGCTTAGAAGAGACGGTTTCTTAGGAGTTTGAAAGTTCAGAGATAAAATAACCAGAGCAGGCAACAACCGGCTTGAATCGATTGCTTTGCAGGGAGATGTAGAACGTAACAGAAATAATATAATAATATATATTACGTAAGACTGTAGCCTGTCGCAGAGTTAGTAACTAAATGGCAACGACGGTGGCGTTAGCGCGACAACTATAATTATTTACGATGCGGCAGTTCTTCTTACTGTTAAAAATATTATGCTCTTTCATGTGCTCCAATAGAGAATGAATGACTGCCACGAAAATTTAGGCTGACCAACAACGTAGTCATCAGTGAAAGCTGCCTCTATCTTTTCCTATTTCGCACGAAATAAACCGTTGCGCTGTTTTTGATTTCAGAGAAATTATACTAATATTTGGCAGTTTGCTTCACTGAAGAAGTTCAAATATCATGAAAAGTGTTGGAGGATCTGGGTACATTTTTAGAAATATTTTGGCACAATCAAAACGCTTGGTTCGCAACAGCCCCTGCTTGTGTAACATGGTCCTCTAAAATAGAAAACGTAATTGTCTCCTTGGCTAAAATATTTCAAAAACTATTTAGTAGTTCATATATGAAGATCAACATATAAATGCCGCGACTGTTGCGAAAGTGCTTGTAATACGCTCGTAATGTATTGAAGGTTCACGGAATACAATACTACCAAAAAATACTTTACGCCGTTGCATTCGTTGACATTTTTTATCAAATGTTACTTTGCTCACTCGGTGGGCACTACGAACATCATTGGGCCGGAATTTAAGGAGGAGCGCTTTGGAATGATTTATCAGAAATTGAAGAACATATTTTAAAATTGGTTGTATTGAAAAAAAAGTTAATCCTGTTTTTGAAAGAGAGCTAAGATGATATTTAGTGTGCTGAGTACTTGTTTAGTTGTTCTTATTTTCTCGTCGCACATAACGCTTGCGTCGTTGTAGATATGTATGTATCATCCTGTAAACCACGGCTATTCATTGGTAGATCGCTTTTTTTCAAATGAAACTTTTCAAAGGATATTACGTGGACAATTTCAGCGGATTGATACCGTTGCCGTTATGTAGCGTGAAAAGTTGAAATCAGTAACATAGATCCATGCATTGTTTTCTACGAGATAGTAAAAGCGTGCAGCTCGTTCACACCATTTCTTTCACGCGATGGCAACACGTGCTAAGATCATGCCGCGTGCATCGCCTACCAATTATTGCTACTCAAGCAGAGAGGAGGCGCCACGCCAGTCCTCAGTCGAGAGAAGGAGTATGAAGGGGCACCTTTCGGGCGTCGCTGGAGCAGTAACTTTACTGCATGCAGTCGTAACAGCGTGGTCGCAATAGTTATGCACCGTTTCATACATCAGGTTCAACAATGTATGGGCTTGCGATACTTCTTGCAATGAATGCGTTCGCACTAAGAAATACTCCGATAATTTTTTCATCTCAGCAATGCTTCTATTTCATCTTTCGGCCTAATGATAAATAAACATGCTTTGGTAATCGGATGTAAAGACGCCCCGTTAAACGGCCGTCTATAAGTTGTTCTGGATCACTTTTGCTAGATTCACACGCGAGAGATAAATCCCGCTGCTCCACAGACCAAACAGTCACGTGATTCGTTTCATCCGGCGCAGCAGGAGACACGTCGCATGGACACAGTTGGAGCTACGCTTGCGGAATCCTCCTGCATACTCTCGACTCCTAAGCCTATGCAGCGCGCTTATGTGCTCATGCAGGCCACGCACTGTGAATGAAAACTACCAACACACCGCCAAAAACCACTCGCATCTTCCACTGTCACACGAAGCACTGATTGATTGATTTGTGGGGTTTAACGTCCCAAAACCACCACTTGATTATGAGAGACGCCGTAGTGGAGGGCTCCGGAAATTTCGACCACCTAAGGTTCTTTAACGTGCAACCAAATCTGAGCACACGGGCCTACAACATTTCCGCCTCCATCGGAAATGCAGCCGCCGCAGCCGGGAATCGAATCCGATATCTACGGGTCAGCAGCCGAGTACCTTTGCCACTAGACCACCGCGGCACTGGCCTGTCACACAAAGCACAATCGCTCGTTGCTGCAAAACTAAAACATGTTGATTTTAAGCCGGCAGCCTGCTTCATAGCCACACCAATCCGACAAATTTTGACAGATTTGACGCTGAATCCTCTCGATCGAGAGCAGACGACCGTCAAAAGGAGGGATCGAAATAGCGGCGACATATTTCCATCCGCGCCGCGAGTGGAGGAGACCGGATGAAGCGAAGATGACATGTTTCGATGACGCGCACGTCACGTGATGCGCCGTCTACTGCCAAAATTCCTCCTCGGTTCTTTCGTGTGAATCAACCAAATCCACCTTTAGCATCTCTTTGATTTCACCCTTTGAATGTTTTATTTGTCGCCTTTCGCGACGTTGTGCGAGTGCGTTCGCACTTGTCTCGCACGAGCGTTTACAACGATGAAAGCCAAGGAACGGACGGACGTAGTCACACACCTTGCTGACCGAACTTCTTGCAGAGCCCCCAAAGTGTTGCACCTGATGCACGTGCTTTCTCGGCAGACATCAGTAGGCACCTGTAGTACGTAAGGGCGTCATAGTGATAGGTGGTGCGCGCGCTATATAGGCAGCCCTCAGTAGGCGGCTGCCATACGTAAGGAAACTCATTCATTCACTCGCTGATATTCAAATCAGAAAGTGAGTCCGAAGAGGGGTGAGAACAGAGGTGTGATATTTTGGTATGTCAGAGTGACCTAGGGTGAGAGACAGTTCAGTGAGTATGACTCCTTTATAGTTCGGCGCGATAAAACTTCGGTGAGTCGGAGTCTCAAATGAGCGCTTAGCGGAAAGTACATAATTCTTGAGTGAGTGTGAGCAAGGTGTACATTTTTTCGGAACTACTGACCACTTATTCACTAGTGGTATTTTCACTTTTTTTGTGTTGCGACGAAAAAGAGCACAAAAATCTGCTTTGCTGCGTGGTGTGGCTCGGTTCGCTTTGTAGCGTTTACACAAGACAAAATCGAGAAGCTGGGCTATCAGTGTAAATTTCTCTAACAATCTAATTTCTTGCTATTCGAATCTCTGCTTTGTGCTCACCAAAAAATTGTTATCTTATTACAATCACTTTTATAAAAATCTATAAGGTAATCATGCCCTCTCATCAATTACAAGAGTTAAACCATCGTATCAAACATATCGTAAACACAAGTGGAAGAGCTTTGCCTGTTTTTCGTGTGTGTTTAGTCCTTGAATCACCACTTTGCTGCTTGTGTTTGTGAAATCTCTAGTTAGTGTTCATGAAAAAATGCATTGGACGTGTGTACCTTTTTTTTCAATTCGCCTCTATATAGTTCTTTAGAGGTGTACAACGCTAACATGACTTTTTGCCTCCGGTAATATTGTGTAGTGGTGTGGCCTTAGGTGGAATATTTCGCTACCCTACACTATTGCAATGCCCAATCCACAACCATGACGCTATTATGAAGAAAGATGTTTACGAGTAAGACTATAGCATGCCAAAGCACGGTTTCTTTGCCCTTCAGACGACATCAAAACAAGTCTTAGGCCGATGTCTGAGTGAAAAGCTAGAGCCTTCAAGATCCCTCAATAACTAAAGCTCGCACCACTTCCTCCGACATCGACTTTTTCAAGACTATATCTTTGGTACTTTTATGTGTACGACGATATTCTGCCGAACAAACTAGAACTCAGTCGACATAACAATTTTGCATTACACAATTGTAAGAAAACGGCGTCGTTAAGATACTGACTTTGTTTTAAGTTTTCTGAAGCTCTAAGCTCGCTATGCTGCAGCGGTCAAACTTTGGTAGCGCTTGAGAGCACCGGAGCTTAGTCAGAAGTTCTTGCTCGAAATCGCCGTACGCATCAATATCATTAATACTTCTTAATCTCCAAGTTCATAACGTATGCTTGGACGATTTTCTAATACATAAATATCTATATTTTAAGCATTTACACTAGCCCTAACTTTGCGCTTATAAGTTTTGCACTCAGTCTTCTCAGAAATCTTTATTTTTCTGTGTGCCTTTGCTCACAGTCATTAGAGAGGCTGTCTGGAGAGAGTGCAGCTTCCCAGCGTGAGCGAAGGTAGTCGCTGGAGGCCACATACTCTTGATAGGCACTAATCCCTCGGTATTCTCATTAACATACGCTCCAAACTTGCTCTCAAGTCACAACACTTGTCCGTTTCGTACATATCTGAATATATACTTCGTATAATCTGCCATGCAGATATGATGTAGAAAATTTTGTTCACATGAGACGTTAAAACACCCACGAGATGCTAGAAATTATTCAGCCCTGGAGGTATGGTTTAAGAGTTGTCTGCAGCAATGAATGGTTGACCTAGTTTGTAGGGACTCAAAGAAAAAAACGTTGAGCGTGCATAAAAGAAAATAAATCTGTCTGTGTTCTCTTGGAGAAGCGCCGCAACCATTAACTCACCCTATAAGCTGTGTCTGGCATGCAGGACGCCCCGGTGTTCACGTCGAACCTCGTCGAACCTCCGCGGATTAGCAGCAGTCTCAAGCAGTCCCTGCTGCACACACACACACACACACGCACACACACACACACACACACACACACACACACACACACACACACACACACACACACACACACACACACACACACACACAGTTTCAGAAGCCAACGCAAACCTTTTCGACTTTTTGTTCATAGTATCTTATAGATTCTATTCAATCGAGCTCCATAATAAACAATGCCGAAAATTTCACAGTTATAATTGTGTTGATATAAGTACCTTGTTGGCTTATTTGCCCTATCATTATGATTGCGTTTATAGCATATTTAGTGTTGATATATAGAGTTTTTCAAGCCTGTTGGGATGTATGTTCTTTGTGGAAATTTCACATTTCGTTACAAGTAGGCAGGACGTAGCAGACGGAGGTAGGGGCTTGATAAGGGCTTCCTTTTTTTGAACTAGTTTGTCTTAGCTTGCTTAGGTATGCCTGATTGAGGGGCAAAGTTTCTATTCTTCAGTGAAACAAAGGGAAGAGGAAAAACAGAATAGTGATTCGCCCCTACACTTTCATTTTTCTTTCACTCCCTTTACCACGAAATGTATTTTGCGTCGCAAGCAAGCACATCTAAGAAAATGCCGTACACACCACTGCTGCAGTACCTCCGCGAAGTCACGATTCAATCTACATTCATTCTTAATGACGCAGGCAATGCTAACGAAGACGGCAAAGCCAGCCCTTGCAAGACTACCCTGCCGACGTTCAAGTGCCGCGACGAACTGAAGAAGGTGACGGCAAGATACGACTCTGGCGTAAGACGCTGCCGCCCGGTTCGAATCTGCCTCAGCGGAGGCTATGACACCATTCAGGAGTGCAACCAACGCTGCCTAGGAAAACCTTGGCGATTCAGTAATGTCTGAACGAGCATGGCCAGCAACTGTGTTCCCTACTCGAACAATGCGAAAACTTACACATTTAGTCTTTGATTAGGTACGCGATATTAAACGCTGTAATTTGGATTTCAAACGCAAGGATGGAAGCAGAGATTACTCTTAAGGGGTACTCACACAAAATTTACTAGCCTAGATACCCTGCGGAATTGATTCCAGTGAACCAGCGTATATCATCTGTGAAATAACAGCACAGAATGCAGCTTGGAGTGTGTTTTACTTAAAATGCGTGTGCGATGGTTACTCTTTCTCCTGTAACATCCTTCAAAGTGACTCTACGGTGCCCCCCCCCCCTGTTTTTCCTCACGTCCCCACACTGCAGTTGGCACAATGAAGACGTCCAAGTCACACACACACACACACACACACACACACACACACACACACACCACACACACACACACACACACACACACACATATATATATATATATATATATATATATATATATATATATATATATATATATATATATATCTATCTTTTTTTTGCCGAGTTTGCTTCATGAAACATGAACTCAACGGCTGCTTGTGAGTCAGTAGCTACGCAAGCGTTGAATATTTCATTTTTGGCGACACTGCTGTCTGGTTCCTGTTGGATAGGACTTCTTATTTCAGACAGTTGAGAAGCACGCCACAGTTGTGTATGCTGTAATAATAATGTAACGGGTTTAACGTTACTAAACCACGATCTCATCATGAGGGACGCCGTAGTGGAGGGCTCCGGAAATTTCGACCACCTAAGGATTTTTTAACGTGCTCCTAAATCTAAGCACAATGGTCTCGAACACTCTGGCCTTTATTGAAAACGCTGCCGTCGCAGCCGCGATTCAATCCCGCTACTTTGGGGTAAGCAGTCGACAGCCATAACCTTTAGAACACCAAGAAGGGACAGTTCCGTATGCAGACGTGGTCCAGCTTTGCACTCTCTGGTTAATGATAGCTGCACCCAGTGGCCTGTCACTTTTTGGTGATGTCTCAAATCGAAACTAAGTGTTGTTGGTAATGAGGAGTTTTCATTAATCTGCCACGCGCTACAGTGCCATTTTATGTGGTGACAACACAATGCGGTGACAAAACAGGAGGCCAAATTTTTTTTGCGTCAGCACCCATTCAAAAAACAAATGCGTGTCTTTTAAAACTACAAGTAACTGCTTCATTCAGTCAATTCGTGGATCAGCAGCAAACACAGCGAATTGTCAAGAAATAAAAATGGGTGTTAATATTGACAGACGAATTAGAAATTTGTAATACCACCTTGTATAAAAATTATTTAGAAAAGATTTTCTGAGCGGAAGCCGCCTAGCATTCTTTCTTTCCCGCCATTTTCTTGAAGCCATAAACAGTGAAGCTTGTGCCGGAGAGTAAGTGCTATGATATTCTAACTTGAGAGCTCTAATCACAGACGAAAAAAATGCTGATATGTACAACTGTAACACATTTATCAAATTGAATTATCACGTAATGCGTAAAGCCAAGAAACATTTGCTTGAACGTGTAGCTAAAGTGTCGTTTCTTTGTATTCAAAAGTAGCCACATATACTACAATTAACGAGTCATCTCCTTCTTACTCAGTATGGAAATAGTTATATGGCCACAGCTGCGGGCCCATGCATTTCAATGAACACGCTTCTGAAAAGTAAACATGGCCCTTCATGTAATTCTCGTCACATGCAGAAAAGTGTGTAAGGAAGCACAGAGAAACCACCAGAAACATCAATTGCCTAAAACTGTTCTTTCATGTTACATTCTTTCACTGCAAGCCACATATGAAGTAGCTACATATATTGTATGTATTTCTTAACAAGATAATTCATATAAACCGAGTGTAGGTTACGCTATTAGTGAAGGCCACCGTGACAAGGACACTCCCAGGGCTATCTACTCGAAAGCTTTCCCTTGCCTGTTAAGCTGCTTTTGGAGCGTTGTAAATATCATCGGTGTCTCAAAAGTGCAACCTTCGAAACATAAGGTGGTACACTTCGAATTCGAGGTTATTAAACATAATTAGCAATACATTTCAACAGGATGGAAAGGTGGGATAGTCAGTAATTATTAATTGTTCTGCTAAGACACGTTGCTGGGCTAGTTGGTCGGGGTTCATCATTTATAAGGGTGTAGCTCACCACGACAAGGACACAAAAAGAGAGACGCACACACACACCGCGCTAACTTGCAACTATTGTTTTTTTGCTTTCACACATGCTATATATACAGCAACAGTGGACCGATAAAACATGAAACATATGTTAACATACAGTGCTCCTTATGCACGGCATCATCAATCGCGACAATCTGAACTCGCCAACGTCGAAGTGGAGATTCCAGATACTTCTTTTCTTTAGCTGACAAAGGTATTGAAGCCACACTCACACATTTATCTTTTATTTTTTCAATTTTAAAGGCTCCAATGAATTCACGTGTAGTTCTGTCACGGGGACACAGGGACACAACCACACTTCTGACAGTGAAGGGCCGAATGACCAGATATAGCTTTTTCTACGTTGTAGTTATGTTCTCTAATTCTTTTGTTCACAAACCTCCCAGATTGGCCGATGTACACACAATCACAAGTGAAAGGAGTGCCATAGACAACACCACGACAACAATTTACAATTTTTTCTGGTGCTTGATCTTACACTCCCGTTTCCTGCAGTAGTCTGCGTTAACCTTTTTGCACAATCCTTGCAACCATTTGGGAGCAGAAAAAACTACATCTTCACCAGCCTTTTTCGCTATCCTACAAAATTTATGCGAAGGATATTTATGCAAAGGATAGGTTCCTGCATAGCGCCGTACTTGAACGACCTGTTTTTAGCAAAACGTAATAAGGTACTTGACGAGCTTGTAAAGCACACCGATGTGATTGCCTTCTTTAGATTTGTAGATGACTATCTGATCGTTGCCAATAATGATCATAACAATTTTAACGTGGTTAAAATTTAACGTGGATAATTGGATAATTAACGTGGATAATTAACGTGGATTAAAATTTAACAATTTTAACGTGGATAATTATGTGCAAATGAGTTTGTTGTACCCAGGCAGTATGGAGTTCTTGCTATTCACATCCCTCAGAATGTGGCTGCCGTGGCCAGGAATGGAATCCATCGTCGGGGCTATAGCGACACAGACCTTCTCACCTTTTTCACATCCAATACGATCGAGCACGTGGTTGTGCAGAAGCAAAAGTAAACATTTATTGTGTTACCAAGAACATTACCGATTCTGAAAATGAAAATAAAAATGAACAGATTTTATTTCTGGAGAGATACAGAAAAACGAAGCGAAGCTAAAGGCCATTCGGCCTAACGTGGCTTCGCTACGCGAAATGATAAAAGTTCAGCAAACAGTGCTACATTAAATGATAATTATCACAATAATTATTCTTTTCTCGTCATTCATCTGGAGCTTGAGACGATTGATTGATTGATTTGTGGGGTTTAACGTCCCAAAACCACCACATGATTATGAGAGACGCCGTAGTAAGGGCTCCGGAAACTTTGACCACCTGGGGTTCTTTAACGTGCACCCAAATCTGAGCACACGGGCCTACAACATTTCCGCCTCCATCGTAAATGCAGCTGCCACAGCCGGCATTTGATCCGGCGACCTGCGGCTGAGCAGCCGAGTACCTTAGCCACTAGACCACCGTGGCGGGGCGGAGCTTGAGACGACATGAAAGCGATCGCAAACAGAGGAACAGCGCATTAAGCGAGCGCATCAAAATGTAGGCGCGTGGCGGCGTGCATCAAGAGTCCGTGCCGTGACGTCACCTAGACCTCCCACGAGAAAGCGCCAATCCTGCTTTTCGGGGCTAATATAAAGCCTTCTGTATGATATGCATGGCCACGCTAGAACGCCATGCTTGCATTCCGACATTGCCATGACCCATTTCTCGAGCAACTCACCCAGAACACGTATTGTAGTCGTGGTTTATTTCGAACGCACATGGCGTTTCAAGCATTAAAAAAATTGGCGGATCCCTCGTACAGTGGGAATCGATGATATGCGAAGCATGAATGAAAGGAGTTGATATGTCACTTTAAAATCGGCACAATGTTACGACGTGGAGTTAGATGATGGCGTACTTGACTTCCGTGTTATGATTATCATGTTTGGATGTGTCGTTTACCTTGCTCATTGATTCACGTCTCGAGATACCAAATTTAGTATACGTGGAGCTAGCGAAACAGCCGCGAGCATGCTATGAGCGTGGTTTGATGTCATGTTCTTAAATGACACACGTTTCAGGATTATCATGTTTGCACCTGTCATATATTTCGTCATCCATTAAAGTCACGTAACACCAAATTTGGTATGTGAGGAGCTAGCGAAATGGCAGCAAGTGCATCATGAAGGGCCCAATATACTCCAATAGAGCGTGGACGTGCGTGAACGCTGGGCACAGCGATGCTACGTTAGAAAACGTGACCGGCGCTACCAGCGTTCGTCGGCGTGGCCCGACAACAACCGGCTCGAAAGGCTGCATGCTGCATTTCGTGCCAATGCGTTACCCAGACATTACTGCCTCTTCCTCTTTTCTTGGCGGAGGAACGTCGGACGCGCTGAAACGTGCATTCGTCAAAGCAACGCAGTGCGGCGTACGCCTGTGAGTATATGACAGGACCGGCGCCTAGCGTGGCAACGCCAGAGTGACGCGATGATATGAACGGCGGCGAGCACGCGCACCACGTCACGTCGAAATGTATTTTTTTAAGCGTGAATGCACTTTATAAGCGACCCCAAACCATCCACCGCCGTCAACGGCGTCCGCAGTCTTCTCTCTATCTTTAAAAGAAAGAGGACTTGGCGGGCCGCAGCGCGACGCTCTGCCGAATAAGCCACGGACGCGACGCTGATATTGGTGTCAGTAACGCGCCTTATATCTTTAACGCCGCTGCGCGCGTCCCCCTCCCCCTTCGCTCGCTCCTCCGCTCTCCTCGCTCGCTGCAGCTGCGCGCGCACCCCTCTCTCTCGCGCGCCCGCCTTCTCTCTCAGTCTCCCGTCGAGAGCGGGTCGTGCGATGGATGTCCCGGAGGCAACGCTACCATCAACAACGAATGCAGTACAATCGAATGCCAGTACTGCACCCGTCGTTGGAGGTGACGGTACCCGCGGTGGTTTCGCTGACGTTGGAAGATAAGGCGGCGCTGCGAAGGGCTCGTGAGACTGAACGTAAGCGGGCGAAGCGTGCAGCGGATGCCGAACTGCGCGCTCGCGAGGCCAAGGACAAGCGGGCGAAGCGTGCAGAGGATGCCGAACTTCGCGCTCGCGAGGCCGAGTACAAGCGGGCGAAGCGTGCAGCGGATGATGAACTGCGTGCTCGCGAGGCCGAGATGAGGCGCCAGCATCGAGCCGCGAACGCGGCCCACGAAGCGGAACGACAACGCAAGCGTTAGTCGGAGAAGGGCGATGAAGGCCGGCGTCAAGACGCCGCTCACAATCGTCAATGGCGAGTGGGCGTTCCCGAAGCCGTTCGAGCCAGTGAACGTGCCTCGTGCCGCGCGGGAGAGGGTGCGAGCCATGGACATTGCTCGTCCGGACGCGTGTTTCAAACGCGACTTTGTGGATCGCAGCTTCGGTCACAGCTGCGCCGTGTGTGACCGGCTGTGGTTCGATAACAACCTGAGCTGCATTTCCGGCGTGAGGAACGAGACCAACAGGTTGAACGCGTTGCGGGTTCTTTGGAACGAGTTCGGAAGACGGTCGGGCGAACACCGATGCGACGACATGGATGCGCAAGACCCGTGGCTGGCTCCCTTCGGTGCGTTCCGGGTGTGTGCGCCTTGCCGAGAGTCCCTGCTGGCCGGGCGGGTTCCGCCGTTGAGCAAGAGCCACGGCTACGCGTACCCGCCTCGTCCTGCGGACCTCCCCGATCTGAATCCGGTGAAAGAGCGCCTCATCTCGCCTCGACTCCCCTTCATGAGCATCAGGCGGCTCACGCGGGGCAACGGTCAATACGGCATTAAGGGACAGATCGTGAACGTGCCCATCGACGTTCCGAGCGTGGTGGAGTGTCTTCCGCGGCTGGTTCCCGAGGACGTTGCGATAGACTTGCACGTGAAGCGGAGGCTGGTGAGTCCGGCTACGTACAGGCACGGACTGGTGAAGCGCGGTAACATCTTGGCGTGGTTGAAGCACCTAGATCATGCGCTGTTGTATGTCGCTAGCGGCGTGCGCATCGACCGGTGTCGGCTGGGTGTCTTCGATGACGATGATGCGGCCGTTTGGGAAGGTGAACGCGCCCAGGGGGGAGACGATGCGGATGACATCGAGACTGTCCCCGGGAGAATAAATTTGGACGCCCCCGTGCAACTAGCCATTGCCCTCAATGCCATGTCAAAGACGATCTTCTTTAATGAGGAGGGTGAGCAACGACCACGCGCTCTCTTGATGAGAGATGATGGGGAGCGAAGCGGTGAACTGGACGATGCCGCTGCCGCTGACAAGCTGATCGATCAGTCGCATAGCCTGCACCTCGCTCCGGGTGAGAACCGCGTCCCACTGGCGCTCTTCATGGATGCGTATGCGGAAGAGCTCGCCTTCCCCACGATATACATGGGCGTGCCTCGCAAGATCATCGGTACGCGTTCCACGCCATTCGCCATGGCCAGCAGCGAGTTACGGCGCATCGACCGGAGTGTAGCAACGCCGGATCACGTCTTGTACATGGCCGCGAAGGTGATGCGGTACAACATTGCGGAAAGCAACATGATGTTTCGCACCAACGAGACCACTGGTTCCATCACACACGAGCAGCTCGAGAGTGGCGGTAAGAGATTCCTGGAGGAGGCGCTGGACCATGACCTCGCATTCATGCGGGGCGTTCCGAGTACGGTCTAGTACTGGCAGGATCGCAGGAGTGAACTCTTCGCAATGATCCGCCAGTGTTGCAAGCCGCACGCGTTCCTGACCATGTCCGCGTCTGAGGTCCACTGGGAGCGCCTGCTCGAGACCCTGAAGCGGCTGCGAGTTGGGCCCGACGGCACGCCTCGGCCCGTGTCCGAGATGATGGCCCGGGAGTGCGTGGAGCTCGTGAAAGAAGACCCCGTTGCCTGCGCGATGTACATCAACAGGATCTTCGACGTCATCATGAACGTGCTCGCCGACCGAAAACTGCTCGCCGTTCACCCGTACGTGATCCGGGATTACTTCAAGCGGGTGGAGTTCCAGCAGAGAGGAAGCACGCACGTGCACGTGATCCTGTGGCTCGAAGAGGCGCCCGATGAGGAGCTCACCGGTGAGGAAGGTGCCAATGCCAAGACCCTCGAGATGGTGGCCCAACTCCTCACGCTCGACACTACGCTCCCCAGGCGGCCGCGCACGCAGACGCATCAGCACACCCACACGTGCTACAAGTGCGGCCGCACCAAGTGCCGGTTCGGGGTGACCTTCATTCCCACTGATGAAACGAGGATCGTGGTGCCGTTTCCACCTGTGCCGGAGGGAGACGATGCGGAGAGTGAGCGGGAACGCCAGCGTCTCAAGGCCCTCAACAAGAAGTATGATGAAATGCACGAGGGCCTCGAGTCCGGCGACTTTGAGGATCTCGCCTCGTTCCTACGCGCTTTCAGCCTGCACTCCGAGGAGTATATGAATGTCCTGCGCGCCGGCCTTTCGCGACCCTGCGTCCTCCATCGAAGGACCCCGGCGGAGAAGTTTGTGAATGCATTCAACGCGTGGATAGGCCGGGTCTTGGATTCGAATACGGATATGCAGATAATACTCGATCACTACGCGTGCGCTTCCTACGTGGTGGACTATGTCATTAAGTCCGACTGCGGAATGTCCAACCTCAAACGCACCGTTGCCGAGATCCTCAAAACGAATCCCAACGACGACATCGAAGCCGTGATCCGCAAGCTTCGTGTGGACATCCTTAAAGGAATTGAAATGTCGGCACAGGAGGCGGCCTGGTTTCTGCTCAAACAGGACATGTCGCACAAGAGCCGGGAGGTGGTGTACGTCCCCACGTGCTACCCCGAAGAACGGGTGCGCGTACGCAAAACGCGTGCCTAGCTGGAGGCGCTCCCTCCGGGCTCCACCGACGTCTGGAAAGCGAACCTCGTGCGAAAGTACGAGGCCAGGCCACCTACCCTCAACGACGTATGCCTCGCCGACTTCACCAGCAAGTACCGGCCGGCGAAGGGTGATTGCCGTTACGTGCTCAGGGTACGGCCGGCTGTGATACGTTACCGCGCATACAACCCCGGTAACGATGTGGAGTCGTATATGCGGTAAAATGTCCTTCTATAAGTCCCATTCCAAAGCGAAACGGTTGATGTGTTGGATGGTAATAGGTATGTGTCTATCTACGAGAACAACAAGCAGTTGATCGAGGTAAAACAAAAAGAATACAACCCAGGGGATGACGATGCAATGGTCTAAGAAATGGTGGAGGTCCACTACGCCGAGATGCTGCGGCTCAGGCGAGAGAGAGAGGAGGGTGAAGAAGGCGTCCACTCCACCAGGGTGAAGAAAGAACAATGCAAGAAGAAGAAGAATGTAATGAAGATGACGGGTGTGCGCGGGTACAAATCCCCGAACGACGAGATTCGGATGCTAGTGTGTACGCTGACGTGCTGCCTAACGAGCGCCTGCTCCGACTGCTCAAGGAGGTCAGTACGCCGTGTGCTGCGGTACGCAAACGGCGCGGAATCATGGAACGAGAAGAGTGCGTCTTTATGATGCGCAGCACCAACCCCGAACAGTACGAGTTGCTGCGCGAGATTATGCACCGTCAGACCATGCCGGGGCAGCCTCCACTGCGGGTATTCTTCACGGGACCCGCGGGTTGTGGCAAGACCTTCGTGCTCGAGCTCGCCATGGACGTGTATAACCGCTGTGCGGACTGCTGCGGTACCGTTGGCTGGGAAGACGGCTCCTCCTCATCCGTCCTTTCCGTGTACAACGCGTACGTGATCTGCACCAGTACGGGAAAGGCCGCCGTTGCTGTGGGTAGAACCACTGTCCACAGTGCCTTCAAACTCGTGCGGGCTGCCCGTGGAAACCGACAGGACGCCCGCCTCGGAGTCATGGGGGACGGTGGACTCCGACCTAGTGACCTGAACACCTTCCAGTGTGCCTTCTGCAGAGTCAAGTGCGTCATCATAGACGAAATCAGTATGATGTCCACCGACCAACTCAAAACTGGTTGATTGCTGTCTGCGCCAAATCACGCAGCGACTCACCGAACCCTTCGGTGGACTGGACGTCATCCTCTGCGGGGACCTGCGGCAGTTGCCGCCCGTGCGTGCCAGCGAGATCTTCAAGTGGCCACGCAGTGCTGATGGCTCCTCGGATTCAGCACTGTCACCTGGCATCATCTCGAATACTTCCCGCTCGTGAGAGTCGTGCGCCAGTATGACGTCGCCTTCTCCGCGGTCCTCACCAAGATTTTGGACGGCCGCGGTCAAGCCTGAAGAAGTAAAGCTTCTCGAATTCAGGTTCGTCACGGTCGAGGAAGCCGCCAGGCACGCGCCCTCGGCCGTGCGAATCTTCTACTCGAGCGCCGATGTCACGCGTTTCAACGAGACCGTGGCCCGTTCGCAGGACGACTTCGTGGTGCTTCGCGCGCGTGATCGGTACCTCGGCTGCAATACACCGCATCTGCTCGAGAATACCAAGCGCAGGGTTGCCCACATGGTTCCCAGCGAGTTTGCAAATCTGCCCGGGGAAGTCATGGCCGTGGTTGGCAAGCCCTACATGATGACTCATAACATCGATCGCGTGGATGGTCTGGTCAACGGTGCGGTTGGAGTCTTGCGCCTGTGTGAGCTCGCCGGCCCGTTGCCCAATGATAGAGATGAAGTGGATGAAGAAGGAGAAGGAGACGAGGATGAAGAGACGCGCGTGAGGCGACTGTGGCTCGAGTTCGATGTGCCCGGTACCGGAAAGCTCACGCGTGCGCGTGCCGCTCGGGCCGTTCACGAGGCCCGTTCCAACGGCTACGACGTGACCAGCGAGAACTGAATACCCATCGAGATGCAGTCGGCCACCGTCACGGTAGATCGAAAGGCCGGCATAGCTTGTAAACGTACGCAGTTCCTCCTTGTCCAGGCCAGCGCCATCACCGTGCACAAATCTCAGGGGGGCACCTACGCCTCGGTCGTGTACGACTACTCCAAGACGCACCCGCGGAAGCTCGTCTACGTTGCGCTCTCTCGGTGTACCAACCACAACGGACTATACCTCACCAATGCTGAGGGAGACCACACCTTCTACCACAAGCAAGGACAACCCCGACAAACCCATGCTCGATGAGTTTCGGAGGCTCGAGAAATTACCGTCTCGTCACCGTCACGCAGTGCTACCTCTCCGCTCTGAGGGACCAGCATTTCCGCAGGGTGTGCGAGGGTGGGTGTAGGGAGTTCACGCTCGCACTCCTAAACGTCCGCTCTCTCTCGGCGCATGCACTGGACGTTGCCAAAGACCCCGTACTCTCCATAGTTGATCTCCTCTGCCTCACGGAGACCTAGAACCGCTCCTCCGGTGACTGCGCTGCCGATGTCTCCCTGAATGGCTACGATCGCGTGACCCGAGCCCTCGCCGAGAGAAGGGCTGGTGGAGTGGACGCCTTCCTAAAGCGCTACCGGCCCTTCAGTAAAGAGCTCAGGCGACAGCAGGACCGGACCCAACTCCTGGTATTACAGCGTGCCGACCTCACTCCTGATGCATCGCCGCGAACGTGTCCCACTGACGACCCATGCTCCTTCGCCCGGAGTGGAAGCCAGGGCGAGTACTGCGGCGTGTGCTTGGTTGGACACGTCTACGCCAACGTCCTCTTGCATGCCGTGTGTACTTCGCCGCTCAGAGACGACTCGCCGTACGTCTCCGTCTACAACAGTGCCTACTCCGGCGATGCCGTCCTGGTTGTGACCATCTACCTGGACCCGAACCTCTCGAGAAATGACGTCTTGGAGCAGATGGATGCGGCGATGGAGAGTGAGTCTGTGTGCGCGCGTCCCTCGGTTCCGATTGTGGTGTTGGGTGACTTTAACGTGGACGTTAGAAAGGACAATGGCTGGTTGGTTGACCACATGCTGAACAATTACTGGATGACGTGTCTGTCTCTCGGGTTTCCGACTACGATCAACGGTGGCTTCATAGACTTGGCGTTCAGTAGGAACTGTACGGACCGCTCCATCTTGCTGGATCCGCTCACCGTACATTTCTCGGATCACAAAGCGCTGGTACTAACCGTGAGCTACAACGATAACACAAATAGGTGCTAATCTGTAGTGTAATTTGTGTGTGTGTGTGTGTGACGCGCTCGCGATGTGTGCATTTATTGCATCGTACAAAAATCATGAAGTGTAAATAAAGAATACCTCGTATATAATGCATCTGTGTACAAATGCTTCATGACAAACAACACTTGAATTCATTAATTACACTTTAATCATCATCATGAGTAATAAAACTCCCAAGCATTTCCCCGAGGGTGAACATGGTTAAGTGCGAATGCACGTGGTGATGCAATGAGGGGGAGTAAAGTTAAAATCCGTTGGCATTCGCCAGTGAGTTAACGTAAACTCCCCCGTGTGATCAAATTGCGATTCCCAGTAACCATTACACTATAAAGGCACCATAGTGTGATTAATAAATATAATAGTGCGAATTAATAAATACCCCTCATAGCATCACCCCGTGCATTCGCACTTAACCATGTTCACACTCGGGGAAATGCTTGATAGTTTCTTGCTTTATTGCCTGTTTAGAGGCGCGTACATCAAACCACAAGCAGAACAAAGACAAGCAGTAACAGTCCGACAGAAATTAAAATTCCCTAAGTGCTGCCAAGGAATGCATTGGCACCATTGACTGTGGAATGTAGTCATGTTCTCACAAGACACACATCTCATGATTATCATGTTTGCATCAGTCACATACCTTCGTCATCCACTGAAGCCACCTAATACCAAACTTGGCATCTATGAAGTAGCAAAACGGCCGCTAGCACATCATGAGTGTGGCATGTAGTCATGTTCTGACATGACACGCATGTCGTGATTATGTTTGGATGCGTCATTTATGTATGTCGTCCGTTCACGTCGCGTAATACCCAATTTGGTACATGTGAAGCTAGTGAAACGGCTGCGGGCGCATCATGAGTGTAGCACGTAGTCATGTTGTTACATTACACTAATCTCATGTTTATGAAGTTTGCACCACTATCATACTTTCGTCCTTCATTCACGTCCCGTAATACCAAATTTGATATTTGTGAAGCTAGCGAAACGGCCGCGAGTGCATCATATGTTTGGCATGTATAGTCATGTTCTAACATGACATGCATCTCATGACTATCATGTTTGCACCAGTCATATACGTTCGTCATGCATTCATGCCTCGTAATACCAATTTGGTATATGCGTCAAAGCAACGCAGCACGGCGCGCGCCTGCGAGTATATGGCAGGAACGGCGCCGGGCGACGCAACACCGGCGAGCACGTGCAACGCGTCACGTCAAATTGTATTGGCGCCTTGACTGTGGCATGCAGTCACGATCTTTTATCACACACATCTCATAATTATCATGTTTGCACCAGTCACATACATTCGTCATCCATTGGCGTCACGTAATACTAAATTTGGCATACGTGAAGCTAGCGAAACAGCTGCGAGCGCATCATCAATGTGGCATGTATAGTCATGTTGCTACATGACACGCATGTCATGATTATCACGTTTGGATGTGTTATTTATCTATGTCGTACGTTCGCGTCGCGTAATAACGAGTTTGGTACATGCGAAGCTAGCAAAACGGCCGCGAGCACATCATGAACGTAGCACGTAGTCATGTTGTTACATAACACGCATCTCATTTTGGGACGTTAAACCCCACATATCAATCAACACGCATCTCATGTTTTCATGTTTTCACCAGTCACATACCATCGTCATTCATTCACGTCCCGTAATACAAGATTTTGCTATATGTGACGCTAGCAAAACGGTCACGAGCGCATCATCAATGTGGCATGTATAGTCATGTTGTTACATGGCACGCATGTCATACTTTTCATGTTATGGTCTCTCGCTTGTGTTCGCCATGCAATCATGCCATATATCATACCAGTTTGGCAACATGCTATGTGAACGAATCTACCACAAGAGCTGCAGGACCATAAAATTTAAATCATGACATTTATGGCATACATGTTAGGATTTCATGCTATGACTAATTAAATATGTTCTTCATACAGTCATGTTTTGCCACACCAAGTTTGATATCGATACTATTATCGAAACGGCCACGAGAGCTAAAAGTCGTAGGCAGCTACATAGATAGATAGATAGATAGATAGATAGATAGATAGATAGATAGATAGATAGATAGATAGATAGATAGATAGATAGATAGATAGATAGATAGATAGATACGTTCAAAGTCGCCAAAGTTCGCTAAGAAATGCTTCGCATTTAAAAGAGGAGGGCTGAGTAAGGAATCCTTTCCACTCGCACCACCTCAGCAGGTGGGGTGCTGTCATCAAGTGGCAAAATGTTTCGGTACGCCGAAAAAAGAATGGCAGCATATCCACAGAGTGAATGATGAATAGTGGGGCGAAGCATCTGTCCGTCCATTCGTTTTTGCTTCCGTCCATCCATGCGTGCGTCTGTGTGGCCGCCCATGCGTCCATCCGCCTGTCCATGTGTGCGTCTGTTAGTGCATCCGCACGTTCATCTGTGCGTCTGTCCCTGCTTTCATCCATACATCCGCTCCGGCGTCCATCCATGCGTCCATCCGTCGGTGCAGCCATGCATGCGTCCGTCCATGCGTCTGTCTGTGTGAGTGATTGATTGATTGATATGTGGGGTTTAAACGTCCCAAAGCCACCATATGATTATGATAGACGCCCGTAGTGGAGGTCTCCGTAAATTTCGACCACCTGGGGTTCTTTAACGTGCACCCACATCTGGGCACACGGGCCTACACCATTTCCGCCTCCATTGGAAATGCAGCCGCCGCAGCCGGATCATCTGTCTGTGTGTCCGTTCGTCCACCCATTCAACACTCCAAGTACCACCCTCTCGCCTCTTTTCATCATACAATTCTCATATAGAAGCACCCGCCTTCCAGCGGACATTCCAAGAACTTAACGAGAGGAGGCACACGCACACTTTCTTACGGCTTGATTGCATGACGAACACAAGCGACAGACCCCAAAATGAAATTCATGACATGTGTGTCATGTGAAAACATGATTACATGCCACACTCATGACTAAAGGCCATTTCGCTAGCTTCACATTATGCCAAATTTTGTATTACGTGACATCAATGAATGACGAATGTATGTGCCTGGTGCAAACATGATAATCATGATATTTGTGTCATGTGAGAACATGACTACATGCCACAATCAAGGCGCGAAGGCACTTCGACGTAACCCGGCGCGTCTGCGCGCCGGCGTTTGTTTTGTCGCATCACCGCGGCTTTGCCACGTCTGGCGCCGGTTTTGCTATATACTCGCAAGCGCGCTTCGTTGCTTTCAAGCATCCGCGTTTCAGAGCGTGCGGCGTCCCTCCATCTCGAAAAGAGGCAGACGCAGTGCTGTCCGGGTAACGCATTGGTGCCAAAGGCAGCATGTCGCATTTCGCATCGGGCGCCGTCAGGCCGCGCTGAAAGACGCTGGTCGCGCTGGTCGGGAAAAGTGATTTTAAAATGAAAAGAATAGAAAAGTGGGCACCATAACTGTCTCTCAGGGGGAGGGCACCTCAACAGTAACTCACCAGGGGTGGAGGTAAAGGAGGTATTAAAAGGATAGTATTAAAAGCTAAAAAGATAGAGAGAGGGGAAGGAGAGAGTGAGGCGCAGGGAAAGCGAACGACGGTAGTAAGGAGAATACAGGAAAGATGGGGACGGTCGCCGGAGTCCAAGGACGGGATAGCATTGGCGAGAGCTCTTGTCGGCTTCAGGAGATGGCGTATGCCTAGTTCACACTGAGACATCCGCTTTCTACAGTGACCGAAATTCCCCTGCCGCCAAAACGCAGCGTCGTTCGCAATGGACGCGCACCGCGCCGCCGAATATGCCATCTACTACGGGGCGAACGCGGGATGGATGCGCTGTCACCCGGTTGTTGTCGTGGCTCGCAAACGCCATTACGCTATCCGGCGGTGTATACTTCGACGATTCTCGTACGCAAGAAGCAAGAAAAGACAGTACTGCTTACTTCGCTGGCAAGTGGCTGTCTTGTAATGCACGAAGAGCAGAAAAACCACCGACGCCAGCGGCGTTGGTAGGTTCGTTTTGCTCTGCAAGACCGCAACAAGCTCGGTCACGCCAACAGCAAGCTCGGTCACCTCTTCCACGAAATATGGACGCGAAGTAGGCACAGAGTAGGTTAAACTCCTGTTGGTTTCTACATACAGTTAGGTGCACTGCAGTATAACAAGTGAGTAGGGCTTGGCCGCCATTTTTCAAATTCCTTGACTAGTGCTCCTATTGGTCCGCAGTGACCGATTCGGCGGCAGACGCCGCAAAAATCGGTCCGAGAGCGATCGGCGCGGAGAGGGCCCTTTCGGCAGATCTCGACGCCGCCGAACCGGATTCGGAGCATTTTCGGCGGCCGGAATGCTCAGTGTGAACGCGGGCCGTAGGGTGAGTCCAGTCGACCAGAGCCACGCTGACGTCGGAGATAGCGAGAGCACAACCAGTCGGCACGAATTCCAGTGAGTGGGTCCTCGCCGTTCAATCTTGGTGTCAGACTATAAAGTGCTCGTGCTTTGCTAACGCAAGCGTGGCTTTGCCCAGCGTGCGCGTGCGTCAACGTTACGTTGGAGTATAGTGGACCCTTCATGATGCACTCGAGGTCATTTGGCTAGCTCAGCATATACCAAATTTGGTGTTACGTGCCGTCAATAAATGACGAAGGAATATGACTGGTGCGAATATGGTAATCATGAAACGCGTATCATGTAAGAACATGACAACATACCACGCTCATAGCGTGCTCGCGGCCGTTCGGCTAGCTCCATATATACTAAATTTGGCATCACGTGACGTGAATAGACGAACGTAAACGACACATCTAAACATGATAATTATGACACGGAAATCGTGTGCGGCATAATTTACCTCCACCTCGTGAGGTTTTGGGGATTTGAAAATGGCATAGCACCCGTCTTCATTCGTGCTTCGCGTATTTACGGTTGGTGTTTGTTACGCACGGCGAGTAGACTTATCTTGTGAGGCAAGCTATGAAGCCCGGAGATATATTTCATACCTGTTTTACCCGTTTCATCATGTTTAATTGCGCCACATTCGGCGAACGTTTGAACTGACATGAAACAGCCTAGTTTTTATTTATTAGATGAAGCTACCACCAAAAAAAATGCCTGTGAGATTTATGATTCATTGAAAATATTTAGTTTGAAGCACTGAGTGATCAAGTTAGTGAGCACAAATAGATACAAGACACACTGTGCATCTACTAATGTACAATACTCGTTGATAGTAAGCGTTTAAAAAGAAGAAAAAAGGCGAGTTTCTACGAAACTGACCAGAATAAATATTAGCTATATTCAATGCTCTCTTGTAAGTTACCTAATAAAGATACAATAATTATCACTTCATAAAATCACAGAAAGGGGCATGCTGATTTATTTTGAAGAAGTTCAAAGTATGAGCTTGTATAGCTTTGTCGCTTTATCGGTAATGCGTGACCAAGTATATATAGCCATAAACTGCCCCATCGACACAATATTAATTCATCAAGTCTTTGTCAGAGCACTAAGCGACCTCACATAAAAAGTAAGTCTGATGTAGTGTACATAGCCACTGAATAACATGGTTATGCTATGTAAAAGAAAAAAAAAGATATTCCTACACAAACCTTTATTATTTTGCCCACTTTCATCGGGTTGTAAATAAATATACCATCTAGGTTATTTCCAATATCTCTTCATAAAAACCTTGAATGACACTTTCTCTGAAAGCACCGTAAATTCCGCTTTGTTACGTTGAATAGTTTTGCCGTACTCGCAGGCTTGTACACCAAAACTGCTTTTGTTACTCACACTATTTTCAATTCCGCTAGGTAACGCTTTTGACCAGGCATTAAACTCACATTTCATTGAAAGGAGCTGATAGTATGATTTCTGAAGTAACCCGATTAAATTTTCTTTGTGAAGCGAAGCGAGCTCAGTACATCTGCAAACAATGCGTAAAAGGCGCAGTGGTTGCAGCTGGTGTGGGACCACCACCTTAAAGGGGTAATGACACTAAAATTTGTGCAATGCGTTTCTTTGATGTAAGCGTTTTCTTCAGCTCCAGGAAGCATAATGCACGCATCAAGACTCGTGTATTTTCTCTAAATAGTTTATTTCCTACTTACGTGGACCATTTTCGGTTTCACGGTGCCGAGTTTGGCCGTGACGTCTATGCATAGGTGGCTTAACCAGGTGACGACACAAAGCGTTGACACACATTATTCTGAGTTTCGTCAGCTGTCATACGCACGTGCCACACAAGCGTCAGCAAAAGGAATGCGCTGACAGTCGCCATGGCCTGCTGCAGCAGCATCCAGGCAGTGACAAGGCAAAAGGCAGCCACAAGAAAACAAAGTGTCTATATTTACAACGTATGCACACGTGAACGAAGAAGTCGCCTGAAGCTAGATGCACCGGCCTTTTATAGGCTCCGATACGCTGAAGTAGCACGGGCAGTTCCGGCGTTAGACGCGCGTGGCGTCTCTGACGGACAAAGACGCGTCGAGGACCTCTTCGAAAGCACCCGACGGACGCAGAGTTTCTTTGCAAGGGACGCCAACATACTCGTCACTACAGATCTGGTGTGACGTCACAACAACTGCTGATGCTTCTCCTATTCTGAAACGGCAGTGTTGCTGCGCAAGCGATGGCTCTAGATTGTGAGAGTGTACATTCTGCTACACAATTAAAAGTGAATAAAAATATATTAAACGCGTTTGTTTTTCCGACACTTCGCCTGTAGAGTCCTTGCATACAGAGAAAACTCCCACCAGGCTTAGAATAGCCCCGAAATTTCGTAGCACCACCTCTTTAAGGCGTGGGTCGTGCATCTTTTGTATTTAGTGGCTACTTCTCGTTTTAGTCCGTGGAATGTCCGCTGGATGGTGGTACTTGTATAAGATGAATACATCAAAAAAAGAAGCAAGATGGCGGTACTTGGAGTGTTCCCTAGATGGAAGGACAGATGGACAGGCGGACAGATGGACGTGCAGACAGACGGACGGCTGGACAGACAGACAGTCTAGTGCCATCAGAGTAGCTAAGTGTGTTCGCTCTGAATTATAGTGGCATAATTACCTAGGGCTTGAATAACATATCGACGAGTTAGCCTCAACTAAAAATATTTTACTTGACCTGGCAATAATTTACGCAAGTTAAATTACTAAGGTGATAACCAGCGTAGAGCTAGTTAGTGTACTGTTAATCAGCGCGATTTGAAAGAAGTCATAATAAGCTTGGTCTTGATTAGCGTACTCCTAATTAGCGTCGCGTCAGTTGCCATAGAATAGTTACCTCTGTATTAGCTTTAAACGGCTTCACAAGCATGGTCTTAATAAGGTATGGCTTCATAACTTGGTCTTTGCATTTCTTGACTTATTCATCTAGGTTAATTAGCTAATCAGCTACGCACACGTGCTCGTGCAACAAGCTCACCATAAATAAGGGAACGAAAACGGCGCGCACCTGCCGTGCAACACGCTGGAACGTACAGACCAATCATGACGATTATACACGTGGTCATGGTGTTTAGTTCCAGTCACGTGGTTGTAAGGCACTCGGTCGAAGCTGATCTGATAGGCTACGGTGCTGGTTATTCTAAATGATAATTATTGCAAACATTAAAAGCTTGCCGTAAACTTAAACAGCCCGTACTTTTAATAACGTTTGTTTACTGAACCTTCCTGAGACTTTTTTTTTGCATGGGTGCAAGTGCTGCACCTATGGGTGTAGTAACGTCAAACGGATCGAAGATGCTGCCAGTTTCAAGACACCACCCAACTTTGTAGACTGTCCTTGATACGACGCCGCATTCCAACGTAACCAATAGCGCGTAGCGTGGCCTCAGCGACGAATGCGACCTTTTATCTCGTTAAAAAGGGGACGTCGCGAGAGCGCGGGAGGATCCCGAGTTTAGTCAAACTTCGGCCACCCAGCATAGCACCCCAAGACCTTACCTTTCAAATTCTTCAGCATTTATGCACTACCCTAATAAGACGGCTCGATCTTCATACATCTGTCAGCCCCGTAACACCAACCCGCCTATACAAAAATAAATATACCAAAGGAAGCAAGTTCACTCTCTCATGCTTGGAGACTGAAACAAAACACTCGAACTCCGGCAGAAACTGTCTTCACCGTTTCGTCACGCATTCATGCTTTGAAAATACGAACATGTGTGTCCTCGAATGTGGTTGCTACATTTATACTCTTTTATATTATTAAGTGTGTGCGCTTGTGTCTTACATTGTTTTGCCACAATTATGATTGTTGTTCTCTTTTGTAAACCTTTTTTTTTATTTCGAATGAACACATATCGTCAGACTATCACATGGGACAGTTAGCGTGGACGAAGGAGGTTTTAAAAAAAATTGCTGGAGTGGAAGCTCCCGCAATGCTTTGCCTGCAATAATGAAGCCAGCTTTTACCCTACAAAGATATCGAAAACGTGCTGTTCTCTGCTGATGCCCACTCGGAAATGAAGCGCCTTTTATTTGTTAGTCTAAAGGATGCGTAAATTAAAAATAAAATCTATTTGTTTTTGATGAAGCAACACATAGTGACGGGTATTGATGTTTTTTTCTCCAATAATATTTGCCTTGCATTCAAGGCTTGATAAAGAAAACTAGTATCAAAAAGATGCACTTTGAGCACTATATGATGCCAAAAATAGCCCCATTGAACTCGTTGAATGTGAAAAGAGAACGCTTCTTTTCGATCGCCGAGAGCTAACAGCTCTTCATACTCCTTGTAAGATCGCAGCAGCAGCCGCCATTTCACGGTGGGTAGGGCTTCACTTCTGGGCATTAATTTCTACTCCAGCATTTTTTAAGTACCTCCTTGGCGTGGACAGTCTACCAATAAATAGGGACAGTGAGCGTGACAGTGAACTTAGGGTTCATAATGCATACGTCGAAATTGCCGACTAGTAAAAAGGATTTGCACTCCTAGGTGCTTTATACTGTTTCATAACAATCGGTGATTTATATTACTCTATTTGTCAGCATTTTGTGTGTCTTATGCACTCACACGCATCTCCTTGCGGCGGACAAAGACGTGAACAGATAAGCCTCGAGCCTGAGCTGCTTCACCACTACATAGCGTTTACGGGACGGCTGCTATTTACGGTACGCCTTTCCCACACCGTGCACTCTATTTGCCCCAAATCTGTTGTGTATGTTGTCCTTCGGGCGCAATTTTCGCCGACGCGGCCTCATCAATTATGAGGCACACAGGATAGCTTTATGCTCTCCAATAGTGAAGCACTGAGTACTCGAAATTGTTTACCACTTTTTCTAAACACACTGCCACTTTGCAATCCATCCTCATAAAGTATGACGCCTGGGACGGCTATAGGCTATCTTATTGTAGAATACCATGTACTAGAAACTGTTAACTACTTTTTTTCTAAACCGCACAATCCTTACGCATTGCTTACGACCAATAAGAGAACTGCCGAAGAAAGCATTGACGCATTTTGTGTTTGTTAGTACCAAGCAATAAACAAGTGGAAACACCTTCGAAACTAGTAAAACCAAAAGCAACAGAAGAGCACAAAAAGCAAAGAACGTTAAGTGGTACTACTAAATGCTCGTACAGATTGCGCTACTTTTTATACCTTTTTCGTTAAGCTCCGCATTACGCAGGAGGTGAACATCTACTCCCTACACATCTTACATCCAAAACTTCATTCCGGCACCCGGACGTTCTCACAATTCATTCAGTCATCGTCGCAGGAAGGCATTCCTTCATGATTGCAAGTTATTCTTCGAAAGAAATCAATGAAACTTTTTTTTACCAGTAAACCGAATTGTAGACAGAAAAACAAGCAGTGAATCACATTCGAATTTGTCAACGAGGCAGAATTGTAATAGGATAAGGTTTTTAAGCAAATACGATCTGAAGCTGCACGACTCGTGCCCTTGCGAGGATTGGATGCACACGCTTCACGTCCCCTAAGGAGAACACCGAAATTCTATCTTCTGTGGGCTCTATTTTTTCTGACGTCAGCTATTCGCGTGTCTTGTTCCTTTACTTGCTACTCTCGAGCCACCACCCCCAGTAATGGAAAAGGGCGCTGCTCTTGGTACAACCGAGATTGACAAGCAGTATACGATATTGGGGTGGTTGGACAATGCTAGAGGCGTTCTTGTGTCGCAAGCAATGTGAGAAGACGGGTCGGGGGTTGTGGAAAGGACTGTCAAGTGAGCAGGCACTGGGGATTTGACGTGGTATCACGATACCACTGTCGGGACAAATGTCAGACAAGCGTGCTCGGAGCAAACCTTCCAGGGTGAGAAGCGAAACACGCTCCGCGATATGAGAGGAGCGGGGCTCGTGTTTGACAAATAGCGTCAAAGATTCTCGCTGAAGCAGCGACTCCTCTCTGCCACACAAGCTGTATTCTCTCTGCTTGTTTCTCTGCTCTCAGGCTCCTTTTCTAGTTGTCATGCGAAATAAGAACGGTGATTGATGTGGGAGCATTCGAGTTCATGTAATGGGTGCGAGAAGAAAGCGTCTTTCTCAAGTGTTATCGTGCAGTGAATGGGCATCCCATCGTTACGACAGGCTGACTGGTACATATTTAGAGAACTGTCACATTGGGTGCCTTCATTTTATGTTTCAAAAGATTACCGGGAACAGTAGCGGGGATTAGGCAAATTGTGTAACGGAAGTCGAATGACAGGCAACCCACCCAGCTTCGCACACTGACATTTAGCAACGAAACTTCATCGTAGTCGCAGTGGAGCAGGAAAGGCCGAACATCTGAAGAACTGCAGACATTGCGTTGATTAAGCGGACACCTCAACGCATTGTTTGAGGAGCCACGGTATCGACTGAGATGTGATGCGTATGCTTTTAGAAAGTGTAGGCGTACTATGTTTTGTCCCTAAGTGTATTTCAACAAGGCATGTTTCTTTGTGTTCGTGCATTGACAGTTTTCTGTATGAAGTCGCTCGAGATCAGCAGTTTTATATTTACGACGCAATCGTGTGACAAATCGATGAGTTATGAATTGTTCTTCTATTATTACAGCCTTAGCCTTGCTTGAAAAAAAATGTACCGGTGTAAACGATTACTGGCTTTCTTAGGTCGTTCAACACAACTCAAGTAACAGAGCAAAAAAGTGCAAATAACAATTCAGACAAAGAGATATCTTCACACTCGGCCTCTGTTGTTGTGGTTTCCACTTGTTGCTGCTGTTTCATGAATAGCGCTACAAAAACTTGAAACAAGTGAAATTTATCCCGTGTTCTCGTATTGTTTACTTGTTCTGAGACTGTTCACCATAAGTAAAGCTTGTACAATAGTAAAATTACGAAAGATACCATGTTTACGCTTGTGGTAGGTAGTGTCTTTCGTTAACTAACAAAGACAGTGCCAGCTTCTCGAATAGTGCACGACGAATTCACAGTATCCCCCAAATCCCAAAACATGCACCCCCCACCCGTAATGAGGGGTTAAGGAAGGTATAGGCGCTAGCCCTACTAAAGATCGCAGCCGCTATGGACGGTAAAATGGCATTCGTTAATGCAGCGCACAGTGCGGTTACTCGGTCCCTTTGTGTCAGTAGACACCGCACTTGAAAACGACTATTTGTCGTCGCAGACTTTATTACGCATGAATACAGCTCACGCTTAGCAGAATATGGTGGCACTAGCTCTTGCTACCACCAAGCGCACCGCTATTTACACAGACTCGTGAGCAACCGCCTGAGCCTCCATGACGGATTCAGCGTGCCTGCAGACCGCTGGAGTTCTCTCTGCTGCCAGTTTCACAGACTAAAAGCACATCATCTGGTTCCCGGCACACGTTGGCCCACACGTATATGGAACCATCCTCGATGCCAACGAGTTGGCAAACTCCCAGGCACGAGGTCTAACATTCAACTGCAACTGGGACACTTTAAGCAACAGCAACTGGGACACTTTAAGAAGTGTAACTCTAGCGTGTACAACGAGATTGCCGTTTCGCGGCGACTAGACAGCTACGAGCAGGCGCCATAAGAATTAAAAGTGAAGATTAAGATTCTCGCACAGAACCAGAGGTAAGTGCAAAAAAAAAACTGTGCCGAATGATGAATTTATGAAATTACGTTTGTAGGGACACGTAGTGTTTTTGACGTTCGAGCGGTACTTGCACAAATAACATATTGCTGATAAATGGCTCTATTGAAATATCGTACGCTGAGTTTTGTCAACGGCAAGTTTCACAGCACGCAACTGCCACTAGGTTCATTTCAACTGACCCAAGCTCTAACCGGATTAACTTAGGGTGTGTAGCAGCGGCCATAGAGTTCATCATGATCAAGCGAATCAATACGGATCACCCTGATCTCATATAAAAGTGCCCGTTTGACATCTATATCAGTATCCGGTGTGCTACCCTGCAGTAAAGGGGGATGGATTGGGTATTAGAGACGAAACAGAAACTATACGAATAGGATACGTTGCAGCAGTGGTGACTGGCGTTGACTAGACATTCTTTTCTTTGTGAAGAGGCGTGCCACTACTATACGTTTGGTTCCAACCATAATATTTCCTTTATTGCTCATAAGTATCGCAAACACAATCGAAGAGAGCATGAAGGAAGCAAGCTGGTTACTCGAGAATATGGGGTAATACGATAAATATCAGCTATCAGACAAAAAATTGTTCTGTAAAAAACAAATTCTTATGGCAAATGAAATTAAAGCGGAATCTTTTTTCCGAGGCCAACGTAAGTACTAACTCGCACTGTAAATAAAACAAACAAAGCAAAAACAATAAAATGCACCGAAGGCAACGTTTAACGCAAAGTGCTCACAAATAATAAAGAAAAAGAGAACAAGCAACTTTAAGTGGGATGTCATTGTACTTTTTAGTTGAAAGCCTCAACAAAATATTGCCACACGCGTAAGCCGGGAATTCATGTAATGTAAAGCTGCCAGCAAGGAGCGAATCATTATGTATATTGTGTGAATCTTCTGAGGTACATGTTAGAGTCTGTAATTCATGTTCGCATAGTGTGGTGCCACGCAATATCAATCTTGATGCTTATAAAGCCAGCAAGACGGCGGCGAGTTCTCCACGAGCGACACATCAAATTCACCTTGTACATTATATTCTTGGCATAATTTTCTTGTGCTACCTGGCACTCAGGTTCGCCATCAATTCATGTCACAAAATGGAAGTTTTGATGTATAAGGAGCTATAGGAAACTTGCCGAGAGCGTGCCATTGGCGTGGCACGCAAATCGTGTTGCATATGACATGTCATAATTTCTATATTTTCACTTGTCACTTTTTTTCCTCATACAGTCATATCACGCCATACTAAATTTGGTGTGTGTTAAGCTAGCGAAACGGCTGTCAGTAGATAATGTTGAACATAGAATTCGCGTCAAGAGTTTTTGCCGTTTGCCATTTACAATGGTCATGCACAAATGTCTCTTCGTACAAATTTTCATTACATCAACTTAAAGAAACGGCCACAAAAGCACCACGGCCGTAGCGTGTAAACCGTACCATACATGACAACCTAGTTATTTTCAAATTATCAGCAGTAAATAATGTCCATCATACAGGCATGCTATGTTATAATAAATTTGATATCAATCCCAACAATGCTTCGGTCTGGAGGAGGAGGGACGAGGAAGAAGAAGGAAAGGCAGCAAGGTCAACAAGACATGCGACAGGTTTGACAGACAGACAGACAGACAGACAGACAGACAGACAGACAGACAGACAGACAGACAGACAGACAGACAGACAGACAGACAGACAGACACGCTCAAAATCACAGAAGTTCGCTGAGTAATGCTTCGCATTTAATGAAATGTCGCTCAGTCACTCAGCTTATCACACAACATTTTCTTATGCGTCGGTGGCGGAATATGTAGCACGATTGATAACCGATGGTTCTTGCAAATTATCGTTATACAGTGAACCCGCCGCTTTCATGCAAACTTGTGTATATTCCCACAGAACCGCGATACGTTGATACAATTAACTTCCTTAGGAGTAGTTATGGTAACAGTATAGTCTTAATCCTTCTTGGTCGACACCCATTCCGCCGCTCTATTTCATCAGCTTTAGCATAACGAATGAAACCCTTTATTAACATCGTATAATATATTTTACACCAGACGCTGCTGCTGCAGACTTACGCAATTATCACGATACGTCGCAGAAATCTGTAAGACGTCCTCGATTACAACATGCCAGGCTCGCGTATACCGCGGCTTAGAGGCACTGCCACCGGGAAAGAATCGAAGTTGCCTAACTATTATTGAGTTTGTAATCCTTACGTCTTAACCTGTGCAATTCATGCCTGCCGGACACTCCGCGAGCAGTTTGTGTATGAATCCACGGAAGAAGGAACTTTATAAATGACCAGTCGGTCACGCTAGGTGACTCTCAGTTTTTGTGCACAATACTTCTGACGCAATGGACGACCCAGGAAAGGAACTTATGTTATTTTTGCTTTGTGATAACGATGCTCTTGCAATTATTGGCATCCCCAGCATACAGGCATTGGCCGAAGGTCAGGCGGAAGATATGGTCTTGAATATTGTTTTCGAATCGCATGCTAGAGGTTACGGCGTGAAATATAAAGTCGAAGTGTTACATATGAATCTTAATTTTATGCTGCTAGCTAAATATTTTGGCTAGTCTTTGACACAAACGATAAGACATCATTATAACAAAAGGCCATCAGCTAAAATTCTATAGCGATCGATGTAGCTCTCTCTTACGTGTGTCAGCAGTACCAATTCATTAATGAGAATGAATTGATATTGCTCACTTGTCGATTTCTCTACTGCTATACATGCATCCCTGCTCAAGTGACGCAGCACAGAAGTAGCAAATAACCTCAGTGCAGTTGATGTAGCTGGCAGACAAAGTTGCCGTATTTTAAATAAACGGGTTTTTTCTCCTTAATAGGGAAAAGCGTTGGGGGTCCAGCAAAGAGTGTTCAATCAATTCTATTTAGTCGCGCAGATGTGTCCAATGTGTCGGATTGTCGATCTCATTCTTTAAAGAGACATTTAAAAATTACATTGTTGAGATGAATAAAATGTACTCTGAGAACTCCTATACATTATGTTCCACCATCAAATGTTCATTATTGGCGGAGAAAATCAAGGTCGAACTTTCATTTTTACATCTCGCGCCTAAATCTGCGTGCGGGACGTACGAAACTTTGAAATATAATTTTCGTGTTTTCACAACACTGGCTGGCTGAAATATTTGGAAACTTTGTATACCAGGTCTCTGGCACCCACAAATCAGAATGTACTTCATTTTTATTGAGTAGAAGCTTTGTATAAAGATAGGACTCCGCAGACACCCATAAAATTTAGTACGTCACGGCGTTTGGGATTATGACTGCGGCGTCTCCCCCCGCATTTTCTTTTCACGCGTTTTTTTCTTTTTGCTCACCAACCATCGTGTCCCAGTAAGAGTGGCGTATGCGCGATAGTGGATTTGTACTTCACCAAAACACGAAAGACCAATTTGCTCTTAGGCGCCCTTTGAGATACACGACGCAAAAAACTTGATCGGTGTGTTACGAACTCACTTCAAACCTGGGGGGGGGGGAGTGTTTATGTTTAGAAGAAGGAAAAGAAAAGAAAAATGAGCCCCGCAACTATCTGCACCAGGGTGCGACACCTTCTCCGTAGCTCACAAGGGATGGGGGTGAGGAGGAATTAAAAGGATAGGAATAAAAGTGTAGAGGGAGAGAAAGAGAGATGAGGTAAGCCAGAGAGAGAGCGACGACAAATCGAGGGGATAGGAGAGATAGAAAAGATGGAAACACGGTCACAAGAGTCCGAGGACGGGGCACCTCTTGCGAGAGCTCTTGTCGACGTCAGAGATGGCGTAGGGCGAGCCCAGTCGGCCAGAGCTACGTTGACGTCGGAGATCGCGAGGGCACAACCGGTCGGCACGGAATCCAGCGAGCGAGTCTCGACACAAACCTCAATTGCACTTTTATTGAACGTATAAACATTTCACGAGCGTTAGTTACAAGGTCATTGAAAAAACGAGAGTGCACAAGAAGCTGCTTTGTTTTTCAAGGTCTACTGTTCCTTCTATTCACGAAGCGCGCAGGGTATGCGTTCCTTTACTGTTGCTTTCTTTTTTAGAGGGGAAGCTCCTTAATCCGTGGGTCATGCGTCCGCGATGTATGTAGCAGTTGTAGTCGTCGTAGCAGTAGTACGTAGTCACCTCCACGTCCGGACTGCAAAAAGTGTGGGCGCGCACTCTTTTGATTGATGAAGAAACCAGCGCTGATTAATCATAAATAGAAATATAGTTGTTTCTGATGCGATGACCTAAAAAACTAGTATCGGTGACTTAATCTCCAATAAAATTTACCTTGAAGTTGATGTTTACTAAAAAACAAAACTAGTAACAGAAGGACGCACTTTCAGCATTATCTCACCAGAAAAGCTTGCCACGTTAAATTCGTTGGGTGTAACCTCCTAGGATATTCTTTTGCGGAAAAGCCACGGCGTCTTGATGTTCGCGTTCTGCAGGACGCGCGCTCGTGATCAGATTTGTCACGCGCAATACGTGCGTGTCTAATGGCGTCCGCTCCTGAAGATTGGGATGCGCTTAAAACGCACTGGCGCCTGCGTTGCTCAGTAGAGGGGTTATCGATTTGTAGACGTGTTTCTGAAGAGGTTGTTGACACTGCAATGAAGTTACGCATTGATTTGCGCGCTGAACGTTTCTGGCGGCAGCAGTGTGGCGCTGTAGACACAACCCACAAACGAGACATTCGTTTTTAGGCAATCATAGCCATCCGTCTATGTGGCTGCACTGCCACCTGCGCAGCCGCTTCCTACGCGTGATCGATCTGTTTTTTTGGCGCATTTTCAAACAATGTCTTGTTCGGCCATGCAGAAAAAGTGTGATGAAACCCCACCAATGCTTAAAAGTTTGCCCCGTATTCCTCAAGAAGCTGTGGATTGCCTGCACATCCCTCCGTCGGCTGAAGAGGCAGAGGCGGCACTGAAATCTATCAAGCGTGGAACGGCGCCTGGGCCAGACGGGTTTCCTGATGAGTTTTACTTGACATTTAGGAATGTGTTTTGTGCTACCTTTATCACGGTTATCCAGTGATGTTACGAGGACGGTGTCTTTCCATCCAGTTTTAGATATGGACACATTGTGCTTATCCCAAAAGGTGATGCTTCCTCTGTTATTCCTGAAGATTGGAGATCTGTCACGCTCCTCAATGTTGACTATACGATATTCGCGACGGTAGACGTCCAACGTTTGTGGGGCTTTTGAACTCCCTGGTAGGTCATCACGAGACTTCATTCAATCTTGGACGAGAAATACACAGCGTGTCATTCCACACGTGATATCATAGCCTATACTCTGTCGTGGTCTGCGCGTGGCATCCTTGTGTCTTTGGACCAGGAAAAAGCATTTGACCGAGTTAGAGCACACGTGTATCTTTAATGTGCTTACAGCCTTTGGCTTTCCTCATTCATTAGTGTAAATAATCAGAAATATATACACTGGTCTAAAAAGCACACTAGCTTTTGGATGTCTGGGAAAGTGCCACCTTTTCCATTACACGTGGGGTACGTCAGGGATGTCCAGTGTCTCCTGTGCTGTTTTTCCTCAGCCTTGAGCCATATTTGCGTTCTCTTGAAGTGGACTCACGTGTACGGGGTATTGCGCTTCCTGGTAGCAGTGCCGTGAATGTCACAGCTTTCGCTGATGACATAACCTTGTACCTTTCAGTGGAGGATAGCCTTTCATTTAGCCTGCGTCTATTTTCGCATTATGGCGACATTTCAGGTGCAGTGTTGAACATCTCGAAATCCCGCTATTTCTTCATCGGCTCTCCAACCTCCAGGCATAGCGCCAGTTTTCCCATTCAGCCAACCACGTCCCTCTGTGTTTCAGGTATTTTATACAACCACTACGACATTTGCGAATTCTTTTGGTCAAACGGTCTCGAAGAAGTGAAAATGAAAACTCAGGATGCTTGCGACTTTCCCCTTCTTGAGCGGAGGTACCTTGATCAGACTGTATTTTGCGGTCGCATATGGTACCTTTTTCACGTCGTGCAACCGTCCTTACGTATCGTGCGGTTACTGCAGTCTGCTTTCTGTTCCTTTTTTGGGGCAGGCGGCACTGAGTTCGTCTCTCGTGTGTCACTGTGACAGCAGTATTCTCAGGCAGGCTTTGCTTTCCCTTCAGTGTCCGTACACTGTCGGCTGCTGGCACTGCGCTTCCTTTTGCGCAGTGCCAGCAGGAATCTCCCGCACGAACGCTAGCGCGTTACCTTCTGGGTACTCACTTTCGGCATTTGATGCCCAATGTGCACCTCAAAAGGGGCCACAGTCAATAAAACTTCCTTCGTTTTGTGCAACAACTGTGGCAGTTCTTCGCCATGTTCAGTCGACCTGGCCTGGCATAGATGTGTTGAACAACGACATAGTAGCGACATGTGCTTCTTTGTTGCTTCCGTTGGTCCCCTTAGCCCGCCATGCTCGCTCTAAACGGGTGTCTTGGAGCTCGTTAACGGCTTTTTTTCTGCCTGGACACCTCCGGGACTTCATGTGGCGCCTGGGATGGGGTGGGCTTCCCACTCTCAGCCGCCACGAAAGGTGGAGAGTGGTTCAGTCAACAACATGCCCGAGCTGCTCCCTTCGAGAAACAATTCAGCAGTTTCTGGGGCATTGTGTCATTGCTCGCGTTCTTTTGGAGAGCCGTACACGCTGGATTTCACTGCCTCAGAATAAATCCCTTTGTTTCATCTGGGCGTTGTTCGCGAGGCCGCTTCGCTTGTCTTCTCATTGGTGCCGGCTCTTTCTGCCTCTGGCGCATCCGCTGCGAGGCTGTTGCAGCGGACCGCCGCCGCCGTGCGCTCCTCTCGATCATAGAGCGATTGCGCTCGGAGCTGCTCTGTGTTTTGTCGGAAGAGCTTTTCTTCCTCGGTGAAGAGGAACTTCTTCGGCACTGGTCTTCAAACTAGTATTGGTAGGCTGATGTGTCGATGCGCCGTCAGAAACGGCACGCCAACACGTGAATATGCAAAATGTACATATTCATGGTTTATTTGTGTCGCTTTTTTACCTTGAAATATTTTTGTGGCTGTGTTTGTATGAACCATTGAATGTAATTGTTTCTTCAACGTTATCTCATATCCATGTTCATGGTAATGACGTCTGTTTTGTCATCGTCGTTATTGTATACCTAAGTAAAAAATGTTCTGTTGAGTGTGATTGACGTTTGTGACAATAATTTTTTTCTAAACAGTGGTTTAGCCCACGGTGCCATGGACTAGCGGTGGTGAAAGGTGGTAGGTAGACACTAAGTGCAAACCCTCAAAGAGTGCGCGCGGGCTACTCCTCTAGTCCGGCCGTGCCACCTCTCGTTTATTCTTAGGAATGTACGCTGAATGGTCGTACTTTTAATGATGAATATATCATAAAAAGATGCGAGATAGTGGTACTTGAAGTGTTCACTAAATGAACGGACTGATGGAAAGACGCACGGACGGATGGATGGATGGATGGACAGACAGATGCACAGATGCAAGGACGGACGCCCGGAAGGACGCATGGACAGGCGCACGGACGGATGGATGAGCGGGTGGACGGACGCCGGGACGCATGGACGGACGCACGTACGAACGCAAAAACGGATACATGGACGGTCACACAGACAGAAGCACAGATGAAAGCACGGATGGACGCAAGGGTGGACGGAAGCGCAGACCGACTGACGGATACTTCACCTTACTCATCATCACGCACTCTGTGGATATGCTGTGAGGTTTTTTTTGTGGTTTCTTTACACTGCTGCACATATTTAATAATTCAAAATATATGTGATTTTAGAAAGCAAAACTGTCGGTATTTGAGGCTCCTCTGCCTCTTCCAAGCATAGAACGCCTGTGCGTGAAGTAGATTACCCGGCCGATCCACCCTTAGCGCCTGCCACGGCATCAATAAATATGGTTCCAGTCAGTTTACTCAAGTGCTACTGCAATGCATTTGATGTCTGATTTTAACATGTAGAAAAATTTTAATAGCGTGGACAAACCTGGACGGACAAAAGTCAGACACTGGCTAGCGATGCGTCGTCTCCCTTTTGTCTCTCCAGGTTTTGCCACGCTGTTGAAATTTTTCTAGATGATGAATGACCCGCTCACCAAAGCGCTCATGTTATTTGAATATGTGCCTTAATTTAACGCTCATGGATGATGTTATTAACGCAAGTCGTGATGGTACGAGCCACTATCAAGCGACAAAGACGTTGACGAAAATGGTTTGTAGAGTGCTTTGTGCCGGTGCCTTGGGGAGATCTGCCCAAGTAAATTCATTTTCTATAGCCACTCAGCTGCGTCTTCTCGCGTAATTGTATGTTCGGGGCTTCATAGCCCGTAGTAGTACGAGGGCGACAGTAAAAGTGTCATTGGGCAACAAAAGGGCTAGCGCGATGGTATAGTGGTGTCAAAGTCTGCCATTTTCGGTATCTGTGTTCATGGACGCCACAGTGAATGACGTCACAGAGCGTATAGATGTGTTAGTGGAAATAAACGCCGGAAGCTTTAATGGGGTGTGTCCACCCATAACTGGTTATCACCGACGTGATCTGTCACGGTCAAGGGGACGGTCACCTGGTTGTCGCTGCACTCACGTAAATATGACAGCGTGAAATTGCTATTTCAATACAATAAAAAGTACCTGTGATGACGTCATTCATGTTCGAGGGCACTCGAACATGAGATGGGACCACCAGACTCGTCTTGGTGGTCCCTATACCTAGGGCTAGCCGAGTGGTGCGGGGTCTCCCCAGCGCCTTTTCTTGACCGAAGTAAAATTTTTGTAATCGTCATCATCGTCATCCCCATCATGCCATTCTAGTGATAGACAGCATGTATCTTAATATCCTACATAGCAAATAGGTGTATATCTGCCTACCAAGTAACAGAAAATATTCAGCTTTTGTCAAACTGCTCCACTCAGCTACGAAGGCAGGGACGAAATCCGAGACCAGTTGCTGCTGCCACCACTGCGCGAGGGCAGGGGCAGGTCTCCACCGCGGCTGAGGTCACTGCTGCCGGCAAGCTGAAGATGCCGCCCGGGTGCAAGGACGTCAAGCAGTCATTTCAGGCACCGCCATCATAATCAACGGAGATGGGGAAAGGACAGGGGTTAATCCCTCTTATGGCCAGACCTTCGTTTTCAGGCGTCATCTCGAGGCATTTTTATTATTCCGCCAACAGAACCTAGTATTAATCTGCTGTTCAGTATGACGGATAGCTTGGAGCACATATTAATGTAGGTCGCATAAAGTTCTTTTTTATTTAAGCAAATTATACAGAGGTAAAAGATGCTATCCCGGCAGCCATGAATAAAAGGATGACAATTATAACAAGTCATGAATCTTACAGCATGCGTTAATCAAAATTATTTCATGTATTTTTCCAATAACAATCATGGAAAATAAGTTACTGTTGCGCATAGTGATACGTTAGCCACAACAATGACGTGGTGCACATTTACGAGAGTGATGTTAGTTTGCATACGCACGAGCTCTCACATTATCGTTTCTCCACCATGGACAACATCAATATATAGGAAGAAATGATGTTCCAAGGTAGTTCTGCTGCCATGAACATACGTACCATTTTCGTACTTCGTCAAAGAGCACAGGTCTGCGAGAAGTCATGGTAGAAACACGTCTTAGGTTACATTGTTCCCATTTTCAACGTACATTTACGTAGTCGCGACACTGATGAAAACACTGGTCAGATTGTTCAACACTAAACTTCTAATTTTCGGGGACCATGTGGCCATGAAAAGCCAGCAACGACGTACAGCCGTCATTTTTGTGGTGGTAAACAGGCGAGTGCATGACCAAAATGGCATCGTATACCCCACATGTCGCGAGGCGGAGTTGCGAAATATTAAAATTAAAAGAATGGAGTGGTGTCCTCCTAGAGGCGAAGCTCCTTATGCTGTGGGCTGGGCATCCCGTGTTTGTAGCATGTAGTAGGGGCCACCTCTCGTTTAGTCTTCAGATTGCCCGCTGGATGGCCATACTTGTATATGATGAAGGGATGCGAGATGGCGGTACTAGGAATGTTCACTAGATGAACGGACGCACAGACGTAGGGACAATCAGAAGCACGGACGGACGAACGGATGGACGAACTGACCAACGAACGCTTCGCCCCACTTTTGATCATTAACTCCGTGGATATGTCGTGAATTTTTATTGCAGCCTACACTGCCGTCGCGAATGTCTCTTTACTGTCTTTGCGCTTTCTTCTTGCTACTTATATTCTGTTGGGATATTGTGACCAAAAATCAATTATGTCGATAAAGATTGTTCCTTTGGCTGCTTTGTCTCCCGCAATGGCATAAATCGAGTAAAAAAATGGCAGCATATCCGCGGAGTGAAGACGGAGAGTGGGGAGAAGCATTCGTCCGTCCATTCGTCCTTGCTTCCATCCGTTCATGCATCCGTCTGTGTGACCATCCATACGTCCATCCGCCCGTCCGTGCGTGTGTCTGTTCGTGCTCCGTCCCTGCGTTCGTCCACGCATCCGCTCCTGCGTCCGTGCATGCATCCATCCATGCATCTGTCTGTGTGTCCGTTCGTCCATCTATTCAACATTCTAAATACCACCATCTCGCATCTTTTCATTATATTGTTACGGGTAACTTATTTAATAAATTAAATACGATGCACTGTGCTCGGCGAACAAGATGGCGACAGTTCATAAACAACCAGCCACCAACGTCGTCTTTCTCTTTCTTCCAGACAGGCTGTGCCGGCTGTTGCGTATCATAACCCCCCGGTGGTAGAAGCACCGTCTCGGTGCTTGAGCGACTCGAATGCGGTAGAGGAGGGTGATAGGGCTGGAGTCGAGCTATGTGCACTATGTCACTCAAAGGTGACGATGATGACGTTGAATCGGCTGGAACGATCTCGTATGTAACGGCAGTCACCTGGCGAACGACGTGGTATGGTCCAGTGTAGCGTGACAGCAGTTTTTCAGAAAGCCCTACACGCCGAGTGGGGGACCAGAGGAGGACAAGGGAACCCGGTGAAAAGTGCACGTTTCGATGATGGGAATCGTAGAGCTGTCTTTGGCGCTCCTGTGAAGCCTGCAGGCGGCTGCGGGCGAGTTGGCGTGCGTGGTCGGCTCGCGCGATGGCTTCGCCGACATACTCAGTGACAGAGGGCAGCAAGGTGTCAAATGGTAGGGCGGGTTCTCGGCCGTATAGAAGATGGAATGGTGAATAGCCGGCAGTGTCGTGACGTGACGAATTATATGCGAACGTCACAAATGGCAAATGAACGTCCCAGTCCCGGTGGTCGGCCGCTATGTATTTAGAAAGCACGTCGGTTATGGTGTGGTTGAGGCGCTCCGTAAGACCGTTCGTTTGCGGATGGTACGAAGTGGCAAACTTGTGCTTGGCAGAGCAAGAGCGCAGGATTTCATCAACGACAGCTGATAGGAAGGTGCGGCCCCGCTCAGTGAGAAGTTGGCGTGGAGCTCCGTGTACTAAAATAATATCATATACCAGAAAGTCCGCCACATCTGTTGCGCAACTCGTCGGAAGTGCTCGTGTGATAGCGTACCGTGTCGCATAGTCAGTGGGGACAGCGATCCATTTGTTGCCTGAGCTGAAGATGGGGAATGGGCCAAGCAGGTCGAGGCCAACTCGAAAAAAAGGTTCGATGGGAATGTCGATCGGCTGAAGGAATCCAGCTGGTAGGGAAGATGGATTTTTGCGGCGCTGGCAGGGTTCACAAGCGGCGACGTAGCGTCGAACAGAGCGGGCAAGACCAGGCCAAAAGAAACGACGACGTACACGGTCGTATGTGTGAGAGACGCCCAAGTGGCCCGCCAAAAGAGCGTCATGAAGTTGGTTGAGAACAGTCGCACGAAGATGTGCTGGTATGACGGGGAGCAAGTCATGGCCATATGGATCGAGGTTACGGCGATACAGGATGCCGTCTTTTATCAGGAACATTTGTAGAGATGCTGTCGCGAGGCCTTGACTCAAGTTTGCCAATGATGATTCGCAGGAAAGCGTCCAGGCGTTGTTCGTGCCCAAGGTTCAGTAGCTGCGTCACAGACAGAAGGTCTGGAAAGGTGTCAGTATGGGCAGCCTTTTCCACGGGGTAGCGTGATAAGCAATCAGTAGCTTGGTGTGACCACCCTGTTTTGTACGTTACGGTGAACGTGTATTCTTGTAATCGTAGGGACCGACGAGCGAGGCGTCCTGTGGGATCCTTGAGTGAGGCCAGCCAGCAGAGCGCGTGATGGTCGGTGACTACCCGGAATGGACGCCCGTATAAGTATGGGCGAAACTTGGCGACTGCCCACACGAGAGCGAGACACTCACGTTCCGTGATTGAATAGTTGCGCTCGGCTGTAGATAGCAGGCGGCTTGCATATGCTATAACACGGTCATGTCCGCGTTGATGTTGCATTAGCATTGCCCCGATGCCATGCCCACTAGCGTCAGTGCGAACCTCGGTTGGAGCTCATGGATCGAAATGGGCTAAAATCGGCGGTGTTGTAAGGAGCGTCGTGAGCTGAAAAAAAGATGACGCTTGATCATCGCCCCAGAAAAACGGGGTGTACTTCATCAGGAGGTTTGTGAGTGAGCGTGCAATGATGGCGAAGTCCTTAACAAACCGTCTAAAGTAGGAGCACAAGCCCATGAAACTGCGAACGTCCTTTGTTGACTTCGGAACAGGAAAGTCCGTGACGGCGCGAATTTTGTCAGGATCCGGGCGGACTCCTGCGGCATCGACGATATGGCCAAGTACGGTTATTTGACGACGAGAAAAGTGGCATTTTGACGAGTTCAGTTGAAGTCCGGCTCGACGAAAAACTTCAAGATTCGCCGATAAACGCTTGAGATGGAAGTCGAATGTGGGCGAGAAAACGATAACGTCGTCTAAATAACATAAGCAGGCTGACCATGTAAACCCTTGGAGCAACGAGTCCATCAATCTTTCGAATGTGGCCGGCGCATTACAGAGACCAAAGGGCATAACTTTGAAGTGATAAAGCCCATCAGGAGTGACGAATGCGGTCTTCTCACGGTCCATCTCATCCACAGCGATCTGTCAATAGCCATATCGAAGGTCGATAGTGGAAAAATACGTAGCACCGTAAAGGCAGTCTAAGGCATCGTCGATTCTAGGCAACGGATAAACATCTTTCTTCGTAATTTTGTTGACATGCCTATAATCTACACAAAAGCGCCATGTTCTATCCTTCTTTCTGATCAGGACGACAGGAGAAGCCCAGGGGCTACAAGAGGGTTCGATTATGTCTTTTGCAAGCATCTTTTCGACTTCCTGTTGTATGACTGTGCGCTCGGACGCGGAAACACGGTATGGACGTCGGTGAATGGGACTCGCGTCACCGGTATTGATGCGATGAGTAACAACACTCGTTCAGCTTAAAGCCGTGCTGGCGAAGTCGAAAATGTCACTATAGGACTCCAGGACGTGACGAAGGGCTTCCGCTTGATCAGGAGCGAGGTCTGATGGTACCATGTGGTCAACGTCGACGCCCGATGAACGTGTTAGAGTTGGTTCATTGTCTGAGGTGCAGCAATCATCCACTCTGAAGGGTTCAACCGTATGGTCTTGTAGAGCAGTAATTTCGGCCAGGGAGATACCTTATGGAAGAATTTGGGCAGTGAGGGCAAAATTGACAATAGGAAGGCATGTGCGGTTTCCAACGATAGACAAAATGGTGTGCAGAACAGCGACGCCATGCGCAAGCATCACGGCATCAATTTGTGCCACCATGTAATCGCCGTCAGGTACAGGTGGTGTAGAGAAGAGGTCGATATGTGTGACACAGTTAGGCGGAAGACGTGCGAAATCAATGCAGCAAAGGCGACTTTGGGGTGGGTTGGTCAGATCAGAAAGTAGAGGCATTTCAAGGTCAAGACAGCCGGCTGAACGATCTATAAGGGTCGAGTGAGCGATTAGAAAATCCATGCCTAGAATTACTTCATGAGGACAATTTTCTATAACGGTGAAAAGAACAGCAGTGCTTCTATCGGCGATAGTCACACGGGCAGAGCACATGCCAATAATCGCGGCAGTTCCCCCGTCGGCGACTCAAACGGCTCGGTTCAAAGCGGGTGTGACAACTTTCTTTAGGCGGCGACGAAGAGCAGCACTCATTATGGACACATGCACTCCGGTATCGATCAATGCGCGCACAGGTACATTGTCTAAAGTAACGTTCAACAGATTCCGGGTGGTCGGTAATGTTACACGAGGATTTCTTGCAGAGGTCGTCGTCAATGCAGCTTCACCTCCAGAAGCTGCACTGCCTAGTTTTCCGGTCGGGGGTGCTGTGAATAGGTCGGAGAGGCAGGACGGCGTTGTGGGGGCGAACGAGATTGACGGCGAGCAGGGGATGGTGAGCGGGTGTAGCGAGGTCTCGTCAGAAGTGCGGCAGAATCAGAGGATGTGGTCGGCATAGGGGAACCAAAATCAAATATTGAGGACGACTGGTGGTCAGAAGTGGCTTGGGTAGGAGGCCCATAGCGTGCCGGCGGAGCCCAGTGATTTCGGCAGTGGCGAGCAATATGACCGACACGTCGGCAGTTGAAGCATATGGGCTTGTCATCCAGTGTACGCCATTCGGACAAATTGCGCTGTCGAGAGTAGTTAAACCCAAATCGAGGAGCGGATGGACGACGATAAAAAGGCTCGGCAGAGTAGACTGGTTGAATGGGGTGTAGGCCGACGTTCGATAATTCTTGACGAACGACGGCTTGTATCAGTGAGATAGTGGTCGGTGAAGGATCAGGCGTTGGAAATGGAGTCGCTACTTGTTGGGCTGCCTTGACCTCACGACGAATGATGCGGGTGAGGTTGTCCACATCGGGGAACTGGGCGGACGGAGTCATCACAAGAGGAAGTAGCAGCTGTGTTCGGCAGGCGCGTGATGCCGTGGGTGACGCGGCGGGCTTTAGCCTTTTCTAGACGGCGGCATTCTGTCAGGATTGTGTCGATGCTCGTGACATTATTAAAAACCAGCAGGTAGAAGGCATCGTCCGCAATCCCTTTGAGGACATGGTTAACTTTTTCTTCTTCTGACATGCGCTGGTCGACCTTGCTACAAAGCGCCAAGACGTCAAGAATGTATGAGACGTACGATTCAGTAGACGTCTGGGCGCGTCGAGGTGGAACACAACATTGGCGAGCATGAGCATGGGATCCCAGCGGTGGGTAGCACTGACTCGCTCGTACCGGTGCAGCCAGGAGTCAACGTCGATGGTGCCGTCAGCGGAGAAAGTTCCAGGATCCCGCAGGGGTGGCAAGGTGACGTAGGTTGTCGACTGGGATCGAGAGACCGGTGGGGATGAGGCACTGGCAGTTGAAGTAGCCGAAGAGTCCCCGGTGTTGCGACCGCTGCGCGTCTCCATCGAGGTACGGGAGTCGTCCACCTCCACCAATAGTGTTACGGGTAACTTATTAAATTAAATACGATGCACTGTGCTCGGCGAACAAGATGGCGACATTTCATAATCAACCAGCCACCAACGTCGTCTTACTCTTTCTTCCAGACAGGCTGTGCCGGCTGTTGCGTATCAATATATTCCCCATATAGAAGCACCGCCATCCAGCGGACATTACAAGGACTAAACGAGAGGTGGCACACGCACACTTTCTTATGGCTTGCGCTTGGGGTCTACTTCCCACCTTTAACCACCTGGAGTTCATGGTATATACTTGTTCACTGTATTCATGACACTGCGGCCCAACGCTCGCTAAGCCTTTCTGAAACCAAGGAGGTTACGTCCATCGAGTATAGCAACCTTTTCCTGTCAGTTAGTGCTCATTGTACATGCCCATGGCTGGTAATGAGAAATGAGAGACAGGAGAATTCGGCTTTTACTTTCTTACCGCTTGCGCTTCGTATCTATATTCCACTTTTAACCACCTCGAGTTCATTCATGGACTGTACTAGTTCATTGTATTCGTGGCACTGCGGATGAACGCTCGCTAAACCTTTCTAAAACTAAGGAGGTTACACCTAGCGAGTATAACGTAGTAACCCTTTCTTGTCAGGTAGTGTTCAATGTACATGCCAATGACTGATAATGGGGATTGCAGCGTGTGCATTAACTAAATGCCGAATGCTCCTGTCTCTCATTCCCCCTTAGCAGCCATTGGCATGTACATCGAGCACTATCTTTGATTGTTCAACAACGCACAGACTAAAGCTCTCACCAGCACCACCTTGGAGGTCAAAATGTTATACTTGTTACACACTAAAACAGCTACGAGGGACGAACAATTGCCGCTTAAGAAAATTCGCCTCTAAAAAAAGGAAACCTGTAAGAATATGGAGTGGCACCACCCGAAAGTACAAACAAGAAGCGCGCTATTCTCTGCCGGCGTTTGCGGCATTTTAGGCACAAATTGTGGTGTCAGCTGTTCAAAAAAACTACGCGACGTCAGGATGAAATAAGCTCTCAATTGTCTGATATACGGGAGGTATTCGTCGTGAAATGTTGCCTATTCCGCTTTCCCACGCAGTCGCGTGCCTCGTCTACCTGGTATGGCATGACTATGTCACGTGCAGGATGAGCTGATTTCGCTTTGTTTTCTGGTTTTACGCTTTTGCGACTGCGAAAGGGGATAAAGGAGCATGTAGTCGAACACCAGCAAATCCTGACTGGCTCCCTGCTTGAGCTAGATTCACACGCGAAGGCAAACTTCCGCTGCTCCGCAGACCGAATAGTCACGTGATTAGTTTCATCCTGTGCAACAGCGAACACGTCACATGCACATAGCCAGACCTTCGCTCGCGGAATCCTGGTGTATACTCTCCACTTTTATGCTTATGCAGCGTGCTTTGAATGAAAACGACCAATACACAACCAAACTACCAAAAACAACTCGCCTCTTCCACTGTCACACGAAACACATTCGGTCGTTGCCGCACAACTAAAACATGTGAATTTCAAGTCAACAGCGTGCTCATTTTTTTAATTATATGATATATAAGAAGATGTTGGCGCTCAAATATGACGCCGGCTATTTCTTAGCCCTTAAGTGAAACTTGAACACGTATCTTGAGGCAAAACATACAAAACAGTGCATGGAAAATAGAAAACTCAGGCACAGATATGCAAAGACACACTTATACGCACATATCAAAATGGCAAGTAAATGTTCGAAAGTGAATATGAGAATCCTCTGGAAATGTCCCTCGTTAATATTCGGTCCACCAGCACAAAGCAGCAAAGCACACGTCTGGTCCTTATATAGATGCATTCGCTCGTATGTACATAATAGTCGACACGTCATTCATTTCACAACACACACGTGATGGGTGTCACATGATGCTGTACATAATAGGTACATGTGTTACAAATGAAAGTTTGTTCTCACTTAATACTTGTCAGCAATCCCGCTTTCTTGTAAAAAACGTGTAAATGCTTTTAAAGCGTGGGACTGTAAAACTCCAGTTGGCCACGGAGTTGGCCACGGGCCCAGAAGTTTTTTCATGCTAAATGGTCTGTGGTTCAATGCGAACAGTTCGCTTTTAAGACGGCGTCTCGGCGTGCCATGATGTGGACAGTCTATGAGAAGGTGACATACGTCTTCATCTATAAATCCACAATCGCATTCGGGAGTTTCAGCTCTGCCGATTCTGTGCAAAAAATTGTTTTGTGTATGCGGTGCCTAGCCTCAATCGGTGAATTAGAGTTTCCATCTTTCTATCTAATGCCAGCGTAATTTTGAATACACTAAATGGATCGATATGATATAACTCGCAGCTCTTTATACTTTGGTAAAACCAAGCAGTTTTGCTCATTCTTAGAGCTCTAGTTTTTATAATACTACGCAATTCATTTTTCGAATTTGAAGAAGAAACAGTAACGTCTTTACGATGTGCTTGTCGTGCTGCTTCATCGGCAGCTGTGTTTCCAGGAATGTTGCAATGACCATGTATCCACTGGAATTCGATCTCATGTTGCGCTTTGTTTGCTTTGGGTGAGCTCTTTCAGCATTTCGCATGGCATACTATCACTTATTACTCGTGTTTGCACTGGAGGGTGATCTTAATGCGGCTAGTGAGTCGCTAGAATGTACGCATTTTCTAGCGTCTGCTGCCGAGTTTATAAATTTTAGAGCATACAGAATAGCGAAAAGCTCAGCTGTAGTAGATGACGTCATGCGACATAATTTAAATGATTCCTGAATATTGAGCTGTGGTATAATAAATGCCGATCTTGAAGACGTTGTAATACTTGAGCCATCTGTGTAAATGTGTATGTACCCTGGATACCGCATGTGTATCTGATAAAACGCTAGTTGTTGAGCAGCTTGGATTAACATGTCTGTCTTTCTGAAAAAGCCATCCTCTGAGATTTTAATGCTCGGTATTGCAAGCAGCCATGGAGAATGATCCATTTCAGAGCTCCAAATTTTATTTCTTGGTAATATATGAACATTACTTTGTATTTATTCATGAGCATTGCTTTTATCCCTTCGTAAAATCTCCAGTGCCACTGGGTGGTGCTTGTGTTGCGTCTGTAGGCGAAAAAAATTGCGGCATGTTATGATTGTTCTCATGACTGACGCAAATTGCACCAATGCTGACAGATTTGACGCTGAATCCTCTCGATCGAGAGCAGATGACCGTCAAGCAGAGAGATTGAAATAGCCGAACACATTTCCATCTGCGCCGCGTGTGGAGGAGACCGGAAGAAGCGAGGATGGCACGTTTCGATGACGCGCACGTCACGTGATGCGCCGTCCGCTGTAAGAATGCCTCCTCCGTTCCCTTGGGTAAATCCACCTTTAATTGTGGCATTCCAAGAGTTTTCTGACGAAATCAGCGGCGTGGAGAACATGCCGCAATAAGAAGGGTAGTGATTGCTAGAAAGATACAACTGCCTCACCTATGAAATTGGTGTGGTTTACAAACGCTTTTAAAAAATGATGGCAATACAAGCAATAACGCTGTATCCTTTTAAAGGGAGAAAATATTGATGGTCTGCGATAATTTGCTCATTGACTGAGCGTGTCGCCTTTTCTAAAGCAGTCAAGAAGCCTTCACTGGTGCTCGCGTAAGCTCTCGAATAAACCTGTCTATTCGGGACCTGCACATGATCCCAAATCAATGGTCTCAAATAATCACCAATGCTCTCAAGCTTTGAGGCATGGTCTGTTCCAAGCGTTACGAACAGTTCTTTGAGGCTCAAACTCGAATACATAAAAATGCAGGTAATAAATGCGGTTGGCGATAAATCAACTCGTTTGATACGAAGAAAAAATGAAACCCCTTTCACTATTACGGCTCGGACCTATAGGATCACCGAAGAGAAACAATAACTTGGTTTAGATTTATGAACTGCGCTCTGAGAAATATAATGTCGTAAGTTTGACTGTCATAGGTGCATTATTGGTGGACAAAACTAAGTTAGAAGGTTGATTTCGAACGGTTGTGCTGATTATCCGCACGTGACGTATCGAAATTCAAAGTGTGTTTTTCGTAATTTCGCGATAGTAGAAGCTATATGTAAGACTCAGTAGACGCCTTCGAAATTAACTACGTTGTGGTGTTTGGTGTGGAAATTTCACAGTGGCATCTCCACTGTCATTTCCTTCCCGCGCATTTTCTCTGCTTACCAAACGTTATGTCGAGGTAAAAGGGGTGTTTTGGGGATTGTGAGTTTGTACTTAACTGAAGCTCGAAATAACCTGTTGCTTCCTAGTGTTCCTTCAAGTCACAATCACACAATTTCTTGCGTTAAAGTCAACCAAGGCACCGGTTTTGCAAACATTAGTGTCAATGGGTGTAATAATCTACAAACTACTCCAGCTCACATGACAATTTCTGGCCACTTCGTAAAGCGGCCTTCGGAGTCCACTAAAGCTTTATAAATAAAAAGCATTGAAGGTGACTTGCGTAGAAAAGCGACTAGTGCGAAATGGCACTGGTGTAAGCCTGAGAGTCTGTGACCCGAGGAAATGATGAACGTCATAGCTCCAACGTCATTAGAACACCATAGTTCAGGGATGGCAAAGTAATTTTGTGTTGTGCGAGATAAAGAATGTCGAATTTAGTTGAGCGGGCTGTGAGCGTTGTGAGAGTCACTTAAATGAAGCAACAACAACAGCAAATCGATAACGCATATTTTCTTTTCCCTCTGGGAAAATTTGCTGCAGTATGAGAGAGCGTATACCAAAGCTACTGAAAAAAAAAAACGGCGCCATAACAGACAGTACACTCATAAATAATGTATAGGTTATCACTTCAGCGCATTTAGCGCTATGTAAAAGAAGGATAGCACAAATTACCCTTCTTTGCTGTGGCTAGATTGTGCGCACTGCGAACACAACGGTCGCATATAGCATGAACACACGTGGTTTTGTTGGTTACCTTAAAAGTGGATTTTCGTGCTATGTACTTTAATACGTTCTGGAAAAAGTTCTACGTACTTTGTTGTTACCATGAATAATAAATTACAGCTGAAACAAGCCAACTTGTGGTAAACTTATTCGTTGTTTTTCTGTAGGGGTCGTACACGCGGGCACTCACTGTGAAATGGTTCAAACCACGTGCATAATATATTCACCAAGTTTGCGAATATAGGCTGTCATTTGAAACTATTCTTTAGGTGTTTGTTGTAAGAGGCGCGTGGCAAATGTAAATTCATTCTCCCATTTTCAGATGGGTCAATGCATAAAGGGTTGTAAATTACTGCGATAACTGAGTGACGCACAGAATATCGACAACTGTAAGACGCCCAGTCCGCACCACCACGAAGGCTCAAGTACATCAGCTTATTCGTACCATGTAAAATGCCCCCAGATAAGAACGGCAAGTATTTTAAAACCAAAGGGTAATTCTTTGATTGATATGACTGATATGTGGGGTCTAACGTCCCAAAACCACCATATGATTATGAGAGACGCCGTAGTGGAGAGCTCCGGAAATTTCGACCACATAAAGGGTAATTCTTTGCGAACTGACCTATTTCACTGGGCTATGTTTACTCATAAAATATCCGATTTCAATAAGGTTCCCAGCAAAGCATTCAGAGAAGATGAAAATGAACAGCCCACCCAGTGTCTTGACGTGCGAGGCCGAAAAGAACGATTAAGAAGTAATAATTAAAAGCACGAAATGTCATAAATGAAGGGATATGCAGTCTGGCGTAGCGTTCAATTATTATAGCGAGTAGCGATGGAAGTTTAGCACGCCACGGTTCATCAAGTTATGTAACCACTAACTCTATATGCTGCCAGGTGGTCCCCGCTCTTCGTCGTCTTGATGCACGCACATTTGCGCACATCCACCAGTTGTCTTGTATGCGATCACGTGGATTGGCCAGCTTTTCGTAATTTATTTTAACGCAACAGCGTTAGAAAGCTCGTATCGCCAAAATTCCGCCGTCAGCGTCAGCGAAGAATTGTCCATGAGCGAAAAATCTAAAAAAGCAAATAAAATAAACAATAAAATTTTTGGTGCCACTGACGATCAAACCCTGGCCGTTCGCGTGGCAGTCAAGTGCCCTACCCCAAATATTCGATGTTACTTTAAGCTGTTCCGGGAAAAACACTACATAAATGTCATTTAGTGGAAGGAGTCTCCTTAACGGATTTCATTTGACACGCGTCACGACGAACACGAGTCCATTCGGCGATTTGTAGGCGCATTTGGGAGACCATCAAACTAAGTTGAAAAAGGCCGGGATCGTGCAGTTATACTGCGGCCGTCATCGCCAAAAATGCAGAGGAACTTTCAAACAGCTCTGAAAATAGACAACTATGTCCATCTAGCGAAAAACATGTCTTTTCAGAGGAGTTGATCAAGCAAACAACAAACGCTAGATAATGTGCTGCCATCTATGAGACATTGTGAGACTATTTATGGCCTCTCCGAGATGGTGAGCGCGTGGCGTGTGTCTTGGAGGCCATGCGACTCTTGCTTTAGATCAAGAACCTGCATGTACATAGCATTCGCGCGCCCGTGCTGGTACAACCTACTGTGTGTGTGTGCGTGCGTGCGTGTACGTCTGTGTCTGTGACAAAACATAATAATAAGAATGCACTTAGCGGCTGAAGGGCATACGAGATGCCGGATTTTGCTATCGGGTTCAATTCCTAACGACGAAGCTTAAGGGTCCCCCATTTTTTTATTTATTTTGTTCCTTTTTTTCTGGTTGTACGTTGATTGATTGATTTGTGGGGTTTAACGTCCCAAAACCACTATTTGCTTATGAGAGACGCCGTAGTGGAGGACTCCGGAAATTTCGACCACCTGGGGTTCTTTAACGTGCACCCAAATCTGAGCACACGGGCCTACAACATTTCCGCCTCCATCGGAAATGCAGCCGCCGCAGCCGGGATACGACTGGTTGTACGTCCAAAAGTCGAAAAGGTGCTATAATTGTCATTGTTACCGATAAGATTGGCGCTAACCACTTAAGTGGCATAATTTGTTGAAACACTGAAACCTAAAAAATGGCTCCGTTCTAGAACAATTCATCTATAAAAGAATAGGAAGGAGGAGGAACAAATGAGGAAGGACAGGGAGGTTAGCCAGTTCTCAGGACCGGCTGGCTACCCTGTACTGGGGAAGGGGGTAAGGGGGATAAAAGATGAGAGAAACGAGACGTTGTAAAAAAAGGGGGAGAGAGAAGGTCATCAGACGATCCACGACGCTGTTTACAGTCTGTCTCTAAGACCACTTGCCCGCAAAAAGCGCAACAACGCTCTCAATGCCTTGCGTGCAGAGCACCGTCTCGGCCAGTGTCCTAATACCCTTTCTTCCGACAATTGGTGATTGTCTATTCTATCTAAAGCTTTCGACAGTTCTTTTCTTGGCACGCTGAAGCGAGGACACTCGCAGAGAAGATGGGAGAAAGTCTCTGCGCAGCCACAGTTGTCACATGTCGGGCTGCTGGCCATTCCGATTCGAACGAATAAGCATTCGTAAAGGCCACCCCAATCGACAAACGGCACAAAAGTGTCTCCTCTGCTCTGCTTATTCCTGATGGAAGGCGGAGCTGTAGGTGGCGGGTCCAAAATATGAAGGCGGACGTTGGTGAATGCCGGTCAATTCCACTGAGCGAGTGTCAGTTCTCGTGCAAGTGATCGAAGCCTTGCAGCGGCGTCCGTTCTTGATAACGGTATAGCTACACAAGGGGCATCATCATGAGCAGTTCGGGCTGCTTCATCTGCACGGTCGTTTCCATCAATGCTGCAGTGGCCTGGAATCCATTGATACGCTATGTCATGTTGTTTTTCTATAGACCAGTGATGAAGCAGTCGTATTTCAGCCAATTAGCTGTTCGTTTGGTCCATGACGATATGGCGAGGCAATGCCCTAGAGAGCTTCTTTGGAGTTGGAGAATATTGACCATGTCTGTGTGGTTCTTCAACTAGGAACTCCAGAGCGGCACGAATGGTGGCGAGTTCTGCCACCGTGGATGATGTCAGAGGCGAGGTCCCGAACTTTATCGTGATGGATTTTTTCCGGAATAACCACTGCGCCTGTTGAACTTGTTGAAGTGACCGACCCATCCGTGTAAATGTGAATGCGTCCCACTGTGTTTCTCATGCAGAAACAGTAATGTTGTTTGTTTTAGGGCCAAATTTTTCTTAATTTGCATTCCGGGGATAGTTATCAGGGCTTCCAGTAGATGTAGACACCACAATAGTAACGACGGTCTTGCTGCGTGCGTGAAGTTCGTGGGAATCACCGTGCGATGTGGGGCAATAATAGAGCGTGGCCTGTAAGTTGGAACGGAGACGAGGTGATGTGATTGAATCCGGGTGGCATGTCTTATGTGCGTTCTTAAAGCATCGACACAAATGTCGGTTGTGATAGGGTGTTCATGAGCGATTGCGACAGTCGCTGCTGAGGATGCGCATCTCAGCAGCCTGAGGCATATTCTCAGTGCTTGAACTTGTAATGACTGGAGGATGTGTACGTTTGTTATGCGGGCCTTGCCAAGCACAGGTAGGCTGTAGCGCATGAAGCCTAGAAAAGTGCAGCATACAGTTTGAAGCATGGCTCGTACCGATGCACCCCATGTTTTTCCCGCAAGAAACCTTAGGACGTGGGTGATCATGGTCAGTTTCTTCTTCATGTAAGCGATATGAGGGCTCCAAGACAAATCACGATCAATTATTACTCCCAGGAAACGGTGAGTCTTTTGATAGCTGATTGTGTGTCCATTAATTCTGATGCGGTATGGCGTCATTGTCTTGTGCGTAAACGCAACCAGTGAGCATTTCTAAGATAACAGCTCCAGTCCTCGTCCTTGGAGGTAGTTTGACATCAGTGTAGCCGCTGTCTGAAGCCTGGCTCTTACGTGTAGACGCGTGACCCCTGATGCCGAAATGCAGATGTCGTCCGCGTATATCTACAGATGTACGGAGTGTGGCAGGACGTCAAGAGGCCGAAGTGCCTTTTATACGCTACCATCTGTTGCTGAATTAAAAACAAGCAGCGTCCAATGTGCATTTGCTTATGATGACTGTAGTTCTCACACGGTGTGACTTCACAGCAAACGTCATTGTTCTTTTTCTTTTCCTGTCTCTTTTTCTACTACCTCAAATCCACTGATACTTGTAACAAATTGCTTCATCGGACTAGTCACGGAAGATCCATAATAGCTTTCAACGTAGGGTAAGCACACGGGTCCTTATGGACGGGTTACAATGCCTTTCCGTTCTCTGCTACTCCGTTCCGACATGAAGGAAGAACACACAGACCAACATAAGCGCTTGTTTTGGTGCGTGTTTTCTGCGCGCATGTGTCAGCGTGAGCTGCAAGCTGTTATGATTATGTACTTACTCCCCGTCCGTTCACTTCGAAAGCTTTTTGCAACTAACATGATGCGCAATGTATAAATAATGCGATTTATGACCAGTTTTCCACAATTAACGTCTCCCTTTGACTAGGCGACAATAGCGGTTGAACACATCACATAGAATTATGTTTAGAGGATCATGACGTCATGATTTTTGCAAATTGAAGTAAAATGTCGGAGATATGTGACGTCATTAATGTTGCAATGTAGTCGTAGGAATCTCAGTGCACCGGTGACCCACAACATGGACTTGAATACCACGTCTGTTTTCACCAACTTTAATGCTTACTTTGCTTGTTTTTTAAGTGTGAAGCTGTTTCATATTTTTGTTAGGCCTAATAGTGCAAGCAGGAGTTATCATCAACCGCACGTTGCGTGCGCTTCCTTCACATCATGCCGCTTCACTTCCGAAACACATGGTGTGACTCTCTTTTTCTCTTGCGTCAATGAATCCGGGCAACATGGCGTAATAACTAGGCACACGACATGTCCCCGCCAAAAAAATGTTATAGCTAGACCAGATGACTAAAATTACATCACGTAACGGTGAGCGACGTGACATGTTTAGCAAAGTGGTGCCATACTTTGTTCTACTAGTTAAAACATAACATCGCTATCAAAAGCTTGGCATTACTATCCAATCTTGGCTATGCGCAACACAAGCTTCGCTGATAGCTCCAGCCTTGCGTGACTAGTTCAAGCCAGGCAATTTGTTACATCATTTTTTTAGATGTCACTATCTCGCTTTGTCTACTCACATTTTGAAACTTTTCCTGGATGATATATACATGGCCCACACCTGGTAACTGGTGGTGTAATCGAGACAGCGTATCTAAATGTTGTGTATGTCAATGTTAACGTTAGAAAAGAGTGAAAAAGTTTTGTTTGTGCAGTTCGTTGTTTCCTCAGCAATTAAAACTAGGTTTTGCGTCAAAGCAACGGTACCACTCTTTGAAGGTCACAGAAATTCCTTGCGGAAGTAGCACTTTGGGTTCTCTTTTTCTCGTTAAAACTGTTTCTCATTGGGGCGGTTTTCTAACGAGCCTACTGTTAAATATGTCAAAGGACGGGTATTTCTATTATTTGTAGTTATTCAATCGTGTACCCAGCAAAAGGAAGCTTTAGAATAACGTTTGCAGGCACTGTGGGCGTTGCGGGCATAGTGGGTGCCTTGAGTTTTATAATAGCATTTGCCCTCCTGCAAACCGCAACGCACGCTCGCTGTGGCACCGTAGCCTCAAAGCTAACGTTTGCGGGCCGCATGCGGGCTGCATATGCCGTCCGCTCTTTCAGATTTTGTGCGGGTGCGCCGTGAACACGAGCGGCGCCTCGCATTACGACGTATGCGCAGTGGCGGCGGCCACACCGCAAGAGCTTGCGGTGCGCTATTCTAAAACTCTCCAAAGTCTAAAGTCCGGCTGTGAAGCCTTACGGACAATGTAGTTCACTCATAACTAAAATAAATTAGCATTCCTCTCCATATTATCAATATCTGGCTTACAAAATTAGAGATTGCTTAGACTTTACACCAAGGCTTTTAGCTTGCGGTTTATGAAATGATTAAAAAAATAATGTAGTCGGTACCTGTTTTACTCTGGATGGCCTGAGGCACCGAGGAAGCGACGAGGAAGTCAAAGTTCACATTCACGTGCATAAACCACACTGAAGAGAGAGAGAGAGAGATAGACTTTATTAATTTCCGGCAGATTGCTGGGATGGGCTCCCACCTAGGGGCCAACGTAGAGACCGTGTCTCCCGGCAGCTTCCTTGGCCTGCTGAATTGCCCAAAGTTGCTTGTCCAGGCCCGAACTGAGCAGCGCAGTCCGCCAACGCACCCGAAGGTCTTCATTGGAGGCCGCGACCCCAGAATTTCTGACTAATGCTGGACATTCCCATAGGATATGTTCGAGAGTGGCTCTGGTGGTACATTACTGGCATAGATTAGAACTATAGACGTCAGGATATATGTGGTGCATGATGACAGGGTTCGTGTATGTGCGTGTTTGTAGCTGTCGCCACTGAACGGACTGGGCCCGATTTAGCTTGGAGTGAGGCGGAGGGTACTCCCGCCTTTGCAGTCGATAGTGTTGAATTATGTCATTAAATTTGGTGAGCCGATCGTCCCATTCCCACACCGGCGCAGAAAGGTCCGTTTGGGTGGTCGCTTCGTCTGACGTGACTCGGAACGTAAGACCTCGAGCCACGTTGTGCGCCACTTCATTCGGATTGGCCTCCGCGTTACCATGTGGTGTGTGGGCAGGGAACCACAAGATGTGTACGTATTTGTCCACCTCGTGAATTTCGCCTGTATTAAGAATCCGCAATGCCTCGGGGGAGATTCTGCCGCTAGCGTAGTTTCGAACGGCTGTCTGCGATTCGCTGATTACGCATGAGGCGTTAGTGTGGGCTATGGCCATCGCGATAGCCACTTCCTCTGCCGTTTCTACGTTCCGTGTGATGATTGACGCGCTGCTTTTGCATTGTGTGTGTGGTCTACGACAGCAGCCACGAAGGGGTGACGTTCCTGGTAGCGTGCTGCGTCGACAAAGACTGCCTCATGGTTGCGCCCAAACATCTTTGACGTGGTCCTGGCTCTACTGACATGTCTGCCCTTGTTGTGTTCAGGGTGCATGTTTCTTGGTATGGGTGGTACTGTTAGCTTAGCACGGATAGTGCGTGGTATGTCGTGTTTGTCTCCGTGTTGAGTGTGGTAAGTAATACCGAGATTACATAGAATCTGGCGGCCTGGCTTAGTCTTGGCTAAACGCTCGAATTGGGAGATTTGTTTCGCCTCAATAAGTTCCTCAAGGGTATTGTGTAAACCAAGTTGAAGGAGTAGTTCGGTGCTGGTGTTTTGAGGGAAACCTAGCGCTTGTTTGTAAATTTTCCTAATTAGGCTGTTGAGTTTTGACTTTTCCGCGGTGAACCATCGGTGGTACGCCGCCGTATAGGCGATGTGAGTTAGAACAAACGCTTGGATCAAACGGATGATGCTGGCCTCTTTCATGCCTTTGTGTTTATTGGTAATGCGCCTAATGAGGCGCATTGTATTAGACACTCTGGCTTCAATGTTGCGAACTGTCTCTCCGTTGGTACCCTTACTTTCTATGATCAAACCACACTGAAGGATTCAAAATATTTCTGTCTGTCTAGCGAGCATATTTCCAGAAGGATCACTCACGAAGCGCTAGAGGTGCTGAATAATGCTTTCAAGAATTGCCGAACTACACAAAGATGCCTCGGGATGCAGCTGATGAACTGGGCGTTTATGCTTCAAAGAGCAAAATGCGGAGGTCCTGTGCCGATTGCCTGCATTGGCTGTCGCTAGCATATCATGAAAATTTTGCTTAGTATCACCGTGTATCATGACGACACGAAGAGGCACAAGAAACGAAGTTCTTCCTCGTTTTACATTCCGAATGCCACAGCCGAGAACAGAATTCACACACTTAATCACAGCACCTTCTGGCTGGTACGCAGGGAATATGTCGCCAGCTCGTTGTCGAAAATGTCAAGCTGTATTCACCGAAGAACGCAACACAATATCGGTTGCAGATGAATCCCACGAGGCCGCTGATGTCTCTTCGAAATGTGCAGGCATACGTCCTTGTTTCTGCAGCTAACTGACTCAATGCATTCTTGCAGTAAAAAAAAAACACTGAAAAATATTAGCCTCACGAACAGTCACCAAGGTGAACGACCTCGACGAAGAACCTATTTTGCTTTGGCGTACGTAATCATTCACCGACTGATCACAACGATGTTGAAGTTACTACGCACAGTTCGTCAATAAGTACGCAAAACGGCGCCTTGAGCCTGGCTGACACAATTAGTCGAGGATGTCGATTCCAAAAATTCTGGCATGCAGTGCCTTAACTGCGAATGGACAACGCCCACCACGGGAGCACGTCGCGATGACCGTCACCGAAGACACACCCCAAATCAAGCTTCCGTGGCCGCAAGGTTCACTCTTTTTGGCAGTAATCCCAGCCGCATAAGGCGCAAGCGCAAACAGAGCGCACTGATAACGACGGCGTTTCAGGAGCTGGAACACGCAGACGAACACAGTGAATAGCGGGAAAAGGTCTCGAATGCTCCGCGCATGGCCGGGGCCGAGAGTTCGCGAGAGCTGCCCTTCTTCTCCGCAAGGCACGTAGCTGCGAGATGCGGCGAGACGCGCAGGCGTGCTTCCTTTTCCTAACCAGCTGCGGAGCGGGACAGCCGGCGCTTCGATTAACCCGGCGTGTTTTGCTGTTGCTTTCTCCTCTTGCTCGTAACATCGCAAGGTCCTAACGTGGTTGCTGAGGTTTTAACGTGGTTTCATGTGAATCGTAAGTTCCGGCACGTTGCTCCTTGGGCTGCTATTATTATTATTATTATTATTATTATTATTATTATTATTATTATTATTATTATTATTATTAATTATTATTATTATATTTTATTATTATTATTATTATTATTATTATTATTATTATTTTTATTATTTTGTGGAGCTTTCTAATCCCGAAAGTTCGAGTGGGGCTCATGGCCATGGAGGGAAAAAGAATCGTACATAAAAATACGTCACGAAGCCAGCCTTGGTCAGGAAAGCAACGGCTACGTCGACCTAGAGCAATCATCATATTGGCAGGTGAACGCTACGTTGGTCGGCAGTGTCGGCCGAACAAATGACTTTCTGCAGGAAGGTATCTCACGAAAAAGGTTTTTAGAAACATTGGCGTTTGGTAATGATATTGCGTGGAATTTAGAGTGCCAAAACAATAGCATGACAATGAGGGCGCATGTGACTACGAATGTAGGAAACAGGAAATATCGCCCTCTTGTGGTTTTGAACAGCACGTAAATTTATTTAAATGAGTTCGTTGCGTTTACTCTACCCAAAACCTGACTGCCGAGTTTTGGTGTCTTGGCCCCGCCGCGGCGGTCTAGTGGCTAAGGTACTCGGCTGCTGACCCGCAGGCCACGGGTTCGAATTTCGGCTGCGGCGGCTGCATTTCCGATGGAGGCGGAAATGCTGTAGGCCCGTGTGCTCAGATTTGGGTGCACCTTAAAGAACCCCAGGTGGTCGAAATTTCCAGAGCCCTTCACTATGGTGTCTCTTATAATTATATGGTGGTTTTGGGAAGTTGAACCCCACATATCAATCAATCAAGTTTTGGTGTCTTGTGTTTGATCAAATTTTTAATTAAAACATTCCCCTACAGCGTAGATCACTCGCCACAAAATAGGTTTTAAAGAAACCTACCTTGCCGCACGAAAGCCTACACTCTTAAAGAAACAGAGTGACCCTAGCTTCTTTGACAAAGAAACGGCAATGCCCCAAATGTTCGTGTTTAAATGAAGCAACTTTTCTTCCTTTTGCCACGGAGAAACAACTGCTCACCCTCAAAATCAAGATGGCTGACCGAGGGTTAGCGAAGCGACTAGGCTTAGAGAGTGCATTGATTCTCGATTGATAGCAAGTACGCAGAACTTAAACTCTCAAAAAGCGAATCCGCTGAGCTGAATATCAAACGAAATCACAGTAAAATGAAGCAGATAAACCTGTGCTGATGAAAACCTTGCGAAACAGAACCACAGAGCTCGCAAGTTTTGCTCGGCCAGAGAGACGGCGTTCACTTTGAAAGAGACGGATACTGCGGACTTCTCACCCGGAGACTTCATGCTAGGCTTGCTGTCTTTATTTCTCAAAGATTCACTCAGTGTAGCGAAGTTGTCAACGTATTTACGAGCCTATAGGACACGAGAAGCTCCCCAAAACGTACAGTCGATCGCAGCGAAACAATTCTGGCGCAGAAGTGCATAGTTTAAATATATGGTTTTCAAGTTGATGTACGTATATGGATGTGTGAGAGTGCCAAAGCTGTGATGGATAGATGGATGGAGTGATGTGGCTGTACCCTTTAGATCGGGTGGCGGCTAACGCCACCTAGCCATAATATTTTGTTAACCAATAACTGGATTTATCTTTTTTTCTTCCTTTAAATAGTGAAGTTGAGGACAGGTACTTTGCAGTGAAGGGTTTAATTTTCACTCGTGTCTTTATTTTAGCCACTAATCAGATAACCTCCTTCTAGTTAATTCTACCCACTTAAAGTATATTTTGCCCTCTCTGTCCCTAAACCTCAGTGCTTTGAAAAACTGCGTCATCATCCTGAACAATAGGGTGAAGCCCTTTACAAAACCTTATCATGTGTTCGGCAGTTTGCTCCTCATCTCCACATGCACTGCATACCGTGTCTACCCCTTCGTATTTGGCCCGACATGTCTTGATTCACAATACTCCCGTCCTGGCCTCAAACATATTGATCTACCCCGAGTATTATCATAGAGCTTCTCCTTCGCGATTTCCTGCTTAAAAGTTTGATAGATCTCTAGTGCGGACGCATGCCAATTCTCCACATGTCTGTCTCCATTTCCTTCACCTTCTTCTTAACCGATATTTCTTTTTGGGTTGGCTCCCTGCTGTTTTCTAAGTATTTACCCGTCAATTTTCTGGTTCACTTTCTTGAATTTGTGTCGACATTCTTCATGTATAAGCAACTGTTGGTGGTGGCTGAAGCCATCTGGAGGACTCAAAAGATACCAAAAAGAAAAATCTTGGTGCGGTGTTGATTGTTGACGCTTCTAACGGCTTCTTAGCGGACACTGGAAGGCTGGTTCAATGCATATACATGCTTATTCATTATTTCGTGCAAGTATTTCAGGTATGCGAAACAAAAAGTACGCACACACAAACGCACAGTAAACTCAACGAACAATTAATTGCATACGTAGAGTCCAATTAACACTTAGGGGGAATCTCGGAGCGCATGGCACGCGATGATGCCAGTGCCGCATTCGTGCGCCGGTAGCAACTAGCGCATACGCAGACGCCTGAGGTGCCTGCGCTCGAACCGCATCGTCTGCGATGCTGATGCGTGCTGGACACATTGTCGTGAAGCCTTTTGATTTCATCCTTGCTGCGGGAAGAAGGCCGATATCCTGTACTAAATGTTGTACGATGCCAACTTCTAAACCTTCATTCGCAATAATGGGATTCTAGAAACAGTTTGACAGCATACATTATTTGCTCCTTCGATACGCGGTGGTGCTGAGTGCCTTCTCGTATATTTTTGCTTTGTGTGTGAACTGCAGTATGCTGCAACAGAGAAGACGATGATCAGCACCAACCATGCGTGGTATTTATTCAACGCTAAAAACAAAAAAACAACGGATCACTCTACAGCAACTGCAATGCAGCTATACGAGTTCAACACAATAAGACAAACGAGAACGTGTTCAGGAACGCTGTAGGTTAGAATAACGACCTGAACGTGCATCTTCTTGATGGCATTATTTTTGCTCAATCAAGTTGGTGGGCTAGTTGGTTCACATCCGTGAATTATGAGTAAGTGCGAACGGACAAGGTTGTAGAAAGAACTGGCATGGACGGAGCACTATCTTCAATTGATCTTTTATTTTCGCTGAACGAATGACTATATGCCGAGCTAGCGAGAATTTCATTACTTGAGGTAGAACTCACTCGCTGGCACCGAAACGCACGTGTGAAGCTTCTAACCTCTCTTAACAACCCGCCATGTCCTCAGCGGCTGCTAATCCTTCAAGGAGTACTGGCACACTGGTGCTGGGTTGTTCTCCACTACTGGTTGATGGTACTGTTGCCATGTCGTTGCTTATGTCGCATCTAGTCGAGTCAAGAAAAGCGTAAAGTCAACCAAAAGCCAAGTGAAGATGCCCCTGGGTGTGCTCCAATACTAACCGTAGACGGATAAATAAACAGCTAAATAGACGGCGGCCATATTAAGTCTCATTCCAATCTCACGTATTCGGGAAAATAGACAGCTCCGAGAACACGACATCGTAGACGAATACGATGCAGGCTACATTGCTGTCTAAACAAGATGTCGGCTCAGCGAATTGCTAAGATAGATCGGATCTCATCGAAATGGCCGTCTGCACACAAGCAGACACTTCTGCAGGCGCTCAATGTGAGTAACGTAAAATTTTTCTTTTATTTTACCACGAAATGAGCCAGAAAATTGATTTGATTGATACGTCGAGTTTAACGTCTCAAAACCACCATATGATAATGAGAAGCCAGAAAGTACAACAGCTATGTTTGTTTATTTTAGCATCCTTTTCTCGACGAGAGGTGGCGCCTCGTCGCGTATAAGCCAAAGCACTGGGGTTTAGGGACAAGGGGGGCAAAATAGACCTTGAGCGGGTAGATTTAACTAGAAAAAGGAAAAAGGATTTAACTAGAAAAAGGTGGATAAAGTCAAGGCACGAGTGAAAATTATACCCTTCACTGCAAAGTACGAGTCCTCACCTCACTATTTAAAGTAACAAAATAAATCTAGTTTTTGGTTCACTAGGTATTACGGCTTGGTGGCGTTAGCCACCGCCCGATCTAAAGGGTACAGCCATATCAATCCAATCCAATCCAAAAGCCGTTCAAAGGTGTTCCATTTCTCAGACAGCATGGACTCGGTGCGGTCTTCTAAGCTGTCTGCGTAGACTTTCAACGAGGCTGAATCGGAATACAGTCCCTGACTGAATTCTGAATGCGCGCTCCAGTGGCCGTGTTCGAGAGAGAGGAATACGGGGAGGTCCCCCACTGTGCGTGGTCGACTTGCTGAGTACCCGGTGGTGTCTTATACTTTAATGGCTCTTGGAGTTACAGTTTTGCGGGTGTCTTCCTGGGCAGGCACGAAACGCGACAATGTGCATTGGGGGTATGGACGCCACCGCCGTCGCCGAAGCGCGACATTCTGCGTCCAAAAATGCTCCGCATTTGAAATAACGCCGTCAGCATAAAGCCGGCCCGCGGCCTTAAATTTTATTGATGCCGCATTGACGAAAATTGAGCCGTAAACGAGTTCACCACAACGCATGAGAAACACAGTCGGCCTGCAACACTGCCCATTGGGCGAAATGGGGGAAGGGTGGGGCAGAAAAATCGCAGCATATCGACAGGGTGAATGATGATGAGTGGGGCGAAGCGTCCGTTCATCCATTCATGCGTCCGTCCGTTCATCTGTTGTCTTTCTGTCTGTACATCCGTCCATCCATGAATACGTCTCTCTGTCTGTCCATCCATTCATCCGTGCGTCTGTCTGTCATTCACACTAGCGTCATCTGCTGAGCGAGTTACAAACCGGTTACTGACATGCATGGACAAACCAACGGCTTCAGGAGCTTCGCCACTAAAGTTAACGATTCTGGGTACTTAGTACTCTACTATGGGAGATCAAAAAGAAGTTCCGTGGGCCACACATTTCATGAGGCCATGTCGACAAAAATTACACTGAGGAGGCGTTGTGGAGACATAGTCGAACACCGTACAGATCTACACTAGAGATAAACTTACTGAAACCACAATTGGAAAACCAAAACCTTGTAGTAGCAACGAACTGCGACCAACCATAGTGGCACAAGCGGCCAGTAATCTTAGGCCAACCTTTTGCGTTTCATGACCGCATCACAAGATAAAGAAATGTAATTTTAATGTATTCATTCAAAACACAAAGTTAATCAACAGCTGGAGAATAATGAACGGGAAAATTAAAAGGGCTCATTAGGTTTCCGCGACAAAGATGACCTCAAACCATTCATACAATACGAACGCCGTTTTGCATACAATACGAACTCCGTTTGAAAAGTTCTCTCCACTAAGCACAAATAAAATTTCTCTCTCGGTTTTCGGGTTCCCAAGTGCGCCATCTTGGAGGCCGCTCTTCTATTATTTTATGTTTTATTGTTGCTCTGGGAGAGCGCAGCATGCAGGCCAGATCTTGTCGCCTTCGTCGCGTTGACTTCGTTGAGTTTTTAGGCGTTAACGCTCGTGAACGTTCTATTTACGAACTTTTCACAAGTTGGACCATGAGCCCTGGATAAAGTACAATCCTAGCCCTTCAATGACAGTGCTTTTGATGCGGTAACGGGTGTCTTCGTTGTAATTGATCATGAAAATATTTAATGAAAATAATTAATGATGACTTCGCACCAGACGGTGTTTTTTCGGGGGCGATGTGAGCGGCTGTTGGCGTCGTGACAGCTCGATTACTTGAGTGGACGAACTAGAGCTACACTGCGCGAAATATGGAAAGGAACGCTACTCATACTACGAGTTCTACAACATTTAAGCATGCTGTGTCTACATATTTATCTGCTACAGATACGACTCTCTCTTCACATGGCGTGTGACCTTGATGTCATTCAGCCGAAATTGTGTTGTTGGCGCTGCGGCGGCAGTGGTTACTGTTAGGTTTGATTTGAGATGCTCTCTTCATAAAGATGCGTGCGAGCGTTAGTATTTGCGTACTGCGAACAACCGTTACTAGAAGGGCCATTCAAGTTGAGTTTCGCACAGCAAAGCAGAATCGTGTGGACGAGAGAGAGCTACTGCACGCGTGCATAATTATGCCCTAACTCCCAAGGCGCGCTCACACTTGGCCTCGAAGGAAGCGATAGTGGCGTAACTTATCAGAAAGTTGCTCGCTTCGCCACCTAAGCGGTCACCTACATCTCTTGTCGTCTACCTCTCCTGAAGTCTACCTTTCTTGACGTCTGTGTATTTTTTTTCTTTTTTTATATGTGCCGCGCTAATACAAGCTAAGTTAATGTATAACAACTCACCCTAACCACAACACATTCGTGTGCAGTCTATAGTATTCAATAAAGCAAGACTGCTAAGAAAGCAGAACTTACTGTATTCGTAATAAATAGGTAACATGCACACAACACAAGACACACGGAAGTGCGCGGTGCATCGCGCGAGTGCCTAGCGTATAAAAAGATTAGAAATACTAGCACTGACGTTACTGCACCAATAAAACAAAATAATAAACCTCCCTCCTGTATTATTTGCACAAATCGTAGGTAGATAGAACTACGTAGGCGCACAAGACTGGCCGCGGCTGAGTATACTCGGCTTACCACGAAAGGTTGATGAATATAATACCCGCAACGCAGAGGGCGGCCTCCACAGCAGAGAATCGCGACGTGGCGCGGCGTGCGCGTGCGCAGAACCCCAGGTTGAGCAGAAGCTGGAGCCCTGTAGGAGAAACTTTACTGCCCTGCTGCTTGCCCCAAGAGGGCGCAACGGGTAAATTGCCCGAAAGGAAGAAAGTCCCTGAGCCGAAAGAGATACGAAGCACGTCGCTCCATTTCAGCTCCCTGTATTTTACAGTGTTAAGCTTGGCCTGGAAATTCATCTGGGCAGACGACATGGTGTGTAAGCTGGTCCACTGGAGAGGCTCTCAATCCCTTCGGCACCCAGTCTGCCAGACGCTGTAGAAGATTTGAACAATTACCCAGACAATGCGGCAAGCAAAGGCGAGTTCCCGTCTTTCAAATGCGGCCCCTTTTGTCGTCCCTTCCAGCAGAAGCGTGACTGATGCCCTCGGCGACTCACCGGGCGACGGGGAAGCTGTCGTGACCGGCGCCAGAGCTGACAGGAGAGCGGCGCTCCTTTTAATCCCCAACCAAGTAGACGACCGCCCGGCTCCCTATGCTCGTCAGGCATTGTCCATGCTAGCCGGAGGATGACGCGTCGTGTCGCCAGGACGCCATTCACCATTCGAGAGAGGCCAACAAAGACCGCATCTTCCTGGAGGAGACCGCGGCGGCCACCGCAAATCACCCCGCTAATTAAGCGAACAAAATCGGCGGACCCCTTTGATGTACGCTGTCAGGATCGTGGGAACTCTCGACTAGCGACACACAAGACGAGGAAGAGCCGTGCTGGTGCCACCTTGTAGTGCAGTGTTCACGACCAATAGTGGACGTTCACGTTGACCGTGGATGCTCGTCCCCCTCACCTGTTGTGTGTGTGTGATTGGTGTTTCACTCGGAGAGGAGGAGCCCGACAGGGCTTAAAACGACGCCGAAGAGTGCTGGACGTCGCTCTGAACCATGTAACGGTTCAACCATCACGCTCGTGGTTTGTGAAACCACTAACCTTTCTTTGCTGTAAATATGTGTAAATAGTGCCATAAACCTGTTTTGTTTTCCGTATCCTCCAGCGACATTCCTTTTCAACCTTAACAACTGGTGGCAGCGGTGGGATGCCATCAGCTACTTTCTCCTTCCGACCCATAACAAGAGCACCACATGCTCTGACGCTTCGAACACGCGTTCGGCCGATACAGTGGCTGTGTTCCGATTCTTAGACAGCAAGTACACAGTCCACGCAGACAGCTTAGAAGCCAGCACCAAGCCCATGCTGTCCGAGTATTGAAACACGTCTGGACGGCTTTTACGCGACCAGGCGCCACCTCACGTCGAGGAGAGAAAGCCAAAATAAACAAAAATAACTGTTGTACTTTGTGGCTTATTTCGTGCTTAAATTTAAAAAAAATGAACGTTACTTACAATGAGCGTCTTGAGAAGCGTCTGCTTGTGTGCAGACGACCATTCTAGCGAGATCTCATCTATCTGAGCTATTCACTGAGCCTCCATCTTGTTCAAACAGCAAAGTTGCCTGCATCTTATTTGTCTACGATGTGCTCCTCTCGGAACTGTCTATTTTCCCGGCTACGTGAGAATTGACTTGGGGCTTAAGATTGCCACTGTTCATTTACCTCTCTATTCAGCCGTCTATGGTGAGTATTGGAACACCCCGTAGCTTCAATCTCGTTGTGTAATTCTCCTTCCTGATTGTTTCCTTCCTATATTTTCACGGGGCATGCGTCGAAGCAATGCGTTGTCTTCTAGTGCAATGCCAGCGAAACAAAGAAATGGTATTTCCTCTTTCAGCCCCTCACCCGTGCAAAAGTGACAAACTTTGAAACAACGAATAGTCACAGGGACACTGCGAAAAAATTGCCCGCAGCTTCCCTCGGGGGAACACTGAGGAGGATGCGGAGCATATAATTGGTTAACGGGGGTGTTAAAGTGCGACTTACTTCGGTCGATGGCTAAATTGGTTAACGTGGTTGTGAAATGGGGTGTTAAATTGCGACTTACTTGGGTCGATGGCTAAATTGGTTAACGTGGTTGTAGGAGGGGGTGTTAAATGAGTGAACACGTACACACGTATGCGAAAGGGCGGCGCTGGTCGAAGGGACGTCGATCATTGTGTTTGTGGATTCGTTGGAATTCATTTCACCGCGACCTTGGACTTCGACGCGCCGTACAAACCAACCGACGAGCGGCAACTGAGCGAGCGAGCGCCGACCTTGAGTATATATACAGCGCGACGGCGCATGCACTGTCAGCTGTTGAATGTTCTCGAAGCGCGACGGCGCATGCGCGTCCACTGGAGAATCAGGAGAATTGTAGAATGTTCTCGAAGGGGGGAAGCGCGCGCGGCACAGATGGTGGGTGACGGTGCACGCGCGCTACATTATACAGCTAGCGAATGTTCGTGAAGAGGAGAAGCGCACGCGTTGTGTAGAGGAGGAAGGGTGCACAGATGGTGGAGGAGTGAAGCGCGCGCGGTGTGTAGAGGAGGAAGGGATGCACAGATGGTGGAAGAAGGAGGAGGAAGCTTGCGGACGGCGCCGCACTACAAGCCTCGAGTATTAGATGCTCCGCATCTAAAAAGTCTCTTGCTAGCTGTCCTAACGATTGCACGTGGTGAGAAGTTTCAGATGAACAAAATCAACCAATTTGCCAATTGGTGCCGCCTGATTTGTTCGGAACTCCTTTTATTTGAAGCTATTATGCACTAGAATATGCATTCAATACAAATCCCTACCTCAAGTTGAAGTGAAGAGGCTAAGGCAGTGCTGTAGAGACAATGCCACGGTTGGTGCAGGTGTAGGGTATCGTTGGAATTACAGAATGAAACATTACCAAAAAACAAGCGTTATTGATGATGACACAACATCGAATGTTAAGATCACATAAAAATATGGCTTTACACAGAAAGCAGATTATTGGCGCTATATAGAGGGTTATTCTAGGTTGTAACAAGAGGGCTTCACTTAGTAAGAGCGTCGCATTACAATTTTGCTTCCTCTTTCGATATCAACGGAATTGGGCGTGCGAGGGAAAAGCTTCGTTTTCGAAAACTCGTTGGGCGTGCGAGGGAAACGCTTCGTTAAGGAAGTCCCTGATCGTTCTACGTCAGGGGCGTCCGTCAGTACGAGTCATGGTGCCCGTCGCGTCTTGGACGCCTTCAAAGGCGCTTGTCTTCGACGTTGTTGTCCCTACGGGGACTAGTGCCGAGACCGTCGTTGATGCAACGGCCTCAATAGTCGGCCTCTCAGAGGTATACTGCGTGCAGCATGAGGGAGCTCGAAACTTCCAAGTCACCGTTAAGAGCATGGCCTCCATGTCTCTAATCGTCAATGCTGGCTGCCTGGTGATTGGCGGCGAGCGTGTTCAAGTCGTTCCCGTTGGCCCACAAGTGACCAACGTCGCCTGCCTGTTCCTGCCATCGTTCGTCTCAAACGAAGCTCTCGTCCAAGCGTTATCCCCATATGGCAAGGTGCTCACTGTCACCAGTGGTTTGTTGAGCGGGCGACGCGGCGTACTCACTGGAACGCGGTATGTTCGAATGGAGATGAACGCCGCTAATCCTGTGCCGAACTACCTGCGCATCTCCGGTCACCGTGCTACGTTTGACTACCGTGGTCTCCAGCGTGTATGTCGAAGATGCGGCTCAGGGGACCATCTTCGAGCCCAGTGCACAACACCGTATTGTGGTCGCTGCGGTGTGCACGGTCACGTTAGTGAAGGATGTGACCGCCCATGTCGACGCTGCGGGGACGGCCACCCAACTGTGGTTTGCCCTGTCCGCCGCTCTTACTCAGACGCTGCCGCTGGTGCCTTTCCACCACTGACACCGGCAACAGAACCAACTACCGACTCGGGGGACGCAGAGGAGGTCACCGACGCTGTGCTGGCCTCACCCCTACAAGTTCCTTCAAACGAAGCGCACAACGAAAGCGCGATTGTCGATGCGACGCTTGGCGCGTCGGCCTCCCCGCTGGTGCAGGAACCGTGCGCTTCGAAAGACGCAACGCACTGCCCTGAAAACGGCGTCGGCGTCTCTTCTTTGACGTCACTTGATGTTCAGTGCACAAATGACCCCAGTTATCAGGCTGCTGCTGTTGGAGTTGGCCCTACGACCCCTGTTATTTTGGAAAACAGTGGCGAAAACACCACAGCCTCTTCTGTTGCGGCCGCTCCGACCATTTCGACATCGCGTCGTACACGTAAAAAATCGCCCACACAAAGGGTGCCTACACCGGACTGCCGAGACGCGGACAGTGCTGCCAGCATCAAGAATGTGGATCCAAGCTTGCCGGCGGCTCAGTCCCTACCTCCTCAGGACACGTCTTCGGAAGACGGCTTCAGCCTGGGACTGGATAGTAGCATCGGACTGTCTAGCCTTGCCGAGTTTGACGCTGAAATGGGAGCTCCACGTGAAACAAAGCGAGGGCACACTTCCAGCTCTTGCTCCGATGAACGCAGTGATGGCCGTGGTAAATCCCAACGGTCCAAAAAACCTCGACCCTCTTCTGGAGGGTCGAACAGTGCGTTGTAATTTGGTCGAGCAAGTGTCCCCTGGACACTTTCCAGGACACCGTCTAGAACTATGCGTCCAAGTTAGTCTTTACTTTTTATTATGGCTACTACACTGCATATTATTTCATTGAACGTTCAGGGTTTTCGCAGTCCGGCAAAGCAGGCTGAAGTGATTAGTGTCGCCCGCGCTGCAAATTGTGATGTTTTGTGCCTCCAGGAAACAAATTTTTTCTCGCTATCCGACGTGCTTGCTTTTAAACGAAGGTTCAACCTAGATTGTTATTTCTCTTTTGCTACATCTCGTTTTACGGGAGTGGGTATTATTATTTTAACCGAGCTCTATTAAGGGATCATCATGCTTTTTACGATGGCGTGGGCAGGGTTTTGGCTTTAAACTGTAGCTACTTTTCTTTCAGATTAAGGATACTGTGTGTGTATGGGCCAGCGCAAGCTGGACAGTCTAATGACTTTTTTAGAGACCTGGATGTGTTTTTTCTTGACGGTCGTGATGTCATTTTGATTGGCGACTTCAACTGCGTTCTAAATACGCGAACCGATGTACAAGGTCCTGGCTGGGGCCGGTCTGCTTGGAATTCACGCGAGCTTCGCCGCCTTGTCGACCACTTTTCATTAGTAGACGCGCACAATGTAGTGCACGGAAATACCTTTGTTTGGACATGGCGACGTGGACGATCCTCCAGCAGGCTCGACCGGGCTTATATCCCACGAGCGTTAGAGGTGTTTGTCTCTGATTTATGCGTTCCGTCCTTCCCACCTTCTCCTGTGTACGTATCTGATCATCGGCCTATTGTCTTGAAGCTCGAAGTTCCATTTTCTTTCTCAGAAAAGCCATGGCGTCTTGATGTTCGCGTCCTGCAGAACGCGCGCTCAAGATCAGATTTGTCACGCGCAATACGTGTGTCGCTCGCGGCGTCTGGTTTTGAAGATTGGGATGCGCTTAAAACACAATGGCACCTGCGCTGCGCAGTGGAGGGGCGTTCGCTTCGTCGACGCGTTTCTGAAGAGCTTGCTGATACCGCGATGAAGTTACGCATTGCTTTGCGCGCCGAGACGCCTTCTCCTCTGATGCGAGCGTGGCAGCGTGAACTGCGTGAACGCTTTCAGCGCTTGACTGCTGCTTCGTCCCTGGCGGCAGCAGCATGGCGCTGTAGACACAACCCATGTGCACATCCCGAGGTTCTGCGCTACGCGAGACATTCCTTTTTTGGGCAATCAGAGCCACCTGTCTCTATGACAGCACAAATACCACCTGCGCAGCGGCTTCCTACGCGTGATCGATCTGTTTTTTTGGCGCATTTTGAAGCAATGTCGTGTTCGGCCATGCGGACTAACTGTGATGAAACACCGCCAATGCTTAGAAGTTTGCCCCGTATTCCTCAAGAAGCTGCAGATTGCCTGCACATCCCTCCGTCGGCTGATGAGGTAAAGGCGGCACTGAAATCTATGAAACGTGGAACGGCCCCAGGGCCAGACGGTTTACCTGTTGAGTTTTACTTGACATTTTGGGATGAGATTGGTGCTACATTTACCGCGGTAATCCGGCGATGCTACGAGGACGGTGTCTTTCCATCAAGTTTTCGAGATGGACGCATTGTGCTTATTCCAAAGGGTGATGCTTCCTCTGTTAATCCTGAAGATTGGAGACCTATCACGCTCCTCAACGTTGACTATAAGATATTCGCGGCGGTAGCCGTTCAACGTTTGAGGGGTCTGTTGAACACCCTAATAGGTCACCACCAGACTTCATCAGTGCTTGGACGAGAAATACACAGCTTGTCATATACCACACGGGATATCATAGCTTATACTCTGTCGCGATCTGTGCGTGGTATCCTTGTGTCTTTGGACCAGGAAAAAGCGTTTGACCGACTAGAGCACGCGTATATCTTTAATGTGCTCACAGCCTTCGGCTTTTCTCATTCGTTTGTGGAAATGATTAAAAATACGTACACTGGTCTGAAAAGCACACTAGTTCTGGATGGTTGGGAAAGTGCTGCCTTTTCCATAACACGTGGGGTCCGTCAGGGATGTCCATTGTCTCCTGTGCTATTTGTCCTCAGCCTTGAGCCATACTTGCGTGCTCTTGATGCGGATTCACGTGTCCGGGGTCTTCCGCTTCCTGGTAGCGGTGTCGTGAAAGTCACAGCTTTCGCTGATGACATAACCTTGTACCTTTCAGATGAAGATAGCCTTTCACGCAGCCTGCATGTATTTTCCCAGTATGGCGACATTTCAGGTGCAGCGTTGAACATCTCCAAATCCCGGTATTTCTTCATTCGCTCTCCAAACTCCAGGCTTAGCGCCAGTGTTCCCATTCAGCCGGCCACGTCCCTTCGTATTTTAGGTATTTCATACAACCACTACGGCATTTGCGAATCTGTTTGGTTAAACGCTCTCGAGGAAGTAAGACTGAAAATTCAGGATGCACGGGATTTCGACTTCCCGCTTCTTGAGCGGAGGTACCTTGCGCAGAGTGTATTTTGCGGTCGCATTTGGTACCTTTCTCACGTCGTGCAACCATCTTTACGTATCGTGCGATCACTGCAGTCTGCTTTGTGTTCCTCTTTTTGGTCAGGCGGCACTGAGTTGGTCTCTCGCGCGGCACTGGGACAGCAGCGTGCTCAAGGAGGCTTTGCTTTCCCTTCAGTGTCCATACGCTGTCGGTTGCTGGCACTGCGTTTCCTTTTGCGCCTAGTGCAAGGGGAGGAATCTCCCGCACGAACGCTTGCATATTACTTTCTGGGTACTCACCTTCGCCATTTGATGCCTAATGTGCAACTTAACAGGGGGCCACAGTCAATAACACTTCCTGCGTTTTATGCAACAACTGTTGCATTTTTTCGCCATGTCAAGTCGAGCTGTCCTGGCATAGATGTTTTGAACAACCACATAGTTGAGACAACTGCTGCTTTGTTGCTTCCGTTGGTCCCGCCAGCCCGCCGTGCTCGCTCTAGACGGGTGTCTTGGAGCTCCTTAACGGCTTCTTTTCTGCCTGGACACCTTCGGGACTTCATGTGGCGCCTGGGATGGGGTGTACTTCTCACTCTCGACCGCCTCGAAAGGTGGCGAATAGTCCAGTCAGCAACATGTCCGAACTGCTTCCTTCGGGAAACAAATCAGCATTTTCTGAGGCATTGTATCATTGCTCGCGTTTTTTGGAGAGCCGTACATGCTGGATTTCACTGCCTCAGAGTAAATCGCTTCGTTTCTTCTGGGCGTTGTTCGCGAGGCCGCTTCGCTTGTCTTCTCATTGTTGCCGGCGCTTTCTGCCTCTGGCGCAACCGCTGCGAGGCGGTTGCAGCGGGCCGCCGCCGCCGCGCGCTCTACCCGATCCTAGAACGATTGTACTCGGAGCTGCTGTCTGTTTTGTCGGAGGAGCTCTTCTTCCTCGGTGAAGAGGAATTTCTTCGGCACTGGTCTTGCCCTTTTGTGTCGGTCTATGACGGACGAGTGAAACTTGTCTTTCGGCCGGCCTGGTATTGGTAGGCTGATCTGTCGATGTGCCGGCAGAAATGGCATGCCAACATGTAAATATGCAAAATGTACATATTTATGTTTTATTTGTCTCTTGTTTACATTGAAGTATTTTGTGGTTGTGTTTGTGTGAACCATCGAATGTACATGTTTTTTCAACGTCATCTCATATCCATGTTCATGTAAATGACGTCTGTCTTGTCATCATCGTTAGAGTATGTCTAAGACGGAAATGTTCTGTTGAGTGTTATTGACGTTTGTGGCAATAAATTTTTTCTAATCGATCAACGGAATAGGACTTTCAACATTGCAGCTTCTTTCTTAGCACTCTTTGCGTTTTTTTGCGAAGCTCTCGGGACGGCTTTGCGCTCTCCCATAGTAGAGTACCAGGTACTCTAAATCGTTACCCCTTTTTTCCAAACAACGGAATGGCTTTTGTTCTCAATATTAATAGTAGAGTACCCTGAATTTTAAAACATTAACCACCTTTTCAAAAAAACTTGGCAGCATATCTACGGTGTGAATGATGCAAAGTGGGGCGAAGCATTCGTTCGTCCATTCGTTCTTGCTTCCGTTCGTCCATGCGTCCATCCACCCGTCCGTGCGTGCGTCTGTTCGTGCGTCCTGTCCCTGCGTTCCTCCATGCATCCGCCCCTGCGGCCGTTCATGCGTTCATCCATGCATCTGTCTGTGTGTCCGTTCGTTCATCTATTCGACACTCCAAGTACCACCATCTCGCCTCTTTTCTTCATATATTCCTTATATAGGAAATATATATATATAGGAAATATATATATATATTCCTATATATATATAGGAATATATATGGGAAATATATTCCCATATATAATGGGAATATATTTCCCATTAGCAGCCATTGGCTGCTAATGGGAAATGAGAGACAGGATAATTCGGCTTTTACTTTCTTACGGCGTGCACTTCGTATCTACTTCCCACCTTTAACCTCCTCGAGTTCATTGATGGTATATACTAGTTCATTGTATTCATGGCAGTGCGGCTCAACGCTCGCTAAACCTTTCTAAAACTAAGAAGGTTACACCCAGCGAGTATATGGTAGCAACCCTTTCTTGTCAGATATTGCTCAATGTACAGGCCAATGACTGCTTAAGTGGATCGCAGAGTGCGCGGTAACTAGAAGTCGAATGCTCTTGTCTCTGATTCCCCATCAGCAGCCATTGGTATGTACATTGAGCACTATTTTTTATTGTTCAACAACGCACAGAAGAAATGTCTCACCGGCACCACATTGGAGGTCAAAATGTTATACTTGTTATATACTACAACGGCTACGAGGGACGAATGGGGGTTGCTATACGTAGCGTGGCCCCTAAAACACATGCCAACAGTAGTAGTTTAACCCTAGACTGCAGAGCTTTTTTGTGGTCAATCCCCTTCTTCTCAGTTAGTGATTAATTTGTCCTTACTGCCTGAACGAGCTAAATTTTTGTATATGCTGCCTCATCAAGTGTGAGGCCCACGGGATTGTTTTCAGTTCATCCACAGTCGAGTACTATTAATTGTTAACCACTTTCTCTTATTTTCGTCTATAAAGCCGTACAAGTGTATTTAGTGTGCCATGAAATCCTGTTGTGTTCGTTTGTATATTCGTGCCACATCTGACAAGTAGATTCGAGTAATGATGTGTCTACTACAACATAGTGATGTTTGTCGTGGGACTCAGATGTGTCGATGTCCTTGTGCCTTTTATTATTACTACAATGGTATGACATTTTTGTTTTTTGTAGATAGAGTAAATGAACTTTTTGTTAACAGAAAATAGGTCTATACCGGTACAGCTAATCGCCCTCCCACAGTGGAGTGTGCATAGTTATATAAAAGCATTTACAATTTATACTAAACTCTGCCGTTTTTATGGGGCTGTGGAAGAGGTGACATGCTTTTCAAGGGAAACAAGTGTTGGCTGCGACACCACGTGTGGGAAAAGCTTAGGTGCGTGCGTATGATTACAACACCGCACACCTTTAGCTGATTAAGCCCAGTTTAATTACCCTGAACAGTCGTTGGGGCACTTGTATAGAAACACGCCCCCTAGAAGCTGTTCCGAACTGCGCCCTGAACTTGATGGCTTAGGTCTTTCCAACATTAAAATTTTGACCATAATATTGGTGGAGACAGTGTTCCCAATATTTATGCACCTAACATATCAGAAGAGTTCTTTAATAAACACGCTAGCAACTTAGAGATGCAGTGGACCTTACGCTGAAATCCCCTCAGACGTTCTAGAGCAGTCTCCACAACTTTATTATCGCACAGTAGATTTATAAAAAACGGAAGGAAAAGATAGTGAACAGTATATTGAACAAAATATATTTATAGGTTAGGTTCTGAAGAAAGGGACACCAGAAGACGAAGATAAATTAGAAACAAAGCGAACCTAATGCAAGACCTAGGGGTCTGAGAGTGGCAGTCATATCTTCTCTGTTGTGAACACATGATAAAGCCATATACGCCAGAATTTTAGGATATTAACAAACACATCTTCTTTTTTTCGAAATAATAGCTGTTAAGCTCTTAGAAAAGAAAATAAAACTTCTAATAACAAACAACTTTTTCTAAGAGTTTTCACACCCTTTTATAAGACAATAGGCTTATGAGGTGTTGCATTGTGTCAATTTGGAACGCACACCACTTGCTGCATTACTCACTTGGTTGAATAATGTAATTGGAAACAACTTTGCAAACACTGAGATGTCACCTTTTTTTACAACGTGTGGTGATGTTATCATGCCTATGAGCACACCTCGTTTGCTTTTTTTGGGAGATCACCAAGTGGTCAGTGCGGTCAAACCGGCTTTGCACTTCCAGCGGAGATGGTTGGCTTCTTCCACACAATGGCTTGGAGCCATACCTCTGTATTACAACAATACTACGGCCCTTCGAAACATTTTCACGCTTAATTTATCTGTTCATTTTTCGTACAAATGCAATGCGTGGTTCACACACGCATCAAAAAGATACGTTGGCAGTGATGACTACCACTTCATACCTCTCATAACAGCGTGGTACTCCGGTGCCGGGACGACAGCGAGAGCATCCACGCGGGATTCGGCGACGAACAAGACCCCGAACCCCCAGTCGACTACAGCGCAACACTCAGGAGGCACAGGGAACGAAGAAGAAAATACCCGGCCCCGAATCGAGAACTTTCCCAAGCGGAATCGGTGTTCCTTCGTCACCTACAAGTGAAGTACGCGTTAAGCCCGGCAATGGCGTGCCACATATGTCCCGAGATGTTCGCGAGCCCGGTGTGCAGTATATGCGAACAACAACTGGCGACACTAGGACACATAGTGAGGTGTGACAATGCAGCAACGGTGCCAACGGTGGTGTGTGTGGCAGGGCTGGGGTATCTAATGGTGGAGTAATTGTTGCAGACGACAGCACCGCCTGCCGAGAACTGCCAGCGTAGATGGAGCGGTGGATCTGCTCGGTGGACTGCCCATCTCAGAAATGGCGATCCAGTGGCTCGAGGGGGCCCTGGCCAGGCAGAGGAGAACGGGAACTCATGACCTGCAAGCGCGGGGTGCCTGAACCCCAGTATGCTCTGTCAGGTCAGGTTCACCCTCGAGTTCTTGGCCCAGTGTTTCTAGGACTGCATAGACTGGAACAATAGAAGGGTAGACCGCGCCCTGCGAGGCCGGCACCTGCGCCACTCAGGATTCTGTGAATAAAGTCATTTTTCTCTTTCTCTTTGCAATGCTTTGTTCCAGTCGGTTAACCGCGCCCATGTTGGCATTCTATTTGGAAATCGAAAAACGCTTCTACACCGTAACCTTGGATCGCTTTTTTCTAAAGTATCTCTTTACTATTTGCTGCAGTTCAAGCCCATGAACATTCGAGATCGCGATAACCCTGCTATTGTCCTTCCAATGGCATACAAGGATTTCTGATTTAGTATAGACTCTGAATTTGTAAAAGCGTCCAGACTTCTTTTTCATTAGTTTCTGCGTGCCTTCTTCATCACCTTTTTGTTGACCTGTCACTGCACCAGCATAATTGTCGGGCGGAAGAATGGCGAAAACGGAAGGCACATCATCGCCAGGGTCAATAATATCGAAGATAGATGTCGTTGAGCGTCTGTTGGCATTTTATTTAGTGCAATGAACTGCAGGGAATCTCCTGAGTGCAAAGTTCCTCCTATTGCTTTTAATCTTGTGATGTTCGAATTTCCCTGTTAATTGTGTGTTCCTCATAGACTATAGAACAGTATCAGTCGTAATGAAGCTAGATACAATGCCTCATCTTCTACGAAAGCAGGTGTTGTTGGTTATTCCACCTCTACTTCTTCTATCATGAAGTTCAGCGCAAAAAATGCGCACACAGAAAGGAGCACTCGTATACACCACTGACTATCAACTCACGTATGTTTGTTCAGGAGTACGCCCTATCTACTTTAGCAACGGGACACGCACTTACAAAACACAAGAAGAAGTGTCCGAATGACCAATCCCTAAAAATCTTCTTTTTATGTTTCGTCAGCACGCGTCTAGTTTCCTGAGTTTATGTTCGCTTGTGTTGCTCTATATATTTGAGTTCATTTCTCTGTTTACGTGCGCGCCTTGTCTGTGTCTAAGTTTTTCGCGAAACAACCAACTCACCCAGCAAAAACCAACTCACCCAGCAAGACAACGTTCCACTTCTTCGTGCTGGCTACAAAGTCAGCGGACTCAGCGCCCGTACGCGGCCCGTACGCTTTTTCCGATCAGCGGCCTGTACGCTTTTCCTTAACCAGTGGAAAGACGAAAGTTACAAATTGTCTTGGACTTTGAACGCGGCTCTTCCAATCATTTACTTGACACGTTAGGCTAAGTCAACTTTTTGCTAGAAGTTTTTACTACACTGCACCCAAAATCTTTGTGCGTGGGGCCGCCGACGACTTTCCTCTGGTTAGCGAACTCTATAGGGATAATAGAAGTAGAGAAACTGCCATTATCCCCGCACTCGCACGTTTTGCAGTGAACGAAAAGAAGTATATGCCAGAAAGTGCGGCGCCGGAAGAAAAACAAAAACGACGGAACAATGAAAGCTTACAGTCATTTCTGCAGCGCAGTTACATAAAAGTGAAAGTATACGGGGAACGTCTGGCAGCTGCCCGGAATAAGAATAGGGTGGGTCTGGCGCGGCTGGTACAATCGGGAAAAGTGGCGACCGCGACCCGTTCTGAGATCAGAAGAATGAAGATGGACAGCTCCTTCTGTTCCGTCACTCCTGTTGTCACTCCTCGCTGATGCAACATGCGAATCTGTTCACTTCGCGGATTCCGCATTAGGTACCGACGCCAACCCGTCGCCCCATCTCCGATATTCACGAGACTGTGCCTTCACCTACAGCAGTTAATAGCAGCAATACCGATCTTATTCGCCGTCCTTGAAATTGATTGCTTGGGATGGTGGAGATGGAAAAGCAGGAGACCCTGCCCACACACGTTTGACTTGCCTGGACAATCCTTTCTGGTGGTGAGCAACATGGTCTTATACAAGCATGAGCCACGAGGAAGTTACCTCTTCGAGCTTCAGATATTCGAAGAGAAACCAGTCCGTTGTTCTTGCCTTCCGAGTTACTAACTGGTGCGGAATACTGCGTCTTGTGGGTCGAAGGCTCAAGCACATAATCAAAAAGAAACAAAAAGCGCATCAAACGAGCAGTGTCCGGTGTTGGCCGAGACCACCTGCGTGTGGTCCACGGATCACGTGTTTGAGCCCCGGTATAAACAAATATCTACAAAATCAAAAGCCCACCTGAAGCTTTTACCCAAGTGTTCAGCTGCATACGCTGAAACACAGAATAAAAAGCGCAATCGAAGTATCCAGGAGCTGCTCTGTTCGTGCTTTTTTTTACTTTTTGCTTTCTATGGTTGAAGCCGACCCGTTTAGTGTGAACACGCTACGGCTGTGTGCTTCGCAGTAGGAAGCGGATATATTAGCATCAGGATGAAATCGCCTGGCTTTTTAACACGAGAGCATTAAAGAACAAGTTTAACAGAAATTCTGGTATTGACGTCGGCGTCAGCGTTGGTGTCGGCATCGGCGTCGTTGGTTGTGAGCGAAACATAATCATCTTATGTGTGACCAAAAAAACGAGAACGATGCGAATGAAATAACCCTGGATCCGAGAGGGGACCAAACATAATTTGTTTAAGCCCAAGTAGGGATCGAACACGGGTCGTTTGCGTGGCAAGTGAGTGTTCTACCACATGGCGGTGCCTCTGCTTGGGAAAACAGGAAAAACAACCTCCTCTGCTTGGAAATTCAGTGAAAGTAGCTTTCACGCTTCGCAAACACATGAGTTAAAAGCGTAAAACTAAAGCGTAAAGCTAAAAGCGAAAAGCTAAAAGGAGAATGGTCGGCGTGTCTTCGCCAGCTAGCGTCTCCACCGTGAAGGCAGCATGCAGTTCTAAACACCGTACCATATATTTTGTTCCTATCGACTCTTCCATCAACCTGAAAAACATGAACAGGCAAGTGATATCGGCGTGTCTCGAGGCTATTGTGCCTAATGAGATAAAGGATATTAGACTCAACCCACGGAAGAATATCTAGGCCATAGACGTTGAGCACCCGGCTGTACTACATACCTTGCGAACTGTCTCGGAGCTTGGAGGCACCAATCTCAGTGCCTACATTCCACAGGATAGTGACACGACGACGGGCGTCATTTATGACGTTGACATTTCCACACCGAACGCAGACATTCCTGTGCTGATAAAGCCAGCTACTGAGGCAACGGACATATTGCAAATATGCCGGCTTGGCAAATCCCGTTGCATCAAGGTGACCGTCAGAGGTGATTGCATCCCATCGCATGTAGGTTGGTCACTTTCGTCACTTTGTTCGACCATACATCCCAAGGCCACTACAGTGCCACAGCTGTCTGAAACTGGGTCATGTTAGTGCTGTGTGTAGCAACAAGCAAGCATGCCCACGTTGCGCCGGACCCCACAAAGGAGAGGCTTGCCAAGCAACTCTCCTAAAATGCAGCAACTGCAATGGGAACCATGAGACCTTATCAAAAAATTGCCCAGTACTCAAGAAGGAGAGGAGCATTCTAAGACAAATGGTGAAAGACGTATCCTCACGAAAAGAAGCGCTAACAGTTGTTCAATGACGGCGTTCCCGTCAGCGGCGGTGCTCGATGAAAAGAAAAAGCAGTCCTGTGCCGAAAGTGCCTTCACTTCCACCACCACCGCTACCACCGCCACCACCACAGCGACCTCCCCCGCCCCCGCCACCAGGTGGTGTACGTCCAGAGGTGCCAGAGACACTGTGGCGCAACAGAGAACATCTGGCTCGGACTAGCCCGCTTTACCGCGGGTACACGTGTCTACGGAACCTCAACATCGACAGTCAACAGCGGATATGCCCCCAGCAGGCAGTCTATCCACTCAAGAGGTACAAGTTTTCTCTGTATTGAGGTCGTTCATGAGTGTTACTCGTACTATATTGGCTAGTCTACAGATCCCTGCCGCTAAATGCGCACTGCAAGTCTTGGACACACTAGAACCAATTCTTGCCGGACTTCAGTAACAGGATGGCGCACCATAGACCACATCAGTCTTTTCGAGAAAAAGTAAAGTGTCCTTCCATATTTCAGTGGAACGCCAGAGGTCTACAGCCAAGAATGCCTGAGTTTCGACAGTTCGGATGATATCTGCATTTGGGCGTCCTGCGTGACACGGACTCAAGTGCCCGCAAGGATACTAAAAGCGGCAACAGTGACATCGGCATACCTTCGCCAGCAAGAGTTGACTATCGCCACAGAAAAAATGCGCAGTAGTGGCATTTACACGCAAACCGATGCCTTTTTACCCATTGTGCATCGATGGCAGAGCAATAGCATATAAGAGCAGTCATAGATTCTTAGGTGACATTATAGACCGTGACCTAACCTGGAGCCCGCATGCCGCATACCTTAAGAAAAAAGCTCATTCACATTGAGAATGCATTCAAGTTCGTCGCTGAAAAATCATGGCGCCCATCCGTGCACTCTATGTTGCAGCTTTATACAGCCCTCTTTCTCGGGATTCTCCAGTACAGCCTTCCTGCCCTGTCCAACACGTGCAAGACTAACATCCGTGCACTACAAAGCGTACAAGCACAAGCACTTCGGACATGTCTTAGCCTTCCGAGATGCTCATTGACAGTGGCAACAATTGTCATCGCACAAGAACAGCCGGTCACAACGCATATCATTGTCGAGACAGTGAAAGCGCACATTCGCCATTTATCACGGCTACCGTCACATCATTTAGCGTCTTTGACAGCGTGGAGGCCCCATAACTCGTTCTGAAGTATTATGACAAAACATCAGGACGTATTACCGTCTGGCTTCAAACATGCGACGCATCCAGCAACTGCGTTATGGAGTATCCGTCAACCTGACGTGCGCTTATCAGTTCCTCGAATCGTTAACAAGGCACGAATGTCACCGCTAGCCCTAAAGCAATTGACTTTGCGACTGTTGGACGAAAGGTACTACGGCCGCATACAAGTTTACACCGATGGCTCCACTAATTCCAACAGCTCTGCAGGAGCAGTGGTTTTCCAACTCATAATGTGTTTCTTCAATACAAGTTCTCTCACACCTCGATGTCGACAGCAGCAAAACTCGCAGCGCTTTAAGGTGCAGTAAAGTACATTCTTCGGCAGCAACCTAACCAATGGGCCACGGGCTGAATCGAGGTCAGCCTTACAGACACTACTGTTCGCTATGCAGCACGGGTTACACGAACAATTCGTATATCAGATAAGACACGACCACCACGAAGCACTCAAGGAAGGTCACGATATTGTATTTCAGTGGTTGCCGAATCATTGCGGAATTGTCGGCAATGACCGCGAAGCTGCTCGATCGGCTCAGGACCAAGACCTGCATACGCCCATACCATTCTTGAGAACGGACGCTGCAAGACGACTACAATTACTTGCTCGCCGTATAACTCTCCTACAATGGTATACCGGGTTTCTCCAACACGCACCTGTATTGTATCGACCCAAACTTGCAACTTCGTTTGCCATACGGGCTCCCACGATGCACTGAAACTTTACTGTGTCGCATGAGGTTGGGCGTAGCATTTACGAATGCGTACTCTCGTTTCCTTGGAACGGAGAGCACTTCGGCATGCAATATCTGCGCCTGCGAGGAAACGCTCGAGCACAATCTATGTTATTGCCCAGCATACCAGTCTTAACGTCGTAATATGGAAGCCAAGCTCCGTCAGCTGGATTCACGACCGCTTAAAGAAGAGAAGACCCAGGGACCTTGGCCTGCGGTATCCCATACACGCAAAGCCATGAAAGCACTCTTGAACTTCTTAAAGACCACCAGACTTCACGACTGCTTGTGAAAGAACAGTGTGACATTATGCTGTATAGACTCGAGCTGACTATTCATCCTTCTAATTCTTACTCCTTTTCTTTTCTATCTCTTCTCTTCCTATAATTCTCCCTTTCCGCCACCCCAAGTGTAGGGTAGCCAACCGAGCCAAGCTTGCTTAACCTCCCTGCCTTTCCTCTCTATTTATCTCTCTCTCTCTCTCTTTCTCTGTATACATGCTTCACAATATATGCGACATGAAATATTGCAGCAGTAATGCATGGCACAAGCATCTATTGCCAACGGGTGTCAGAATATGTGATTATCATAATGGCTCTGCGGCTGAAAGCTGGTACCACACTACAAAAGGCGTATATTCGCTGAAGGCCATGTATAGCGGTTGCATAGCAAATGCGAAATTGTTTCACCCACTTAAGGTGCGAAATACGCACTAGGAATAGAATGTCGCTGGCGCGTTCAACTCCTATAGAGGTGAAGCTTTAGGGTCCCCCAATCTCTTACTCTGGTTTCTCAAGCAATTGTATCTTTCTCAAATGATAAATGGAAGCGTGACAAGATACACGAGGAAGAGAAAGAAACCGTGAACAAAATATTTGCGCTAGACGTAGACAAGGAGAAAGCTGTGTTGCGGGGGAACAGAGAAATGCGTCTGGAAGAAAGACTCTGTGACCTATTTGCCAACGCAAGATGAATGGATGCGTTGATACGGTAGTGGTGACCCTTGCGTATGGCGGCCGGGGAAACCGCTGACAAGCACCAAATGCCACCTCACCGATACGCAGTGGCAGAAAGACTGAAATGCCGATCGGAATGAAGAAGCTTTCCCCTTACTTTTTTAATTTGTGCGTGTATGTTTCTTCTTGATTTAGTATTGAGACGTTCTAGAGGATTGCGAGATTGAAGTTCTTTAGAGGAAAGTAGCTACCATGCAATATACTCGTTACTTTTATTCTGCTTTATTAGAGGCGTCACGACATGCGATTTACCGATAGTCTTATTCTAACAAAATGGCGAATAGTTCTATTATTCTATAGCCTGTATTACTCTAAAACTCTATAGGGTTCCACAAGACCACTCAATTTTCGGCCAATACCCCACAGTGTCAGGTATGAGCCACAAAAGAAGGTGAGTAAGGTCAAGAACAAGAGTAAGAAAGAAAATATGGTGCGGCAAAAACATGACTGTCCAGAGTGAAAGCCTTGAGGGGCTTCGTTCATTCCTAACGGAAGCATCCACTGAGGCAGAACAGACGTAGATAGAACAAAGGTAGATAAAACAGAGGGTGTGATAAAAACGTTCAGAAGCAATACCGGTGAGTTTCACGAAAATAGTTTCCTGTACGCGAATAAATGATACTCTAAGTAAACACAAAAAAATACAAGCCTTTTCCCCACGATTAAGATCAATCAATAAAAGTAATAACACAATACAAAGAGAATTAGAAATACCTCACATTTCGCGCACTTGCAATCTCAAGAGAGGATGCGAAATAATTTGTAACGTTACAAATCACGGAGTTATAACACGTCCGCATGAACTAGGTATTATAATACCGCCTTTTAATGCTGTGGAATGCTTGATTTCGTGTGAAGCGAATGTTTTAACTTGTGTAGGCACTGGAGTATCCAGCGGTGTACTCAGTGTCTTATTGGCCATTTCATCAAATAGAATAACCGCGTGGCGGCAACTGACTGAGTCGTGGTACTGTAAATGGCTAGTTCCTTCATGTGCTGTCAACGACCTGCTTCTTAGGGTGCATCAGTCATGCAGTACCTTATATGGCCGTTTAATTCACCACTTTGCTCAGTAATAAATGTTTTCTAAGTATGCTTACGCCGTTTAGCAGAAAGATTTGGCTTCGCTGAAGTAGTGGGAGAAGGAAGTCAGGAAAATGAAGAAAGCTGGCGACATAATATGCTCAAAAATATAAAATTTCTGTTCGCTACTCAGCACAGTTTCACAAAGAGTATTCGTAAGTTTGGCACGCTCTTTACAGAAGCTTTTCAGACCCTTTGCGAGTGTCTCTTAACGCTAAAGATATACGAAGTAATTTGTTGAATCTCTGCTAACTCTGCATCGGTGCGCTTTGGCTCTATATAGAGCACTTGCCACAAAAAAATTAACCTTGTCACTGATCACTAACAATTACCAACCTTGTCAATGACAGAACTGAAGATTACCGCAAATGAAAGAACAAAAACCATAAGATGATACAAATTAAAAATGGTAAAGAAATGTTTTCATTTTTAGCTGGGCCGGCATAGAGTACAGGTCGACAGACTGACCTCCAGCTTCCCCAATTCGAAGTTCTTTTACGAGCAAACATATTGTGTACTCACACAAGCGACAAGTCAGTGCGAAACTGCAGCCTGTCTGCTTGACAACCTTCTCAAGTGTGTGTTTAACTCAGGCCCATGTTTTTATAACAATTTTATCGTTGAACCTATGGGAATGCATAATTATTTAGCTGAGCACCCTCATCCGTTGTAAAAGTTCAAAGTGCCGGCCCTCCTGGAAAAAACGTCTAGCATGCACTACTGGAGGCTTATCACGAAAATTTAGTGAGCCTTTCTCCAACAATGGTTATGCTCAATGTGCTCGTCCACAAAAGGGAGACTCACACAACGACCACCAAAAGTTCGAAATGCTTAACAAGACGAGAAACTTAGGCTAGTTTGTGATTGTTCATTTTGACTTACAGGAGTGTAAGGACGAGGGCGAAGAAGGGTCGAAGGTGACGACACAAGGGCTGCTTCACTAAAAAATACTACCTGAGGCCGAAGGCTGTGCGTCACCTCGTCAGACACGACAAGCCAAGGTATAGCGGCTAGCAGCCAGGGGCTTATAGGCGTTTTTTTCCCGGTGGCGATAAGACGCACCACCTTGACCTGTAGAAGGTATGGGCAGGCAAGAAGATCAGGTCGCGTGTGGTATCATGCTTTGTATGCTACGGCCCGAAAATCGGGGGGGGGGGAGGGGGCACCCTCTGGCTATGTCATTGCTAGGCGTTCGTGATGGCCTCGCCCATTTTGTATCGCAAGGACCAGGCATGTACTATCCCAACGGTTAACAATAGGAGCACGCCACCAGACGCCCATTATAAAACCAGAAATCGCAGAAGACTCGTGCTTTTCTGTTATCAGGGTGCGTTGAAGCGCATAAATTCTCACAGGCGGCTTTGTGGTCGACCTTCATTGTTGTGTTCAGTGAAGTGGGGAAAGCATGACTGTTATAGGGTGTGCGCGATTGATATCAATGAAGTGTGGGAACTGATCATATGTAAAATCACAGGAAATTGCCCACCAGGGGTCATTGGTTATCCACCCGTTGTTGTAATACATAACGAGAAACCATCAAAACTAAACTTTATTTTGTACAGAGGGGACATCATGTGCAGAACATATGTATTTGAACGCTTTATTACATCGTGTGTAAACATAGCACCTTGAATTTCTGTGCTTACAGTCACAAACTGCTGAAAAGTTGGGCCCTGAAAACATCGTTCTTTTTTGCTTTTATCGCTATGTAGCCTGAGAAATCCAAAGGCGACGTCCAAATTGTGCTGGCCTACCCGGGCATCGAAAACAAGATTGCTCAGTTGATCGAAAACAGTAATAGAAGTGGTACTTCTAAATAAATACGGAGACACTTGGTGACTGCGGACATTCTTGGCGGACAAGGCCACGCTTCGATGACGCTGTATTCGTAAAAGGGCCTTCATACTGATAAATTTAACCTGCTTTGAATCTTCCTACGATTGGCAGTCATACATAAGAAACGCCTTTCGGTTATATGGCATAGTATTACTCTACTGTGGTCCTGAGGACAAGTCTGGGAGTAATGCTGGCTGTTTCCACGTCAGGACGAAGAGGCTAAGTCTCTCTTCTGCCACATTGTCTTCTCAATTTCTGGAGTTTGTTCTCCAGCAGGCCACTGCGAGGTGTCCGCAGCGGTTATGTAACTATTGCAATATTGTGACACTGAGCTGGGCGACTTTGTGTGTGGTGTGTGTGTCCTCCACCACTTACACTTTCCCTATATGTCCCACTACCAAACTTACCCATTACATTCTCCTCTACGGGGTAGCATAGATGTTTTTCTCAACTGGTTAACATTCGTTCCTTGCTCTCTTTTTCGTGTTCCTTCAAATTTTTTCTTATCTGCCTTACTTCCGTTCTCCTTGCTTTTTCACTTACTTTCCGTGGGTCACATGTGTAACAAGTGGAATAGTACGCCACATTATTTGTTTATTGATTTTTATTTGGTAATACCGCCAACCCTCATAGGGAGTCATAACAGAAAGGACATACATAAAGAATGTACAATGTTCAAAAAGTTTCTTAATACCTTGACAACTCACAATGAAAACTGGTATTCTCCTAAATAACAACACAACATTAAAATAATTCAAGCACAATTCAAAATTCGCAGTCATTTTTCAAAATAACTGCTATGACCATGAAGTCGCTTACATCGCTCGGCATTGAAAAAAATTAATTTAACAATCAAGTAAACGCGCTTCTACAGCATTTTCGAAGTCAGTGATATCTTTTAAAACAACAATTTCGTTCGGCAATTTGTTGCACATTTCCATGACATCTAAAAAAAAGAATATCTAAATGTGTCAGTATTTGTACGGTATGGTATTATGACACAATCGTGGTTAGTTCGGGGATTCTTTCCGCCTGGAGAATGTAAATATTTGAGCTTATCTATCTTACAATACTTTCAGCCTATATTTATTTCTACGAAGTTCAAGAGGATCAAGGTTGCATCTCCGTAGTATCAGTGTGACTGATTCCTTCCTTCGGTACGGTGAACAAATAAAGCGCGCTGGTAGTCTCTGTATTCTTTATAGCTTCTCCTTAAGAGTAACTTGACGGGGACTCCGAAGAACGGATGAATATTTCATTACTGTCCTAATGAAGGTGGTGTATGCATGTTTTACGTGGCACGATGCAGCTTCTACTTCAATAAATAAAACATGTGATAGGCTTTCGTGCAAACGTTATCTGTATGCTCCATCTATGTTAATATTTGCGTAATTGTTACCACAAGCTACTTGAACTGGTGAACAACAAGTTTTCACCAATGCTGTACACAAAGGAATCGATTGTTTTCTTTTTTCTGATGTATGTAAATGTAGATTTAGAATAATTTATAGCCAATTTTCATTTCCTACACCAGTTGTCTAAGCTTCGCAGAGTTCTGAATTTTGATTTGGTTGCCTAGTTTGGTAATTGCGGCATAGATTAAGCAGTCATCTGCCAAAAGTTTAACATGAACCCCCTCTTCTGCCACACTACTGATATCATTGATGTGCAGGAGAAGTGATAGTAGTCCCAACACAGAGCCTTGGGCATTTCAGAAAGTACCACCAATGGTTGTGATAAGTGACCATACGGTTTCACTACCAGCATACGATGTGCTAAACAAGCTTCAATCAATTTTGTTACAAGTTCATTTATTCCTGCATGACGTAATTTTCGATTATTTGGACATGGGATACTTTGTCAAGCGCTTTCGCGAAATCCACTCATATCAAATCAACCTCTTGACTTGTATCTATAGCACTAGCAAAATCATGAATTGTTTCTATTAACTGGGTGACGGTTGATAACCCCGTCCTGAAGTGTGGCAGCTTGGGCTAGTTGGTATGGCATGGCGATAGTTATAGCACGAGAACATAACGACGACACCGAGACAAGAAGGTGTATTTCGTGTCCTTCTTGTCTCTGTGTCGTCGGTTTGTTCCCTTCCTGAAGGCATGTTGGTAATGGTAGAGAAATGCGAGTATGTGTTTTGCAATTATGTGTTCAAACACTTCTTTAGATAAAAACACTTTTGCCATTATTTGTTCAAACAATTTCCTACATAGGAATAAATTCACGTTCACTTACTCACGTGGATACAAAGTAAGTACGTATGTTTTCAACCGTTCTCTTAACACAAGGAAACGCAGACACCGACCACCATGTGGCTGCGTCATGGCAGTACCCAGCGTCATAAGTGACATTTTGCTCACAAATTCGTCTCTCCCAACAGCTCTCGTATAGTGAGCTATAGACAGATTTTTAGGGGCGAAGCTTCTTATAGCGGCACCCGTTCATCCCTCGTAGCTTTTGTAGTGTGTAACAAGTATAACATTTTGACCTCCAAGGTGGTGCCGGTGAGAAATTTCTTTTACGTGCGTTGTTGAACAATAAAAGATAGTGCTCAATGTACATACCAATGGCTGCTAAGGGGGAATGAGATACAGGAGCATTTGGCTTTTAGTGAACGCGCACGGGTTAATGGGCCGCAGTGTCATGAATGCAGTGAACTTGCATATACCATGAACTCGAGGTGGTTAAAGGTGGGAAGTAGACCCGAAGCGCAAGCCGTAATAAATTGTGCGTGTGCCACCTCTCGTTTAGTTCTTGGAATATCAGCTGGATGACGGTGCTTCTATATGGGGAATATATGATGAAAAGATGCGAGATGGTGGTACTTGGAGTGTTGAATAGTTGGACGAACGGACACACAGACAGATGCGGGGATGAACGCATGAACGGACGCAGGGGCGGATGCATGGAAGAACACGGGGACGGACGCATGAACAGACACATGCACGGACGGGCGGATGGGTGCATGGACGGTCACACAGATGGACGCATGGATGAACGGAAGCAAGAACGAATGGGCGGACGAATGCTTCACCCCACACTCCATCATTCACTCCGTGGATATTTCGCCATTTTTTTGGGGGGGGGGCATCTTTATCTGAGGTTGAGGCCGCAGGCAGATGAGGTGTAGGGTCGTCATTCGGGTTTTTGTATGCCATGGCAAAGAAAATGTTGGCCCGAGGGAGGGGGGCGGGCGCAGCGTGCCAACCTTTGGCTATGCCATTGGTTGTGTATAGGAAGAAAAAAAGAAGTACGCCAGTGGTCGATAACATCTGTGATATTTCCTTCTTTCTGAATAAAAATGTCCTTAAAGAAAGTCATGTACCATTGCGACATTATAGCGTCCCGATCTTTGAACGCAATATCCGGCAGGTGAGCTCAAAACTGTGCCGCAAGGCGTACGAATTTTTTATTGAAGGTAGACATTCAGCACTTGCGTGCAGGTGCCGCTTCTAATAAGACATTGAATGGAAGAATGCATTCTTCATTCCAAAAATCCTCGCGTTTAATCAAGTAGTCTAATCTGTCCAGATAAGTCAAGGGACTAGGACTGTCGGAATGGTTGAGGTATTAAATGCGATGCATTTCTTAGCGAACTACGGTGACGTTGAGCGTAGATATATATATATATATATATATATATATATATATATATATATATATATATATATATATATATATATATATATATATATATATGTGACGAACCACACGAGAACGGTGTGGTGGAATGGTAGAGAAGGAGGAAGACGTAGACAAATAAATAGTTCTTCGTACAGCCATCACGCCTCCTGCGTCACACAAGTCGACAAGATTTACCGTGCCCTTCATCATGGCCACATCCAAGAAAGTCATCAACATTCAGAAGTACTCGGGAGCATCTACGGACGTCCCCTTTGACAAGTGGCTCCGACTCTTTGAGGTGAGGACTGCGACCGCAGCATGGGCGGAGCGAGACAAGCTGTGCTACATCTTCGATTACCTTGATGGTGAGGCTTTCCGATGGTTTCTCACCGACGTTTTCGACACAGACGCGTCTTGGGAGAGCTTATGTGAACGCATGAAGGGACGCTTTACGAGTGGCGTCGCGGATCCTTTTCGCCAATTCATTCATTGCCGGTTGCGAACAGGCCAGAGCTTGAAGGAATACTATAATGAAAAAGTGTCTCTCGGACGCCTCGCCGACCCAAAGGACACGCACCTTATATCAGGGCTCATCGACGGCCTTCCTGCGCATATGGAGATAGCGCTTGCTGGGCTTACCTCGTCTACACCAGAGGCATGGCTTACAGCTGCACTCTGTGTAGAGTCAACCATGCAGAGAATGAAGTTGCATCGCTTGCCACCAGCTCGGAATACACAGATTAACGTAACAAATGACAGAACTAGTCAGCGTCCACGTAATACCCCGGTACGAACACCCGTGCGTGAGTGCAAACACTGCGCGATGGATGGCTTACCCCGACAGATGCACTGGCATAATGAATGCCCACGACGCGCAAGCATTTCCGCCCTCTCCACCAACCAGGGAAACGAGGAGGGCGACCCAGAGTTCATGTAATTCAATTTCATGCCCTCATTAACGGGTACCCTGTCAGCGCTACACTTGATACCGGAGCTACGATTACCTGTATCAACGAAGCAGTGCTGAAGACGCTTCACCTGCAAATAATGAGGAATTCATGCATCTCAGTTCAACAAGCCACATACATCATCTACCAAAGCTTTGGGTCGCGTTATTCTAAAGGTACAGATAGGAAAAGTGACAAGAGAAATTCAGGCTCATGTTCTACAAGGCATGAAGAGCAACTTACTTCTTGGCTTGGATAGTGCTTGCCTCTTTAACTTGTCGCTGGACCTTGACACTATGACACTACGCCAAGGGAAAGACATCCACCATTGTCGTACACAGAACCAAACCACGGTTAACAAGGGCGCGTCTTTGCAAGGTGTTGAAGTTTGTGATGTACTACATCTAAATAAAACTCAACAGTTGGCATTGAAGCAGCTTATCCACAAGTACGATGACATTTTTTCCAAGTCACAGACAGACATTGGGGGCATCAATGGCGAAATGCATCGCATTCACCTCAACAACAATGTTCCCATTCGTAGAGCTCCCTATCGATGCTCAGAAACTGACAGCGTTGAAATGGACAGACAGATCAATGAGCTTCTCAAGCAAGGTGTCATACGACTATCTACCTCCCCATACGCTGCGCCAGCACTTCTGGCAGAGAAAAAAGGGGAAGGACGCACGCGCTTCTGCATCGACTACCGCAAGCTGAACGAATTGACGGTGCCTGATTATCAGCCCATCCCTCGCATCGATGACGTTCTCGATTCTCTGGAGAAATATACGTACTTCTCGACAATAGACATAACGTCAGGTTACTGGCACGTGAAGATTCACCCTGATGACATTCCGAAAACGGCGTTTGTCACACGTACCGGTCACTACGAGTGGCTGGTCATGCCTTTTGGCCTTCGGAATGCTCCGGCCACCTTCGAAAGGGCTGTCAAATTCGTATTGGCAAAACACCGTTTGCAGAACGTCACGAATTACTTCGATGACATTGTTGTCTACTCTGACACGTTTCCAGACCATCTGAGGCATGGTTTCGCATGGTTTCGCATGGCACCATCACAAGGTTTCTGCGGACCAAAGCTGATAATTCAACAGATCTTTTGATGAATACCTTGTGTTTGTCAGAGTCGAAGGTGCATGCGTGTTCACTCGTCTTTGTTGCCCCGCTCGGCTAGTGTCTCAGACGCACGATTTAACGCACTTGCTCGTGTTTCGCTTCAGCCTCTACCTTCTGTAAATCTGTGCCTAACACCAGACGCTGGCGTTTTGTTGTCACTTTACTGGCTTAGACAAACAAAAGCCTGACGCTGATGTTAACGGGCAAGCGGGCGCTAATGTACAGCCAGCTGTGCGTCCAGGGCAAAAAATAAGGAGGAATCAACTTTACTAATACGAAATGAAACTTTCATTAAATGCAGTACCACTTCTCCTTCCCCTATTTATGTACAAATTCACGTGCAGCAACCTCTTTTAACCGATTCGGTAGTTTAAGTGTGACACCAAATAACAGCATCACGTGACAGCGTGGACGACAAGAGAGCTCAGTATTTAAACTAGTTAAATAGAGCTCAGCCTATAAAACACCATAACACAATCCTAAGTGGCGACCTTAGCACAAGCGTCATCGTCCCTCATAGCATCCATTCATACAAAAAAATGGCAGCATATCAACGGTGTGAATGATGGAGAGTGGGGCGAAGCATCCGTCCGTCCATTCGTTCTTGCTTCCGTCCATCCATGCGTGCATCTGTGTGCACGCCCGTGCGTCCATCCGCCCGTCCGTGCGTGCGTCTGTTCGTGCGTCCGCACGTCCATCTGTGCGTTCGTCCCTGCATTCGTCCATGCATCCGCTCCTACGTCCGTCCATGTGTCCATCCGTTCGTACAGCCATCCATGCGTCCGTCCATGCATCGGTTTGTGTGTCCGTTCGTCCACCTATTCAACACTCCAACTACTGCCATCTCATATTTTTTCATCATATATTCCTCATATGGAAGCACCGCCATCCTGCGGACATTCCAGGATCTGAATGAGAGGAGGCACACGCACACTTTCTTACGGCTTGCGCTTCGTGTCTACTTCCCACCTTTAACCACCTGGAGTTCATGGTATATACTAGTTCATTGTACTCATGGCACTGCGGCCCAACGCTCGCTAAACCTTTCTAAAACTAAGGAGGTTACGCCCAGCGAGTATAACGAAGCAACCTTTTCCTGTCAGATAGTGCTCAATGTACATGCCAATGGCCGCTAATCGGAAATTAGAGACAGGAGAATTCGGCTTTTACTTTCTTATGGCTTGCGCTTCGTATCTACTTCCCACCTTTAACCACCTCGAGTTCATTCATGGTATATGCTAGTTCATTGTATTCATGACACTGCGGCTCAACGCTCACTAAACCTTTCTAAAACTAATGAGGTTACACCCAGCGAGTATAACGTAGCAACCTTTCTTGTCAGATAGTGCCCTATGTACAAGACTGGTTACACACTACTACTACGACTACGAGGGACGAACGGGTGCCGCTATAAGGAGCTTCGCCCCCAAAATATCTCTGCAGCGCCCTCCGGCTTCACCTGGCTTTAACACCGTCTTCCCCACTTCCATTAAGCCCGCGAAAAATCGAGGCCGGTCAAAGGGCAGACACGACACGCGGTGAGTTTCTTTCTGGTCGGGCATGGACGTTCAATTATTCCAACATGCCGCGAAAGCGCAACCTTAACCCAGGTTCGGCGTTAAGTCATTCACACTCTTGTAGCTGTCACATCGCTTCCTTTGGTTGCACTTTCACCATTTACTACAGGAGCAACAAGCACCTATGACCACAACGGTGCGTCTAATCATTAATTATGAACGTTTGTTTTCAGGATGGACATCTATGACTAAGCGTCAACGTCGATGCATCTACGTTGCGTGGTGCTCAAGCTGTCGAACACCAATCGAGATTGCGCAAGGTCTCTTATAATATTGTGCAGTTAACAATAAAGTGCTCCCGTACGCACACGTTTTACTTTCGCGTTTTACCCTTTCCTATAACGGAAGGATCAAGGATGTTTTTTTTTCACAATGCCACAGCGTATGCACTCTTCCCCTAGTGGAAATGTCGTAAATACCTACAGATCTCGCAGGCCTTCATTCTAGGAATGGTCGTTTTCTCGGCTCCTACCAAAATCTTTTCAAAATAGCAGAGGATGCCGCCGGAAAATGAAAAAGATGGATTAGGGAAACACCCACGAAGCGTTCATAGGTCTATACACGTGCTTATGTAGCATTTATAGATTTGTTGTTAGTGGTGGTGGAGATAGTGCTTATTCTTCTTTTACTTATAATTAGTTATGCATGTCTGCTTTCCAATCGGTGGGCCTTGCACTTGTTCAACAACTCACATGGTATGACGCATGATGGGATTATACGCTACTGCCACTCAAAATATCGTGCCTTAACGCAAGTCTTCACTCTATAAATAACAACCTTGTGTAGGCGTTTTTATACGCTCTTTCAAACAATGGTGCACCTACATGGTACAACAGAAGGCCCTTTGTGTTTTCGTCTTGACTTTGGTTTATCTCTTTCTGCACATTTTAAGGTATGTATCTTGACCTACGCATCAGACGTTCAATAGTGCTAAACAGACAGCGGGGCGTGCATTAGCTGGCTTAGAGTTTGGTTCAGAGCCATGACATTTTTTATTGGTTCCATCGCAGTTGTTCGCTCAAAACGTACTCCGAATTTTCGCTTGACACCGGCACCAGCAGCGATGTAGACACCCGAATTTACGGGACAAGCTCAGACACCTCAATCCGCCAGACATTGTGGTACTGAGCCACCTTTCCGGAAATATGATGACTGTTCTGGAGCTCCCGCGTTCCTCTTTGCTGGTGTGTGTACGTCTTTCCTAGCGTATGCGTTCAATTTATTCCTTTCTTGCGCCAGGATGCTCTGGACAGATTTGCCCTCAAGCGTGTTCACTACCATGCCTGGTGCGTTTTTTCTGATGCAACATATGCCCCATTGCCCTTTCTGCCTGCTTCTTTGTCTTTTCACTTACACGCCCCATTCTGCTCAGTCGAGTTTCTGATTTCCTTCCAAAGCTAAATTAACGCCCACGCAAAGTACTGTTGCTACTCCCGACAAAGAAGGCTGGTCCGAAAACAAGTCGTTCCGTCGTACACCTAAACAGTGTAGAGTGGTGCAGTTCCACGAAGAATAGAGCATGAGTGCTTTGATGAAAAGAAAAAAAAAAACAACTTACGACTCGGTAGATGGGTTCACTACATTAGCGCACGCATTTATTTAATCGCAGGTTAAGGAAGGGGGAGGCTAGTGAAGCGTCTACAAGCAAGCATCGATTTCTTCTGCCGACCCAGTTCAAAGAAATCGATTCGAGGCCGGTTCATGTCTGTGGCATGCGCGGGGCCCAAGTGCCGGAAAGACACGCGATACATTCTTACAGGGCTGAAGGAATGAAGGTGGGCATGCAAGAAAACATGCTTTTATCGCGCTATTTACTTTGCACAATTGAAACGTCTCAAGCATAAAGAAGTCATAGAAAGGAAAAGAAAATGAAAGGACTACTTTTTTGTTATACAAAATTATTTGGAACTAACAGACAACCCTGCCGTGGAAGGCATTGGGGACGTTATTAGTACCAAGTGTATAAATGTGTTATTAGTACTAAGTTATATTAATGTGAAGCAAGGAAAGTGGACAAAAAGATAACTTGCTTTGGGCAGCGCCCTTCGAATAACGCGCCCAATGCTCCGCCAACTGAGGTGGTATGGCAGCTATCCAAAGGTCCATTTTGGGGGCATATATGTGCATTTAAACGTGGAAGTGTCATTCAGCTCCATAGCAGCTGCGTGTTTGAGTGTGAAACACGTTTTTCTGCCTGTTGGTTCCCTGTATAGTTCGTGATCTTATTAGAACCAACGCTCTCTGCGCAATGGGTGGGTCATCCTAGACGTGCGTGTGAGTTACACACACACACACACACACACACACACACACACGCACACGCGCACACACGCACACACAGACACACACACACACAGACACACACGCACAGACACACACACACACACGCACACACGCACAGACACACACACACACATACAGACACACACGCACAGACACACACACGTGCACACTCACGCATAGACCCACACACACGCACACACACACATACACACTCACGCACGTACACACACGCGCACACATACACGCACAGACACACACGCACACACACACACGCACAGACACACACACACAGACACACACACGCACACACACACACACACAGACACACACACGCACAGACACACACACACGCACAGACACACACGCACAGACACACGCACACACGCACAGACACGCGCATACACGCACAGACACACACAAACGCACACACACACGCGCGCACGTACACACACGTACACGCACACACACGCACACAGACACAAACGCACAGACACACACACGCGCACACATACACGCACAGACACGCACACACACGCACACAGACACGCACAGACACACACTGACACACACACACGCACACGCACACTGAAAGACACACGCACACGCACACACACACTGAAAGACACACGCACACGCACACACACGCACACACACGCACAGACACACACACACACGCACACACACTCACAGACACACGCACGCGCGCACAGACAAGCGCACACACGCACAGACACACACACGCACAGACACACACGCGCGCACACACACGCACAGACACACACACGCACACACACACTGACACACACACAGGCACAGACACACACACACGCACACACATACACACACACTGAAACACACACAGGCACAGACACACACACGCACAGACACACACACGAACAGACACACACACGCACAGACACACGCACGTACACGCGCAGACACACACGCACACGCACAGACACACACACACACGCACGCACACTGACACAAACACACACACACACGCACAGACATACAAACCCGTGCACACACACACGCACACAGACACACGCACAGACACACACGCACACACATACGCGCACACACACAGACACATACGCACGGACACACACATACACGCACACACAAAGACACACACACACACACACACACAGACACACAGACAAATGCACACAGCCCCGCCGCGGTGGTCTCGTGGCTAAGGTACTCGGCTGCTGACCTGCAGGTCGCGGGATCGAATCCCGGCTGCGGCAGCTGCATTTCGGAAAAGTTGTAGGCCCGTGTGCTCAGATTTGGGTGCACGTTGAAAAACCCCAGGTGGTCGAAATTTCCGGAGCTCTCCACTACGGTGTCTCATATAATCAAATGATGGCTTTAAGACTCTAAACCCCACATATCAATCAAAAAACACACACACAGAGAGAGAGAGAGAGAGAGAGAGAGAGAGACACAAAGACACACACATGAACGCGCCCGCGCGTGTGCGCTCGAATAAAGATTGTTTTAGACTCCCACAATTTACGTTGCCACGTGCTCGCGGTCTCCCTTTAATAGTGTCCAGGATAGTATGTCAAAAAAAGAGCAACACGTGCCCGCAAGCTCAATGGAAAGATATACTGCCGGGTTATGTTATCGAGCTATAAGGGAAGCCCACTGCTTCTTTTGTGGTATCAACAGTCAGTGGCATGCAGAATTATTCCTACTTCTGCCACACGTGCAACTACACAAAGATGCTGCTTCTACATGCATACTTATATAGACGTTGATATTGAAGTTTTTAATTGGACTGTCGACCCATCTTCACGGTATTTTGTCTTCACGCTAGTTGTTAGGCTATACGGCCATGTTCATTTCCCAGTATTATTATATAGGTACCGACATGCTTAGCTGACGTTGTGTCTTTCGCGAGGCTTCTTTCAGTTCACAAAATTCTTAATAACTCTTTATTCCTGTGGTACCCTAATACGAGTGAATCGATAATTGCACTTTTGCTATGTTTTCAAGCTTTAAACAGCAACAAAAAAACGTTCACTATGTTCTTTGATCTTCGCCTGGATGCCTTGTGCTTGCGATTGGTTCATAACCTATTCTTATTTTTGTACGGCTGTCTCCTAGCAAGTTGGTTTCTTTGATGTCGCTATGCAGCCTGTGGAGAAGAAATTGCTAGTTTATTGGCTGTTCTAGCTAGGAAAAGCGGATTTTACTATCATGTCTCTTTGCATTTTCTCGTTAAAACTACTACGACTGCAGCACGTAAATTGTAATAATTTGCGGAAGACATGTATTGCAAATTAATGAAGCTTGCTCGTTTCAAATCTCTTCGTTCCACTCTTTCTTGTCCTTCTTTTCTTTTTTTCTTAGTATACTCGCCACAAACTTTGCTTGGCTGTATTGTGCAAGTTAAAAAAACAAAACAGGTCACTGCCACCACATGAAGAATCAGTACATAAGTGGGCTGGTACTTTTTTTCAATTCGTACTGTTAAATAACAGAAACAATCGGTAATAACAATAATTACCTTCAATAGTTCGAACGTTCGGTAATTGTTCCGCTGCCTTCGGGTCCGTGCAACAAAGGGCGCAAACGCCTCAGCGAGAGAGCAAATGCTGCTCCACCTACGCTTCGTGGGCGCTGCATCGCTGCTTATGAAAGAACTTGACGGAACTCGCTGAAACTATGTGTATCTCAACTGCCGTAACAAGCAGGCAGTCGATTAGGGGGAGACGAAAATGAAGCTGTGCACATGCAGCAAATACAGCTTGCGAGTGTCCTTGACGAGATTCCACTGGTACCGGAGAAATACTACATGCCTACGTCACATATTGCCGCGATTGAAGCTTTGATAAACGGGGCATTGAAACTTCACGAACGGGATTGAATAGGTGCTGGTGCGCCGCACTTTATCAGGTTTTCTTTATGCATTTTCTTTCCTCTCCTTCCAGGGACATTGAACAGCGGAATGGACGTTTCAACAGTGAAGCTGATTAGGCGCTAAATAAGTCTGACGGCAGGCTTGTGGCCGATTGAATACACTATAGCACTCCGCTTTTGGTAATTTTGTTTCCCGTGTCTACTTTATTTGTTCAGTTTTCTTCTCATATTTCTTTTTCTATCTCTCTCTCCCCTTAGTGCAGAGTGGCAAACCGGATGGTACAATTCTCGTTGACCTCCCTGCCTGTCTCTCAATTTAATCTCTTTCTCTCTCTTTCAGCTAAAGCTCTAGTAGATTTGTGCCACAGAAGTAAGGATAGCCGCTATACTGAGTACAGAAGGGGCTTCGGAAAAAAAAAAGCAAGTGAAGGGCGAGAGCGCAGCGAGGGAGAGCCACCGAGAGCTGTGGACTATGTAATTAGAACCTGGCGTGAAAGGTCGTAAAGCCTAGTACTACGAGGAGTGCTGATGAAAGAGCCGAGAAAAAGGAGGAAAATAAGCGTTAGGGAACAAAATCTCGACAAAATGGGGAAGAGAAAAAAGGTGGAGTACTAAAGGATGGGAAGTGTAGTGAAGGAGGTACAGAAATCAGCGAAACTAACGAAAACGTTTTGGTGGGACTGGGATTTCAACTGGAGGGGGAGGGGGGGGGGCTTCCGTTGAAGGCGAGTGCCACAATCATTTGTCTATGCAGGCATAGCAGCAAAACAAACGTTCATGTGAACCGCTTTACTACTTGACAATGGGCGAGACAATAAGGAAAGAAGAGACAGAAATAAAGTAAAGTAGAGATATAAATAAAGCAAAAAAGATAGTGCGTATGAAATATAAAAAACAACGCGACAAATAGAGATAGACAACATCATCATCATCATCATCAGCCTGACTACGTCCACTGCACGACAAAGGCTTCTCCCATGTTCCGCCAGTTAACCCGGTCCTGTGCTTGCTGCTGCCAATTTATACCTGCAAACTTCTCAATCTCGTCTGCCCACCTAACCTTTTGTCTCCCCCTAACCCGCTTCCCTTCTCTGGAAATCCAGTTAGTTACCCTTAATGACCAGCGGTTATCCTGTCTACGCGCTACATGCCCGGCCCATGTCCATTTCCTCTTCTTTATTTTAACTATGATATCCTTAACCCCCGTTTGTCCCCTAATCCACTCTGCTCTCTTCTTGTCTCTTAAGGTTACACCTACCATTTTTCTTTCCATTGCTCGCTGCGTCGTCCTCAATTTAAGCTGAACCCTCTTTTTAAGTCTCCAGGTTTCTGCTCCGTACCTAAGTACCGGCAAGATACAGCTGTTATATACCTTCCTCTCTAGGGATAGTGGCAATCTACCTGTCATAATTTTAGAGTGTTTGCCGAATGTATTCCACCCCATTCTTATTTACTTTAATCTCGTGGTTAGGCTCTGCGGTTATTACCTGCCCTAAGTAGATATACTCTTTTACAACTTCAAGTGCACTATTACCTATCTCGAATCGGCGCTCCTTTCCGAGGTTGTTGTACATTACTTTCGTCTTCTGCAGATTAATTTTAAGACCCACCTTTCTGCTCTCCTTGTCTAACTCCGTAATCATGAGTTGCAATTCGTCCCTTGAATTACTCAGCAATGCAATGTCATCGGCGAAGCGCAGGTTACTACGGTATTCTCCATTAACTCTTATCCCTAACTGTTCCCATTCTAGGCTTCTGAAAACCTCCTGTAAGCACGCGGTAAATAGCATTGGGGAGATTGTGTCCCCCTGCCTTACACCCTTCTTGATTGGTATTCTGTTGCTTTCTTTATGAAGCACTATGGTAGCAGTTGATCCTCTGTATATAGATTTCTTCCAGAATGTTTATATATACTTCATCTACGCCCTGATTCCACAGTGTCTGCATGACGGCTGATATTTCTACTGAATCAAACGCCTTCTCGTAATCTATGAAGGCTATGTATAGTGGTTGGTTATACTCTGAGCATTTCTCTATTACCTGATTGATAGTATGAATGTGGTCAATTGTTGAGTAGCCTGTTCGAAATCCTCTTGTTCCTTTGGTTGATTGAATTCTAATGTTTTCTTTACTCTGTTAGCAATTACCTTTGTAAATAGCTTGTATACTACAGAGCAAGCTTATCGGCCTGTAACTCTTCCAGTCCTTGTCATCTCCTTTCTTTTGTATTAAGATGATGTTAGCGTTATTCCAAGACTCTGGTACCCTTCCCGTCAGGAGACACCTCGTAAACAGGGTGGCTAGTTTTTCTAACACAATCTGTCCTTTATCTTTCAGCAGATCTGATGTTACCTGATCCTCACCAGCAGCTTTGCCTCTTTGCATGCTCTCCAAAGCTTTTCTGACTTCTATCATTACTGGTGGGGTTTCATCTGGGTTACTGCTAGTTCTTATAGTATTAAGGTCGTGGTTGTCTCGGCTACTGTACAGATCTCTGTAAAACTCCTCCGCTATTTTAACTATCCTATCGATATTGGAAGTTATTTTGCCTTCTTTGTCCCTTAGTGCATACATCCGACTTTTGCCTATTTCAAGTTTCCTCTTCACTGCTTTGACGCTTCCGCCGTTTTTCAGAGCGTGTTCAATTCTCTTTATGTTATATCTTCTTACATCGCATACTTTACGCCTATTAATCAACTTTGAAAGCTTTGCCAGTTCTATTTTGTCTGTTGTACTTGACACTTTTATGCTTTGACGCTTCTTAATAAGGTTCTTCGTTTCCTGGGAAAGCTTGCCAGTGTCTTGTCTAACTACCCTGCCTCGAACTTCCACTGCACACTCCGTAATGATACTCGTTAGATTATAATTCATTGTATCTACGCTAAGGTTGGTTTCCTCACTAAGAGCCGAGTACCTGTTCTGCAGCGACACTCTGAATTCCTGTACTTTCCCTCTCAGTGATAGCTCATTGATAGACAAGGAGAGTCGCAAAAAGAGATAGACAAGGAGAGCCGCAAAAAGAGGGAGCAAAAAAGAGAGAGACTCAACTTCATTTTCCTAGAATTAACAACTCCTTAGTGATCATCCGGCTTTATCTAGGCCTGAGTGGCAATATCTAGGCTCGGCTTGGGTGGTAGGCTAAAAAATGCTGATCGTCTCTGCTGTTCCTGTAGGCTTGGCATGGCAATCTCGAAGTTAAGCTATTGGTTTTATTGTTCATGTCTTATACGTGGCTTAGTGTAGCTTTTTATGCTTGCTATAGTGAAGAATTGAAACTCAGAAAAAGGTTGCAGTCGCGAGCAGCTTCTCTAGTGGGTCATCCAGAAAAGGACTCCGCGCTGAGAGTCTGTGCCTGGCCGTGACTGTCAAAATTAAGCAAAGCCGCTGAGTACCGGCAAACCAATTGGCGGAAGTGCGGGGTATCAATTTGAATTGACCACTTTTTTTGCCGCCGTATGGTAACCGCTGAGCCATTGTCGCCGTACACCATCTATGCCGAAACCACCACCATTCCTGTGGCTACTGCACGCGATATCTTTTTCCTGCTGCAGCAATGCATACTGCGTAACGGTTCACGCCAGGGGCTTCTCAGTGACCGAGGCTGTGTCTTCCTGTCGGAAGTTGCCAAAGCCATTCTACGGAGTGCCTTTCTGTCTACCGCGAAACTACTGCTTACCACCTGCAGATGACGAATGACGTCACCGAACGCTTTAACCGCAGACTCGGCGACATGCTGTCAATGTACAGCCGTCAGCAATCTAACACTAACGCTCCACAGCGTACTCTGAAGCAATTCGATCGACGCTAGCATCGCGTAGCTTTGGGATCTGTTTCCGAGATGTCACCCGTGCGTGCCAACATACTATCCAAGCATACTGAGTTATTATCTCGGCAACAGGGCTGAGTGCTTTGCGACTGACATCACTCGAAGTTATCTAGGTCACGCATCGGAATGTTCGAGTTAAGCTTGCTGATGACTGTACATCGCTGCGAACACACGAATTGAGAAAAATGACGCCGCTGAACCTGGGAGTCTGTGCCTGTCCATGACAGTCGCCATTAAGCATTATTGCTGTGTGCTGGGAAAGAAACACCTTGAGAGTTGATTATTTCGCATATACACCTCCATCGCATAAAAGCAGGAAAAGGCTGCGCTGCTATGTTTAGGACGAAAAACTTGACTGATACAGGGAAAGCTCTTTCCTTGTATCACAAGCCCCCACACAAGCTTTTTTTATATGTCACATAAAAGACTTCCCAAGAACTTGCGGGTATTCACAAATATTTGCGGCATATTATCTGCAATTCCCGGCAGAAGTATTAACAATATTTATTGTCGGGGTTGGAAACAACAATGTAAAATAAACGACGTCATCATGGACAATTCTGAAAGTTTCAACCACATGAAGTAATTTTAATTAAGTGGAACTGAATATAAACACACCGGCGAGTAACATTTCACCTTTATTGAAACTGTGAAAACAGCTCCCGGCAGTGCAGATTTGCACATGAGCCAGTTAAAGTTTCTTTTATTAAGGACAAGCTTTGTGGACGAACCATGCTCCGATGTTAACACTGCGAATTCCTTAGAATGTCCACTCAACAATGCCTTGCATACTTTTCGTTAATATGTGAAAGTTGTCATGATAGTCGAGTTTTGTTCATGTATTATTCAAGCTGGTGCAACTTCAGTGATTTCGGTGGACAACTTATTCTATAACGACCATTTTGATAGACACGCGAGAAGCCTGAGTGTCTGACAACACTCACGCACTCGTAAGTCGAGAGGTAACGAGACGCTTGTTCTGCAAGTGTCTGCATTCCGGCCACTCATATCGTTTCGTAGTGAGGGGCACGGGCAAAGGAACCATTTACACCGCCATCAGTTTGGTATGGAAAATTCAACGGTTCGTAGTGACTGAAACTTGTGAACATGATACGTAAATTTTGCTGAACACAGCAAATCAGTGGGTGACCGTACCACAGTTGAATCACCATGTCAGTGTTGAATGTCACCTGTTAAATCTGAAGAGACATGCAAGATTTGTTTTCCAGAGTTTCAGCATTGTTCGAAGTCGTCATTATAACGCATGTGTTTTCTCAGTGCATCCTTGAGGGAAGTCGGCACTAAAACGTTAGCATCGACATCGTATTAAAAATTTTTGTAGGTTTATAATTGAGACAGAAAAAGATAGCGCATACAGTGCGTTCTTTTCCTAACGTTCTTTGGATCTACTTGCTGTTTCAAGTTGGTAGAGCCTCTCTCTGTAACTAGGCCAAAAAAACCAACAAGAGAATTACTAACAACTACACCATAGCGAGACCGAGGAGAAACGGGGATGCATTTGTCCTCTTCGTGCAAATACCGCACCAACGACCTGGTTTCAGCCCTCACGCGATTGGAAAATGAATTTCTCGTTCTCACTCCACCCACCTCCCATTGCCGCTAGCAATTTCATTTTGGCATACTTTTCCATCCGTAACCACGACTGACCAACTCTTGTATGACTCGCCTCGTTTGTTGACCTTACGGTTAACGCATTTTCGTTCACTGCCTAATCAATCTGGTTTCTTGTATTTCTTCTATTCTGTAGCTTTACGATTGTTATTTCGCTAGCGTTAATTTAGCTGCATTCTTCAAAGAAAAACAATAAAACATGTGCGCTGTCTCCCCGAAGAGCTGGTGTTGCACCAAAAAATTAGACACGCATTTAGTGGTATTATTTTTCTACTCATTAAACTGATTAACCAATAAAAAGTTCTGTGCACTGTGTAGAGTGCCCGTTATTTTTACTTCTGTTTCTAATTTGAAAAGGGTGAAAAACCACAAAATGTAGAAACGGGAGATTTCAGTCATGTTTAGGTAGACTTTGTGGAAGGCTATGATTATGTGGTCTAAACCTATCAGATAAAATAGATTCGTGAGAATTATTTAGGATTACATGCTGCAAGACAAAACTGAAATGATGTTCACTAGGGCACACTTGCTCAAGTGGACTAAATTGTTTCAAACCCAAAGTCTCAATTAATTTCTTCCTGTTACTTGTTTTACATAATCGTTATTTCAAGATACAGTAGATAACACGTGTTGCTGGGATCATTTTCCTGCGAAGTAGTCGGCAAGTAGCCAATTTTTCCGCATTTGCGGGTGTGTGGCAGACGCTGCTGATACAACTGGAAAGCACCAAGACATGAGAGGCTAGTTAGACAGACAGACAGACAGACAGACAGACAGACAGACAGACAGACAGACAGACAGACAGACAGACAGACAGGCAGGCAGACAGACAGACAGACAGACAGACAGACAGACAGACAGGCAGGCAGACAGGCAGGCAGACAGGCAGGCAGGCAGGCAGTCAGATAGATAGATAGATAGATAGATAGATAGATAGATAGATAGATAGATAGATAGATAGATAGATACATAGATAGACAGATAGATAGATAGATAGATAGATAGATAGATAGATAGATAGATAGATAGATAGATAGATAGATAGATAGATAGCACGTTTCTGACATGAATGCGCAAGCGCTTGCCTGTCTATCAAATTTTTTCATCTTGCGAGAGAACTACTGGTTACCCTTAAAAATTGTTGCTGAACTTGGCATTGCATGGTGTCGCTAGATCTTATTCACAATGAATAACGTGTGTTGCACTACTTTCTGTTTTCTGCTTGCTCGTAATGAGTTCTTATTTTTACCACGAATATTGGATGCATGCATGTATGTATGTACGTAATAAACATGCTCAGCGGGATTAGGTGCGTTCAACACATGCCTATCCCATCGAAATGGCAGCATTACAGAGCTTACGTTCCATTGGAATGACCCTGCTGAATATCTTATGGCATCCTTAATGCGTCAGCGACAGGAGTATTTCGTTCTTCTTTTGTTGAGTTTGAGTAGTTCTCCCACCCACATAATTTGAGAAGTAGGGCTAAATGTGGGCAGAGCCTCTTGCAAAGTTTTAGAATGAAGTTCGAACGATGCGTTTAGTTTAAGTTTGTTCTTCCGCAATAAATAAGGAACTCCTTCGCAGAGAGATGTGGGTATGCGACCGCTGAACGAGAGCACTTTTCCGGGTCTCATTCGTGTTTGGTCCTAACGTGAGAGTACCATGCATGTTCTAAAGCCTTAATCCAGCGGGAGTGGGTGGTTATTTCTATGAAAAGAGGCGTTGAGTGGTCTGTGAAAAGAATGGGAACAGTTTTAAAGTTTCGCACATTGAGGACTGAGTCGCTCCGGCCAGTTTCCTAAATTTTGAAGTCAGGCATACAAAAGAAACTTGTCGAGACAAAGCATTCGATTGAGAAAGTGGTCGCAGCAACGTGGCGTGCATCGAATATTTGTTTCCTAGAAAGTTGATGAAACGGGTTTTGTATCGCTCAGGCGAGGCGCCCACGTAAAGCCAAACAATGCAAGAATGAAAAAAATACATATATATGCTCCTATTCAGATTGCGCTACCCGTTTGTCAAAAGAGTGTTCTGAAAAGATGCACAGATAGGTGCCGGCTCTAGGCTGCGCAGTCGAGAACGTACGCTTGAAAGAAGTATTGCACATTAGGAATGAGGGTTTCTAAATGAGTTAATTGAGACAGGTACATCGCCAACGTTATAGTATGAGGGCAGTTTAATAGTCAATGTCTACATATACTTGCATGCCCCGCTACAAAATCTACAGGGAGACTGCTGCTTTGAGTGGCAGGCCCCACTTCGTTAAATAATTATTGCTGGCTAGCAACCTAACAGAGCGAGGAAAGCTCGTTCGCACACGTGCGATTGGTACTAACAACATCCGTGTGACAGTTTCGAAGCTCTAAAGTGAAGAATGTCCTTGTGCTTACTCATTGATAGCTGTGGTTTCAATATAAGTACTGATGCTCTTAACCTTTTGAGAATGATTTCTATTGCAATGTCGATCGGTTTCGTCTTCATATTTGTTTGGCATAAACTTGCAACTGGTCATAGACAGAAAGGGCTTCTGTTCGACTACAGAAACTCGAGTCAGTTTGGTTGGCAAAGAGCATGGTGCATCACATCATACAAACACACAGACACACAGACACACACACACACACACACACACACACACACACATATATATATATATATATATATATATATATATATATATATATATATATATATATATATATATATATATATATATATAATCACAACCAAACCATCTGGGCTAAAGCCGAAATGAGTGGTTTTGTTTTCATTTACAGAGAGTAGGAAAGCAGCGCCTCATTTCGAGTTAAAGCGAAAGAGAGACAAAAAAAAACAAGAATACAGCGTAGATCAAAACATTCCCACAAGTAATATAACGGGAATGGTGTGGTTGAGCGAGGCAACTCATTCCATTTTTTCAATAGCGTGCAGAAAGAAGGTGAATCGGATCACGTAAGTAGATGGTTGGAATGGGGTGACTTTCAGTTCGTGGTGGTTATTCCTTGTGAATTACAGTTTACCGAGAGACCACTATTCGTTAGTTACCATGCAGCGTAGAATATTGCAGCCATTTCCGCCATGCGGGATCGTGTCGCTCGGATAGTGGCTGTCTCTAGCGAGCAACATAGGAACGAGCACTGACAGCGAAAAGCATACTGATATTTGACGACGAGTGTGGTTAAGATTAAGAAGCAACTTTCAGCGGAACAAAAACAATACCCGCCATATCCACAAAGTGAATTATGTTAGAGGAGCTTGCTCACAGGTGAACGGGTTGTGTCTTGGCGAGACCATTTCTATTGGGAGGCTTCTTAACCAACCAGTGCATGATGTGTTCGTCGAAGGCAGTGTTGTCGGGTACACTCCACGGCCGCCACTGCGCAGTGTTGGGCACGTTGGTCACCACAATAACGACCTGCCCTTTTATGCTATACTGGCCACTGCCGTGAGTCAAATGCCTAACGCTCATAACTGGTAGACGTGGAGCTATTGGGAGTACTTCAAAAGGGTTTAGGGGTAGGTGAGGGGGCTTGGAAGAATATTGGTACCCCTGCGTAACACTCATCGTAGGAACTTGTCACGTGCGACCGTTCCTACGAGGAGAAGAGAACGAGGGGAACGTAGTCGTAAATAGCCATCGAAAAGATAGTTTGCTATATCTCCACTTGAGAGGACTCTGGTGATAGTGTTTATGGAAGCTGCAACGCATGGCGCTTCAGCGAGCATGGGAACGATGTGTAGTCCATGAATTTTTTCTAATCTTCGTACTTCTGGCTTCATGTGGGTTCGTGTGACTTGGAGGTGTTCTGTTACTAAACTAAAATCAGCGAATGTTCAGCGGTTGGGTTTAACCACCATAAATTTTTAGGTTTACCATTTTATATCAGCTCACAAAGTTCAAGAGGTTTTATTTTTCCCTTCAAAACAATACCAAAACACTGCAATTATACGAAGTCACTAGTGGGATTCACCGCCAGCAAGTACGAAGACAAGACAAATCTGTGTACTACCCATTATTCCCATGGTCACTGAACGATCGCAGCGCCAGAGTCTCTTCTAGTTAATTTTAGGACACAGTATGATAAAAACCGGCGCCTTGGGTCGCGGCGCGCTATATAAGTGACCATTGTAGGAATCACCGGAGAGGCGATCAGACCTGCGACCTTGAGTGGCTAGAGCGGTGACCCGAGATCACTGGCAACACTGGTGCACACGCTGGCAGCCACCGCGCAGGACCCAAGCTTTAGGAGCAAGCTCCTAAAAGCAGCGAGGCAAGAAAACTGACGGAGAGCTGCCATAACGACGTGCCGGTATTGAGTTCTGGGCAAAGAAAACAGAGGATAAGCGGCAGGCTGTCCTCGAATTCTTTTGCGTACCCAACAGACTGTTCTCCACCGGTACGTCGTCGACGTAGAAAGAATGAGCATAAAGTGATATTTCTGTCTCCAAACGATGGCTTTCCTGAATGGCATACATTAGGGCAGATGGGAGATGACAAGCAGCAAGCGCACCATATAAGAATGGGCTTCAATGCGAACTTGCGCGAATACCAGCATCAGCGCTTGTTTGCTCATTTTATGCACTGCCGCTGCGTAGAAAGTGTTTCGCTGAGGCCCAAACAATCACACGAATTTGTAAGTGCAGACGGCAAAGCAAACTTGCACGGCAACGATACTTAGAGAAATGGGAACATTCAGAAAATATTGCTTCATCTACTCACTGTTCAATTTTTACGTGTGCTTGCCTTTCTATTTCTTCTATTAGGATTCCTCTCGGTGTTTTATGCAAAGTTCGTGTTTTCACATAAAAGAAGGAATCATGGACAATGCACCCTACATCATCTTCAAAAGAAAAGCAACAGCTAGGAACTTAGGCACGTGCGCACATACACATGGAGACGTGCGCACGCGCAAAGCAAAACAAAAACATGCATGTAAGGAGTTTCTTTCATCAAACACACAGTATATCGGGTGTTCGAAGTCAACTTTTCTGCTTTTCTAAAAGTTAAGCACTGACAAAAGCATGAAAACCACGTTTTCAGAGAACATGCATTCAGGAGGACGCAAAGAGAGATTAAAATAATGGCTGTCAGTGACCCAAGAAAGTACGAATCAATAAATAACTTTTCAATGACTGCAGCAAGCGGGTTTATTTGCTTTGAAAAGCTGGGGGCAGTCGCATTTGTACACAATTCCACTTGAAAAATTTCTTCTAGCATTTTCGCGCTCAGAGATATCCGGTGGCACGCACTGTACTGAGATTTACACATAAGTAGACCCGTTCTAGTTTTCGGACAAAATTCGATGAAATAGAAACTTTATTAATTAGAAAAACATCGCCAATTTGCTTCCGTTATAAATTCCGTTGTTAATTTGTGCAGAGGTATGGAAAAGAAAAAGAGTATACGACCAAACTGCGTCACTTGTTTTTCCGCGTCTGTTGCCTTCTCATTTCAACGGCTCTGGGTAGCAGCTATAGTACAAAGCTGAACCTCGGAGCGAAACTTCTAGCGGAAAATGGCTAGTTCACTGACCTACGACAATGGCACCCATTAATCTTCCCGAATGCCTCCTTTGCCACTACTGAAAGGAAGGGTACTGCACCGTTTCGCGGCGGAATTCTCAACGTGGGGAGGATTAGGCGTGACTTAGCAAGACACCAGCGGAGAAAGAAGACGGACAGCACCGATAACGATGCAGTCTATTGTGCTTTGCCCATAAGGAAGGAGAGCAAGATCAACATAAGATTCGCGGGGCAACGTACGAAGACCAAGAGGTGCCTCATCGTGCCACCAACATTGGGAGTACAACGCCCTTGTTCCGACTCATGGGAGAAGCTTTCGATAAAACGGATAGCTGAGCACATCCACCCTGGACGTGCCAGTGGCGACGACCTCCCTGTTTTCTTTTTGACATTCCCATTATGATTAATATTTAAAACAAAATGCGAAAATCAACGATTGCAAGACGGGTCAGTGTAGGCGTGTAGCCAGTATAGACAGGTTATTATGCTAAGTGAAATTTGGTACTCCAATAATGCTGATCTTAGGAATATTGATGGATATAATGTGGTTCACATGAATAGAGAACGAGGGGGGCGGTGCTGTATGCATATATGTTGAAGCTAGTATCACCTGTGAGTAGGTCTGTGAGTAGGTTGATGATCGGTCTGAAAGCTGCGAAGTTTTTGAAGTGTTGTGCTTGAAATCTAAAAAAAAACTCTCATTATTGTTGTCTATAGACCTCCTCACGGCCGCATCAATAACTTTTTTAACTTACTAGATGAATATTTTAGGTTTGTAAATGAAAAAAATTATGCCTTAGTACTTGAAGGGGATCTGAACATTGACATGCTCCTATTACCTAACAACCGAACCGAATTTTCCTACCTGCTTCTTTCATACAGTCTCTCAAAAGTTATAGCTACGCCAACTCGCGTTACATCCACTACAGCGACTTTAATTGATTTATTTATAACAAACACTGTTGATATACTACATCATGGTACGATTAGTGTTACGATTAGTGATTATTTGCCAATCTATTTAATTACTAATGTACAAACTAAACAAATCACTCAGAAGAAAGGCATATATACAATCAAGATATCAATCCACGGTCTCTTTCTTGCTTTCGTGAAGAAATAGGTTTGTTAAGTTGGCATGACATACTCTCTTGTTCTTCACATGAAAAGGCTTATGATCACTTCACTGATACCTTGTGCTCAGTATATCATAAACCTTTCCCTTATAAAGTAGCAAAAAAACCAAAACAAGCTTGCAAACCATGGATTTCTTTTAAGCTACTCCAATTGATAAAAAAAAGAATGCTTTGCATCATTCATTCCTGTCAACTCGTCACCTTGACGTGTTCAAAGAGTTTAAAACATTCCGTAATCACTGGACTAAGTTGCTTAAACAGGCAAAACATGCCTATTATCATTCCATGTTTGATGGCATTGTGGATGCAAGGCAGATATGGAATAAGCTGAATTCTGTCCTGTCACGATCGCGGCCTGCCTCTACTGCTAATGAGCTTAAAGTAGGAAACGAAAGCTCTGAAAGTGAAGCCCTAGCAAAAAAATTAATGAATATTTTCTATCATTGGCTGAAAGCACTCATGATCAAGATGCATTTATCATATTTACCCAACCCCATCACACATTCATTGTATCTATTTGAAACTGATGATAATGAAGTTCTAAACATGTTCAAAAATTTCAGGCGAAGCTAAAGTGAGGATGTGAATGGGCTAAAGTCCAAACTAATCATTCATGTTATCGACTTGATCACCCCTTGCCTCACCCACATTTACAACTTGGCATTAACATCTGGCATTTTTCCACAATGAATGAAAGTTGCAAGGGTAACTTGGGTACACAAAGGTTGTGAAAGAAATAACTTAGGCAATTACCGACCAATATCAATTCTTCCTTTGTTTTCTAAAGGTTTAGAATAAATTATTCTACTCAGAATGACCTCTTTTTTGACAAGCATTCAGTATTAACATCATCACAACACGAGTTAAGATCAGGCTGTTCAACCTAAACTGCTCTTTTTAAGCAAAAAGGAACAATTTTGAGCAGTATTGAGGCTAATAAACTAACTCTGAAAGTGTTTGTAGATTTCTCAAAAGCATTTGATAGAATAAATTATGTAGCACTATTAGAAAAATTAAATTGTTACGGCATACGCGGAATCACCCTAGATTTAATTATAAGTTACATAACAGACAGAAAGCAATGGTTGTTAATAAACAGACATTACTCTTCGTTAAAACCAATTGAGCAGGGTGTGCCTCAGGGCAGCATACTAGGCCCACTTTTATTTCTTATATATATTGTGAGCGCTGATTGTGTTGCTCATCATTTTCACTTTCACCTGCGCATACAAAGCACCGTGATCATCATCATCGTAGCCGCTCGCTGTTTGTTCGGTTGCTGGCTCGCGCGTCTGGGTTGACAATAAAACGGTCGCTCCTTCGTACCTGCCGTCGTCTCACAAGTGGTGGAGCGTGCTGTGATTCCCAAGTCCTCGTGCACTACCGGTCACCTCTGGAGCTCCGATCAGGTCGACGGCTGTGCTTGCCAACAGTGATGGCGCAAAACGACCCACCCCCTGCCGCCTTCTTCGCACCACCCGCTCAGCCTGCTGGGCCTCTCCACACCGTGAGTACCTCGCAACGAGACCCTCCAGTGTTTTCTGGCCTTCGCGGTGAGGACGTAGAAGAATGGCTGGACAGTTACGACCGTACCAGTGCTTGCAATTACTGGGATGAGGCACATAAGCTGTGCTATGTACCCTTTTATCTGAAGGAGGTTGCTAAGACGTGGTATCATAACCACGAACGCGACTTTCCTGATTGGTCAGCATTCACGGTGCAGCTGCGTCAAATATTCGGCACTTCTACAGGACGCTCTGAGGTAGCTAAACAGAAGCTCGCTACCCGCATCCAGGGGCCTGACGAATCGTACACATCGTACATTGAAGACGTTCTGGCCCTCTGCCGCCGCGCCCAAAAGGACATGCCGGAGGCCGATCGTATTCGGCAAGTAATGAAAGGCATCAACTCCGTCGCCTTTAATGCTCTTGTCATGCAGAGCCCGACAACAGTTCAGGACATTATTACCACCTGCCAGCGCCTGGACGCACTTTACTCAATGCGCCTTCCACACGCCTCCTATGACACTCGTCTTACTGGCGAGCATGAGCTGCGAGCTCTAATTCGCACCATAGTGAGAGAGGAACTTCACAGCCTTGTTCCTGCCAGCGCACCGACTTCACCTGCCCGCTCACCCCCTCCTAACCTGCGGGAAATTATAAAGGACGAATTGGCGTCGATGACGAGCGTCGCACGTGCCCCGCCTCCTGTGCCCTTACATGTGCCTACGTATGCCGAAGTCGTGTCACGGCCTCCTCCACCTACTCCACCTGTAACTACGGACGTCGTATACGACCATTTGGCCGCGATGGCAGCCAAGGCACCACCACAACCACACTTTCCTGCCTGGCGCCCTACGCGCCCCGTCTGTTACTACTGTGGCATAAGAGGACATATCTCCCGCTTTTGCCGTCGGCGCCAGCAAGATGAACGACGAGGTTATTCTTCGTACGAGAGTGACCGGGCTGCGAGGTCTGACCCCTACGTTCCAGGAACCTACATTCCCTCGTCACGACGTTCGCCTTCGCCTCCTTTGTCCCACGGTGAACCTCGTTCTTCCCGCTCACCCCGCCGTCGTTCACCATCGCCCTTCCGCCGTACTACTTCGCCTTTACGTTCTGCCCGGATGCCCCTCGACAGCCACTCGGAAAACTAGCAGCTGCAGTTTTTGGAGGAGAAACTGCCTGTCCTCGAAGTGTCCCAATTCCTCCTGCGCGCCCTGCAAATTTACTAACTGTTTGTGTAGAAGGCATTTCGGTTGACGCACTCGTGGACACTGGAGCAGCCATTTCGGTCATTGATCGCGAACTATGTCATCGTCTACGAAAAGTGCAAACTCCATATGTTGGTCCGGTGTTATGTGGTGCTAATGAAAATAGAATTTACCCTATTGGACAATGCACTGTTCGTGTTCTGATCGACGGAATTCGTCACCATATACAATTGGCTGTGCTTTCTTCATGTGCTCATCCGATTATATTGGGCTGGGACTTCCTGTCAGCCGCTTCCGCTGTCATTTCGTGTGGTCCGCCCGTTATTCGCATTACGGACACTGAAAATTCTAGTGCTTACGATTTTTCGTCGCCTCACCTTGTTGCAGCTGCAGACTTTGTACTGCCCCCGGCCCAAGAACGTATCCTCACCATTAGATCCAGCGATACCATTGACGGTGACGCAGTGGTTGTCCCCGATCAGCGCTGCATTTTCCGAGGAATCGCCATCGCATGTTGTCTAGTGCGGTTTTCGCGCGGTCATGCCAGTATCACCGCCTACAACACGACAACAGAGCCACAACTACTGCCAGAGGGGTCCACTGTTGCCAGCCTTATCGACATAGCACCGGTATGTGTCGTCACTGTATCGTCTCCGCCGTCAGTCGCTAAGTGTACGCCACCAGGAGGCTCATCTAATGCGCTTAAAGCCACTTTGAGTCCATATCTCACTCCAACGCAAACTAATGACTTAATGGCCCTTTTAACAAAACACAAGACTTGTTTTGACGTTTGTTCGGACGGCTTAGGTCAAACTACGGTGACCTCTCATCACATCGCCACAGACGGTTCTCGTATTATCCGCCGTCGCCCTTACCGCGTGTCGTCTTCAGAACGCAAGGTCATCGAGGAACAAGTCAATGACATGCTCGCACGCAACGTTATCAGGCCTTCCACAAGCCCTTGGTCTTCTCCTGTTGTCCTAGTTAAGAAAAGGGACGGATCAGTGCGATTTTGCGTTGATTACAGGGCACTAAACAAAATTACGCGCAAGGATGTATATCCTATGCCTCGAATTGACGATGCACTTGACACCTTACAGGGTGCAGAATATTTCTCAAGTCTCGACCTACGATCTGGGTATTGGCAGATCCCGATGCATGAGTCTGATAAAGAGAAGACAGCGTTTGCTACTCCTGATGGTCTCTTCGAATTCAATGTGATGCCTTTTGGGCTCTGCAATGCCCCAGCCACATTTGAGCGGATGATCGATACGGTGCTGCGTGGCCTAAAATGGAAGACCTGTCTTTGTTACCTGGACGACATCGTCATCTTTTCATCCAGCTTCTCGCAACACCTAGAACGTCTAGACGAGGTGCTCACATGTCTAGCCAAAGCCGGTCTCCAGCTAAATACCAAGAAGTGTCGGTTTGCGAGCCGCAGCATCAAAGTGTTAGGCCACGTTGTCAGCAAGCTTGGCATCGAACCTGATCCCGACAAAGTGGCCGCTGTGCTGCACTTTCCTAAGCCCACCACGCTCAAAGACCTTCGCAGCTTCCTCGGCTTAGCCTCTTACTTCCGCCGTTTTGTCCGTGATTTTGCCACTATCGCGGCTCCTCTTCACAAACTCCTGACCACAAGTGCATCATTTCTTTGGACAGATGACTGTGAAGCTGCTTTCCAGACCCTGAAGCGATGCCTCACGTCAGGGCCAGTTCTTCGCCATTTTGATCCCACAGCCCCTACTATATTACACACTGACGCAAGTGGGCACGGAATCGGCGCTGTCCTGCTGCAGCGTGACCAGGCTTCACAAGAGCAAGTCGTGGCTTACGCGAGCCGTACTCTCTCCCCAGCGGAACGCAATTACAGCATCACTGAACAGGAATGTCTCGCTATCGTATGGTCCGTGCAAAAATTTCGCCCCTATTTGTATGGCCGCCGCTTCACGATCGTCACGGATCATCATGCGCTCTGTTGGTTGTCATCATTAAAAAACTTGTCAGGACGCCTCGGTCGTTGGGTGCTCCGACTGCAAGAGTATGACTACAGTGTCACATACCGGTCGGGTCGCAAACACCAAGATGCCGACGCTTTGTCACGCTGTCCGCTGTTGCAAAATCATGACGCATCTACCTGCTGCGCAGCACCTCCCAGCCAAGAGACCAAGCAGATGACCAGTCTTAGTCCCATCGAGCCCACTGCACCGGATGACTTCCTTCAATCCGCAGACCTCACCTCGCTCCAACGTGCAGACACATACTGCCGTACAATCATCGATCGGCTCACCGGCTCATCTCGTGCTCCCAACAGCCGCTTGCGACGACAACTCACGCGTTTCAAACTTCATGACGGAACGCTACTTCGACAAACTTACCATCCTCTCGGTAGCCGATGGGTCCCGGTCATACCTCGCTCACTTCGACTCCAAGTCTTAGAAGCCTTTCATGACGACCCGACGGCTGGCCACTTGGGTTTTCATAAAACCTACGATCGCATTAAGACTCGCTGCTTCTGGCCTGGCCTCTCCACTAGTGTTTCCAGGTACGTCACTTCCTGTTCATCATGTCAGCACCGAAAACGTTCGACATCTCTTCCCGCCGGCCCTCTACATCCTCTCCCGTGCCCATCCGCTCCCTTCGAGTTCGTCGGCATAGACTTATACGGACCCCTTCCGCTTACCGCCGCCGGTCACCGCTGGATTGTTACTGCCGTAGACCATCTTACTCGCTACGCTGAGACGGCAGCTCTTCCTACTGGAGCTGCCAGCGAAGTAGCCGACTTTGTTCTGCGTGCCATTATCCTGCGCCACGGCGCCCCTCGTGTTCTCCTGAGTGACCGTGGCAAGACATTTCTTTCTCGTGTGCTCGCTGAAGTTTTACAGGCCTCTGACACAATCCATAAGACCACCTCGGCATATCATCCGCAAACAAATGGTCTTACTGAGCGTTTTCATAGAACTTTGTCAGACATGATCTCTATGTATGTCCAACCCGATCACAAGAACTGGGACACAATACTACCTTTCGTCACGTTTGCCTATAACACTGCCCTACAACGCACTACAAGTTACAGCCCGTTTTTTCTTGTGTATGGCCGTGCACCATCTTTTGTTCTAGACACCAGCTTTTTGTCCACGCCTTCTGTCCCATCTGCGTCCCTTCCGGAAGAATTCGCTGCCCGTGTCAACCACTGCCGCACAATCGCCCGCGCCAACACCTCTACCATTCAGGCCCAGCGAAAAGTTCGTTGTGATGCGACACGTCGAGTTGTGTCATTCTACCCAGGCGACGAAGTGCTCCTCTGGACACCTGTTCGCACACCCGGCCTCTGTGAAAAATTCATTCACAGATACCTGGGTCCTTACACCGTGCTTGAACGCACATCGGCCGTAAATTACCGCGTCGCTCCGGTTACTTCGGCTTCTGATCGCCGTCGTCGCGGGACCGAGATCGTCCATGTGTCTCGCCTGAAACCTTACATCCGGCGCTCATACACTTACTAAATGAACGTCTTGCAGACCGCTTTCGTGTAGGGGGGAAATAGTGTGAGCGCTGATTGTGTTGCTCATCATTTTCACTTTCACCTGCGCATACAAAGCACCGTGATCATCATCATCGTAGCCGCTCGCTGTTTGTTCGGTTGCTGGCTCGCGCGTCTGGGTTGACAATAAAACGGTCGCTCCTTCGTACCTGCCGTCGTCTCACAATATAAATGATATTGTGAACGTTGATGATTCAGCTAGCTACATCATCTACGCGGATGACACCAGTTTTTTTGTTCCAGGAACTAAGGTTGATGAACTTATACATCTGGCTAATGAAATATTAGGAAAAATAAATAATTGGTCGGTGAAAAACTCACTTCAGCTCAATTGCTCGAAGACAAAAGCAGTACTCTTTAGAGCAAAATCTACGCCTTGCGATCACAAAGTGTCTTACGCTAAATAACTCTAAAGTAGTACTCTCTGCGTCGGCTAAAACATTGGGTGTCATCTTTCACGAACTGGCAACTTGGGACCACTATACTGATCACTTAAAATCTAAGCTTTGCAAGGCCTTAGGTATGCTGCGCAGATGCCAGAAACTTTTATCAATACAACAGAAATTCATGATTTGTAATGTACGCTTTGCTTCACATCTGCGCTATTGTCACCTCGTTTGGTCAAACAGCACTAAACATTCAATAGAAAATTTAGTCACACTGCAGAAGCAAGCCCTACGGGCTATTGCTGATGTACCTTATAATGAGCACACGCGTACCTATTTTTGAAGTTCGAAATTATCCGAGTTGACCACTTTTATGAGTGTCAGCTTATAAGTTCTTTCAAACATAAAACTAACGGCAGTCATATGAGGAACATTGCTAACTTGTTCATAAATCAAACATATCGCATAAACCGACACACTGAACATTGGGTAGTTCCACGACCACGCACAAATTACGGTTTTCAAACACTTTCCTACCGCTTTCCTTCAATACTAAACAAATATATATTGAGTGATGACAAATACGTCATATTCTCAAAAAGAGAATGCTTCAACTAATTTTATAAACACCAATGTTTGTTTTTTATGATTGTGTCTGTTGAGAATGTTTGTTTTATACTTTTTGCTTCTTCTCTTATCGCTTTGCTTTGTGTATTTCTATTTTACTCTTGTAACAAGTAAGAATACTTATTAATGTTTGCTGCTGCTGTTATTGTTCTAGGAGGTGGGACTAGTCAAGCTGCCTACATGATTTATCCCACCATCCTTGTTGTTTAAACATGTTTTGATATATGTGGCAATAAAGTTCACTTCGCTTCACTTTACATGAGCGACGACGTCCGGCACATACTTTCATGTGTACCGCTAGCGATCAGCTGCGGTGCTCCGCAAGTCACCCTGCTTGTTTACAGTCTTTAAGGAATTTTAAACTTTACATAAGCGTACAGTAACTGACAGTTGGTGAGTTTTAACCATGTCACAAAAATGTACAACCACGATCTGCTTTTCTCCACCGAAGGAAAGTCCACATACTTAAAACATCTAGCGTGGACGTAAAATATAACTTACTTTTATCCTTATAATTTGCTCACAGTCTTATCACTGTGGAAAGCGTCATTTTTGGCGCCGTACATCAAGCTACATGGCAATAAAAGCAGTTTGAGCCGCTTTGCTTAGGCAAACAAGAGCATATTGTATAGCGATAACTCTACAGCACGATGAATACATACAACTCCTCCATAAACTTCATAAACATGCTTTCGCACAAAACAGCGTCAAGCATAGCCCCTCTTTGAGCATGGGTTTCTTTTTCGTTCTCTGAGTGGTTTAGACTGAGAACTTTTTTATCGGTGGAGGCAGCTCTGAGTGAATGTAGCACTGTGAGTGATTCCCCCGACACGCGTAAGAGTAAGGCTTCTGTTTTGCCGTGTAGTTTTGCCCAGATGCCTAATAAGTCATTATCGAGTGAGGCAGCCGTAATCTATTGCCTAATGCTAACGTCTATCTTCGTTTGTGATCTTCGTTTTTCGTAGAACGTCCATGCGAATGCTCTCCAACATCACCAGATCTTCCAGGTGCGTGGGTGAAGGAAGGCACCGACGAGAATTCAAAGTGGAAAAAGGAAGCGTTCGGTGCAATGATTAGAACATGGGCAGAAAAACTATGTTGGTTTCGTATCACTATAGTGAAATGAAAGAAGTAATGAAAATAAATGCTTTAAAAGCAAATATGATGCAGGAGATGGATTAGAAATCACAGAACGCTACTCAATGAAAAATAAAGAAGTATTAGGTTTATGTATATAAATATAGAAAGTAGAACTCAATTGTGGTCACAAGTTTTAAGCTTAGTGGGACCATGCAAAATAAGGACCCAAATAATTTATGTTTGTTACAAGGAGCAGAAGCGGAAAAAAAAACATTGTTCACTAGGACTTTTTCATTTTTATGATTAGCGACAAGCAGACATCTGTTTATATCCTTAGCTCACTCGCTCGATCACTCATAAGGTTGCATTAGGAACATTAGGATAATTCATTTAAAAAAGTGCTGACAGTGCATAGAACAATTAGGAGATTTTCGTGCACGTTAAGGAACCCCAGGTGGTCAAAATTTCCGGAGCTTTCCACAACGGCGTCTCTTTAATCCTATGGTGGTTTTGCGAGGTTAAACCTCACATATCAATCATTAGAACAATTAGGTAATCACGAGACAACAGGGCAAAGAGCGCTTACTTCCAACTACATTTCTTTTGGTAAGAAGGGCATATATAGAAGACAAGGCAGAGCGTGCAAGACAAAAAAATAAGAAAAAATAAGGGTATGTAGAGGGGCTGCCACAATTGTATCAACCTTTTACATACTTCGAGCATACCACCGCATACCACCAGATGTGCTCCATAACAAAGCCAGGTAATCGAATTCTTGATTTAAAAGTGCAGTCAATGGTGTGCTATGCACAAATAACCTATCTATGCATCTAACCAGCTTCGATAACTTTGTTCTCTTTAGAGTATGTGTGTTTTTCGCATTTTTATTATTGTTATTGTAATCATCTTCCCGTACATATATTTTCAATGCTGATATAATGTAAGTTTTGTTCATGCATTGTATCGCACCCTGCTAAAACGTCTGAACAGGTTGCAGTACCGATAAATAAATTATTAAAGTAAATAAATAAATAAATAAATAAATAAATAAATAAATAAATAAATAAATAAATAAATAAATAAATAATTAACTGAACCCTATGCCTTGTCATCCATTTCGTCCTGTGCGCTCTTAACACTTGTGAAATGAATTGTTAACCAACCGTCAACACTTTGAAATTAAGGTGAGGTTGAACATTTTGAAAGCTTTGATGTACTGAAATAGATGTACTGATTAGCTGAAATAAGATGTTTGAATTTTTGGTGCGTATGCCATAATATGCAAAATATGGCAGGCATTACATCATAAGATGTGCTTTTTAAAGTTATGAACACCTGAGAGGTCCAGCATGTGATTCATTTGTACCTCTCATGTGGCGGGATCACACTCACAGTGAAACCTTAAATACAGGCCATATTAAGGCTGGCAAAGCTCAAAGTCGGCTTACTTTGAACGTATAAGGTCTTAAATATTATGGTAAATAATTACCTTAAGCGAACTTCCCTCCACCTGCGCCACTGGTGCGTCGACGCTGCGCTGCGTCGCTACGTGACTACTTCCGATAGAGTAATAACCTGTCTTAAGTCGTTGAAGTTAAACGAAAAGCAGCGGATATTTCACTGGTCGAGTATTTGAATCCGCGTAGCTAGATACTCGTGCTGGTGAAACCATATGCTTACCTCAAATAGAGGAGCCGTTAACTTTTGGTAAAAGAGTCGAAGGTTTACGACCGGGAACTGTTGAATGTCCGTGTGACGAGCTTTCTCGGTTCCGAATTAGTGAAGCGTTCATAAGTGTTTTCTTTCTTCGTTGTGATCGGGCGTAAGGAGAACTAGCTGATTTGATTTACAAGAAAATGTCGGGTAAAAAGTATCGTTCGTTACACCATTGAGCACTTACTTTCGCTCAAGTAATACAGTGTTGCAGGACCGTTGCACGAACACAGTAGAGGGCAAGAAACACAGGATTGCCAGCCAACTATTTTGGTGGCAGGCCGCATGAGTTGCGGTTACTCGTTGCTGTAGGATACTGCTTCTGAAATAAAAAAGAATAACGTGGAAGGCTGCTATTCGAGTCCTTTTATATTAGAAACCTCACAAGCTGTACTGTATACTTCAAAAGCTACATGTATAAGCTATAACAGTGTATGAGTTCGTCACGTAATGCAAAATAGCCTTCACTTGAGGTATAAATGACACGCGAGCTCTTCATTGAACTACTAGATAGGTAAAGCACAAATGCCAACTCGCAAAAAGATTTCTGTGTTCCTTTTGTTACATGACCATAAATCGAAGTAGTCAAATACAGTATAATCTTCAAGTGAATAATCAGTTTGCGCAGAACTAAAGCTTAGTCTCTTTCTGGAGTCTAACAAAACGTTTCTGGTGCGCCGCAATTTCATCTAATTGTGAGCTGATGTACAAGAGCGCCAGTGGCGTCATGGATGTCCTCTCTTGACGTACCTTTTATTATTTTAAACTATTTATTTATTAGCGTGGTGCTCTATATAGCAAGTCGAAACTTTCTGCAGCCTTATATCCCATGAACTGGCGCTCTTTGGCCATCAAATGATTGATTGATTGATTTGTGGGGTTTAACGTCCCAAAACCACAATATGATTATGAGAGACGCCGTAGTGGAGGGCTCCGGAAATTTTGACCCCCTGGGGTTCTTTAACGTGCACCCAAATCTGAGTACACGGGCCTACAACATTTCCGCCTCCATCGGAAATGGCCATCTGGCCCTTGCGCCAAAAACACCATATATCATTATCATCATCCGCAGCCTTATCAGATTAAACTGTTTGTGCTAGAGACAGCTCAGAAGTACAACCTGGCCACTCATAGAGGATGATTCATTCATAACTGACCAACTTCGTTGGATTGTCTTTTTTACACTATACAATTTGACAGCAATTGGCATAAAAAGACTCTGCAAGCATGGCAGTTTAACGTCCCTCAACCTGTTTTGTCAGCCAAAATGGTTGCTTGGGCATGTTAGCAGGGAATGAGAAGGAGGAAAGAGTAAGCGGAAGGCCAGAGAGGTTAATCAGTTCAAAGACCGGCTGGCTACCGTGTGCTGGGGGAAGGAATGAGGGGAATAAAAGATGACAGATAAGGAATGTTGCAAAGAGAGAGAGAGAGAATACAAAAAAAACAGCGAGACAAGAAAGGCAACATCAAAGGATATAAGACACTAAAGTTTGCCTCTGAGGTCAGTTGTCCGCAAAAAGCGTCGCAAAGCTTTCAAAGCCTTCTGAGCTGTGGATAGGCTCGGGCAACTACCCGGAATCATTTGTTTCGACAAAGGCTGATCAACCAAGACTATCCAGAGCTGCAGTGAGTTCTTGTCTTGGCGCGTTGTTGAAATGAGTGCACTCATATAGAAGGTGCGCGATGGTTTCTTCGCAGCTGTAGTAAGAGTATGTAGAAGAACTGGTTATTCCAATAAAATAGGAGTATGCGTTGGTGAAGGCCACTGCAAGCCACAGGTGGCGTAGAAGAGTCTCCTAAGCTCGAGATATCCCTGAGGGAAGACGAAGCTGCAGATCGGGATCCAAGTTATGCAGACGCGCGTTTGTGAATTCTGTCGAGTTCTATTGGACCAGTTTGAGATCACGTGCAAGCGAACAAAACAATGCGAAAGACAAAAGACCAGCCAAGGACTTCTATAATAAGTTTTAGCAACAATCAAAAGTAATAAGTATTAGAAATGAAAATCGCGACGATCAGCGAAATGCCCCACGAGAGGGATTGAACCGCGTTGGAGCCTTCCGTTTCGCCAACAGATGTAACCCACGTCGCCTTCATGAACCACGTGATCTGACAAGACAGCGTTGCCATGTTTTGTTGTCCACGCGGTAATTTTAGTCTTAACACACTTTTTTATTCTTGTATAGTAGTTGTTTCTTCTTGTATAGTAACATTCTGCCATTTACCTAAATATTTTTGCGGCACCTATGAAACGATAGAGCACGTTCTCTCTGACTGCCCTCGTTACAGCTTGCAAGGATGACAGTTAGCTGCTGCGTCGGCTGGCCTTGACGAGAAACCCTTGTCAGAACAGTCAGTGCTTGAAAGGCGAAATAATATGTCGTCGCACAGAAAATCAGTGAAGGCCTTATTGAACTTTTTGCGTGGTAGTGGCCTATTGAATAGGCTATAGCACCCCAGCTCACTTTTATTTCTTTTCTCTTTCGCACGTCTATTTCCCTCTTCGCTTTCTTTCCCATTTTTATTTTCATCATCCTCCCTTAGTGCAAGGTAGCAAACGAGATGCTCCAATTTCTGGTTAACCTCCCCGTCTTTCTCTCAGTTTTTTTCTATCTCTCTTACCTAAATATTATCATTTTTTAAACTTCAAACAAAAGTATTCGCTGACGCGTGTATTCGTTTGTCGGGCTAATTGATGTCTTCTTCCATTTTAGTGAACCGAGGGTGATTACTGCAATTCACCAAAAATCTGTGCTACATACCTGATGGACTGCACAGGATAGGCCGCAAAGATTACGGCTACTTTAAACAGAATTGTCGTTAAAAATGAAGACCTTGGCACTTTTATGAGGGAAGCAGCTGTTGCCAGGGGCACGCGTGCAATACAGGGCAAGGTCGTCCAAATTAGATAGCTATAATTACTCTTTTTAATAAATATTAAATTCTGGAAAAGAAAGTGCGGGCAAAGGTGCTTTTTATGCGTACTTCACTTTCTACAATAAAGAATACGTAATGAGGAAAAACGCAGAATTCAAGCTTGTTTTGCACGGTATCTGGAACTGAGGGTAATTAAGAAATTTCTCATCAAGGCATTGCTTTTTTATTTGTTCGCAAAAAAATAGTTTTTTCCTTTTGCTTTATGAACTGAACAGGTTTTATTTGGATCTGTAGTTTCCTGCTAAGCAAAATGTGAAGACTAGAATGTTGTAAATCGATATTTACAGGTTTGGAGGACTCAGACTACGGAAGTGCAAGGCAGTAACACCGCACAAGAAGCTAAGAAACATAGAAGAACTTTTTTTCTGCTACACAGCAGGTGAAATTTTGACAATAATTAAAAAAATTCTAAACATTTCAAAAGCGACATTTAATAGAGCAATACAAGAGTCTTGCTTGAATCACCTAGCTGTTGAAGCGAAATTTTGACATACAAAGTCAGGTAGCCTGGCTAAGATAATTACGCTCTACGTTCACGCCTATTATGTTATATGAGCTGACTGAGTTTTTTGTCTTTTATTATACTCAACAAAAGAAATTTCGTTTAAATATCTGAGAATGCAGGAGAACAATGTGGATAGCGAAAATGGTGCACTTACTTTGGCTAGTTGGTAGTTGAGACTTGTTATGGCGGCAGAAACTTTCCGTTTCGTTCTGTCTCGCACCGCTTGCTTCACGTTTCAGAAGCTCTATGAAGGTCCGAGCAAAACAAAAGACGAGAAATAAAAGAAAATACAAGGCACAAGTGTTTGTCGTGTACTTTATAGTGTTTCTCGTTCTATTTGCGCTGACCGTTATGAGTGCGTGCCGACTAGCCGAACTTGCAACATATTTCAATATACCGATGACACTAAATAAACTTGAATAAAAGTGATAAAGCTGAATAAAAGCTTTGGCAGCAGGTTCCAGACTGTGTAACATTTGAAGGCGAGACCCCTTGCATGATTAGCAATTGATTAGGTTATACCATCATCGACCAGATTTCTTGGCAATCATAACGAGCCACATGTGGGAGGCACTGGTTAACTTATCTTGGCGCTCTCAACTGATTGCAGTTTGTCTGTCTGCTGAAGCTTTCAGCATCTGACGATGTGCTGCATTACCTACGCTATTGGCATATTGCCACGTTCGATTTTCCAAGTTTTTGTTATCGTCCCAAAACACCACACGATTCTCAGAGCAAACCGCGCCTGCAGTTTTCGAGAAGGTTCCGGACTGTAGTAGATCATTTCGATAAGATCACGCCCACTGTGCGAACGGTACAGATTGTTCTGGAACCTACGCCACCGCCAGCGATAATGCTAGAACATTCGACGGCAAGAGTATAAATGCCGACGCGCTTCGCCGCTTGTCAGTTGTTGATCGACGGCCGACACTCCGTTCGCCGCTATCAGTCCAAGACTGCTACTCTAATCGGACTTTCCGTTTACCGGGCACAGGTGCGCCCAAATAAACAGTTAAATTCCAAAACAAAGTCTCCAGTCTTCGGCCACGTCACGACCCCGTGACATCTGGTGGAGGTGCTGTTTCTTCCATGTACCGGACACCTCCTTCAATCCACGACCACAGCCCAAGCGTCAAAGAAGACACGGACGCTAACCCTGAACAGCGAACAAGTCACAGGCAGAGGCTACTACAACCAAAGTACGGGCCCCTTCCTGAAGCAGCCTGGCAGACTCGGATCCCGACATCAACCATGACCGCCCCCGTGCAGCCTGCACCACTCCTGCTCCGGCAACCCAAAGAGCCGGGAACTTTCCGCGGTTGGCCACTGGAAGACCCGGAAAGCTGGATCGAAAGGTTCGACCGTGTCGCCGCCTTCAATGACTGGACAGACGATGACAAGCTCCGGCATGTGTGTTTCGCCTAATAAGATACTGCTCGGACCTGGTTCGAGAATCAAGAGCGAAGCCTTACAACGTGGGACGTCTTTCGCGCCAGGTTCCTCAACACTTTCGCAAGTGTGGTGCGCAAGGATAAGGCCGAAGCTTTTCTCGAAACCCGCATGCCGATGCCAAACGAAAACGTGGCGCTATTCACTGAAGATATGCTTAAACTTTTCTGCCACGCTGACTCCGAAGCTACCGACTACCTCACCTGCTACGCCGAGACAAAAGCCCTTCCCAAAGGCAGTGCATCCGAGGTAGCCAAGTTCGTCAAAAATATCGTCCTACGTCACGGCGCCCCGGAGGTCCTTATCACTGACAGAGGAACTGCATTTACTGCCGACTTAACTCAAGCGATCTTGGCATACAGCCAGACAAACCACCGCAGAACGACACCGTACCACCCACAGACCAACCGCCTCACCGAGCGGCTTAACAAGACAATCGCCGACATGCTGGCAATGTACGTCAATGTCGAACACAAGACGTGGGACACCATTGTTCCATACGTGACCTTCGCATACAACACGGTGGTGCAGGAGACGCTCCAGATATCTACATACAAATTGGTCTACGGAAGGAGCCCGGCAACGGCGCTCGATGCCATGTTACCCAACGTCACCGACGAAGAAAACCTCGATGTCAGTGAGTACCTTCAACGCGCCGAAGAAGCCCGACAACTCGCGCGTCTCCGTATCAAGAATCAAAAGACGACCGACAGCCGCCGTTACAATCTTCGACGACGCTTCGTGGAATACCAGCCCGGTGAACGTGTTTGGGTGTGGACGCCGATACGCCGACGTGGACTAAGTGAAAAGCTTCTGCGACGGTACTTCGGACCGTACAGGGTGGTTCGACGTCTCCGCCCACTTGATTACGAGGTTGTCCCCGACTGCATCACGAACTCTTAACGACGCCGATCGCGACCTGAAGTCGTCCATGTCGCGCGCCTCAATCCGTTTCATGCGCGTTAACAAACTGAAACAGTGTTTTTTGTTGTAATATTGTTGTATCGTAATTTATTCATTGTACTTTCTTGCATTATTATTGTACCTTCATCTTTAGTTAAAGCATCGGGACGATGCCTTTTTTCAGAGGAGGGCAATGCCACGTTCCATTTTCCAAGTTTTTGTTATCGTCCCAAAACACCACACGATTCTCAGCGCAAACCGCGCCTGCAGTTTTCGAGAAGGTTCCGGACTGTAGTAGATCATTTCGATAAGATCATGCCCACTGTGCGAACGGTACAGATTGTTCTGGAACCTACGCCACCGCCAGCGATAACGATAGAACAATCGACGGCAAGAGTATAAATGCCGACGCGTTTCGCCGCTTGTCAGTTGTTGATCGACGGCCGACGCTCCGTTCACCGCTATCAGTCCAAGACTGCTACTGTAATCGGATTGATTGATTGATATGTGGGGTTTAACGTCCCAAAACCACTACATGATTATGAGAGACGCCGTAGTAGAGGGCTCCGGAAATTTAGACCACCTGGGGTTCTTTACCGTGCACCCAAATCTGAGCACACGGGCCTACAACATTTCCGCCTCCATCGGAAATGCAGCCGCCGCAGCCGGGATTCGAACCCGCGCTCTGCGGGTCAGCAGCCGAGTACCTTAGCCACTAGACCACCGCGGCGGGGCTACTGTAATCGGACTTTCCGTTTACCGGACACAGGTTCGCCAAAATAAACAGTTAAATTTCAACGCAAAGTCTCCACTCTTCGGCCACGTCACGACCCCGTGACAATATCTTTAAAACCAGGTGACGCTCGCAATGATGGTTTATTGTTAATGGCGTTTGACTGCTTATTCAAAATCCACGGAATCGAATCCCTGCTGCCGCGGCTGAATTTTAGATGGAGGAAAAAGGCTATCGAGCAGTGTGCTCAGATTTATCTGCACGTTGAAGAACCCCAGGTGGTTGATATTTTTGGATCCCGGCAGCTACAGCTTCTTTCGTAATCGTATCGTGATTTAGGTACGTAGAACCTCAGTTACTATTATTTTACCAAGTGATAGCGTCATGTGGTGACGTCATCATAATACCACCAATGTTCATATGATCAGTTACGTCATTATGACGCCCCAACGAGATGTCATTAGAGATATAGACTACAGAGGTTAATGTGTACCACTACATTCGCGCATGGAACCGCTCAGGCTATTCACCGTAGACATTTTTTTTTATCAATGGTGATTCTATGACAATAAAACGAGCCCTATACGGAACTAATCTTATGAAACATGACGTTCACATTTGAAAACCAATTTTCCACCTAAATAATTGTTGTCGATACAGAAAACCCGAGTGCACAAATGTTGGTTAAGTGAATGTTGCGCAAAGTGGTGGCAGTCCAATTAGTGAGGTATAATTGCTCTTGCAAGCCACCCAGAAAATTCTGAGTAAGTCCGATATAACTGAAACACATACAACACGACAGGACAGGACAGTACGTGATGTGATACGTATATTCTTGGGCCTTATATATCTCCCTGTTGACTAATGTAAGGTAACAAGGACTGATAGAGGTTGCAACAGGCGATAGATCGAGTGGTGTAGTCGTGCCTAAGAGAAACTTTTCAGCAGCGAAATACGTCTATAGAAAGACTCCTCCTGCGTCGTTACCATAACAAGCGCATCGGCTGCGTGCCACTTGTGCTAGAATTAACCAAGCCATTGCAGCACCGAGGGGCATCTGCTGCCGAGCCATGGACATAACAACCACCACATTTTCTTACACCCTGGATAGGAGACGGCGCTCTCGAAACATACAGAGTGGCATTCCTTGTGCGTATTCCGTATCTTCCCGTCAACGTTTCTTGACTGCGGCTTCTTCGGCCCCATACGCTGGATCCAATCGCCACTGGTGTTGTGATCCCGTGCTGCATAGCTGTAAACCTTCTAGCTTCACTGCTGCAAAGTTAACGCAACTAAGGAAAAAGTTTCACACTTCAGCTTTCTTTAGTTCTGCTGAAGCAGCACGCTTGACAGACCAACCAACTCTACATATTACTTCTCCGCGATGAATGAATCCTGAGAGCTTAGAACAATGCTAGTTGACACTATATGTTTTGGATCTTTTATCTCAAGCAAGAATTGTTTATCATGATCGCTTTAGAGAAATAGAGAACAAATTGACAGATAGACAAAGAGGTCAACTGCCCCGCCGCAGTGGTCTAGTGGCTAAGGTACTCGGCTACTGACCCGCAGGTCGCGGGTTCGAATCCCGGCTGCGGCGGCTGCATTTCCGATGGAGGCGGAAATGTCGTAGGCCCGTGTGCTCAGATTTGGGTGCACGTTAAAGAACCCCAGGTGGTCAAAATTTTCGGAGCCCTCCACTACGGCCTCTCTCATAATCATATGGTGGTTTTGGGACGTTAAACCCTACATATCAATCAATCAAAGAAGTCAAATACAATTGTTGCATCCGGTTCGCAAGCCTGCACTAAGAGGATGTGGAAGAAAGATGACAAGAAAAAGGAAGGTAGAAGTACACGCGCGGCGAAAAAAAAAAGACCGCGGGTGCGATAGCCCAATCAATCGGTTAGAGAAAATTAATAGGTAAACCGAGAAAAAAGTCAACAAAGGCGCCACTGGAAGCTATCGCATTTGAGAACGCATGATGAAAATATAAAGACAACTACGAGTGCAATGATATCAACCCCCACGCGCAGTCATACAGAATAGGTGCGCAGGCCAGCGGAACAGAAGTGCTCCTGAATACGTGCCGCAACTCGCAAAGCAGAAGATCAAACGCGTGCCTCCGTTTCATGCACGTACATGCATAAAATTTTATGCCCAAGGAGACGCAATGGGAGTGGAAGTGCGCTGGACTTTTCCCCAGTGCCGGTAATGCTAATGCGACATCATGCAAATGTAGGCGTGTCTTGGCAAGGAATGCGGCGGAAGGTCGAAAGAGGAATAATAGGGAAGCTTACAGCTTCTATTATAGTTTGCCGGGTGCGAAGAAAGCGTGGCCTTGTGTGATGCTTCCTTATTTTTTTAGGCGACAACACGAAAAAGAGATGTAGCTACTTCCTGTTGTAGCTATGGATGTAGCTGCCTTGCTTTGGGTAATCAACGCTAATGCGATGTGAGAGGTTAGCAAATTATGAGTTGAAGTTATGCGCGATTGCATAGCACTCTATCCTGCGATTTCTAACTCAGAAAGAGCAATTTTTTATGGATATAACGATACGTGGAGAGCTAATGAAAGTGACTGTGATGGTTAAGGACGTTTGTCACTGTGTTTGTTTATAGCAGACGAGAAAGGATTAACATGAACAATTTGAGCGAAGCAAAGAAGCTTTATATTGTACACTAGAGAAGGAAGTGACAGGAGAAAATGAAACTATATGTCCAACCCTATACGCCAAACATCACGCAACATGCAAGAGAGTCAGACCGCCATTAATATGCGCAGAGTTCGCGGCTACGCAAACTCAGTGTCCAGCGCGTATATTTCTCGGTTCGTAAGAACAAACCGCTGTCTCACAGTTTTGGTCCCCGTCGTCCCGACATGATGCGGTCGTCGACGTGCGCAAGAGCAAAGATGGCATGGCCGGAACGGCTGACGGCACACGGATGCGCTACCGTGTGCAGCGCCGTTGATTCGGACGTCGCGGCAACCCAGCGGTCAGGGTCGCAACTCTTGAGGTCCAGGATCAGGCCGCGGCCCACGAGGACCACACCCGGTAGGCCTCGCCTACGAACCTGTTCCCGGCCACCGCACCCAGGCAGGAGCCGTTCAGCAGGCCCCGTCCTTGGACCTTGTACAGGCCGACGGACTCGACCCCGAACAGACACACCGGAGCTCGACCTGGCCGACACGTACGGGTCCCACGTCCCACTCAGGAACGCTGCCAGGAACTCGTCCTCTCGAGCGGCGCACCGCTTCCTCTGCCTTTGTGGCCTCAACCCTCGAGCTCTTTTTTCCACGTTCCTTGCCTTGGCAAGGGCACCGCCAGGTACCCCCGGGTGCACACTGCAGCTCATGAGCTCGCGGCCCACGTCCGAGTCTGGCGCGTCGCTCGGTACGGCTCGGCACCGCTCGGCGATCCTCGATTCAGCCTGCAACTCAACTGGCACCTGGATTCTCGGCCACCCTGGATCTTGCCTTGCTCCGTGGTCCTCCGTACACACGCCCGCGTCTCGCCCAGCAGAACGTCTCGCCCGTCCCTTACCGATGTGCGACGCCCTGGTGACACCGGCGCTTGATGACATGGGTGCGACTACGGAGCAGTAAACCCGCATCGGAGACTCGATGCTCCGTGCGTGTAAATGGCCAGCCCGTCCAGCGAACAGCTTGCGTCGATACGCGATGCTCGGCGCAACCGTGACCATTAGCCAGGCCACGTACGTCGCTGTGCCGAACGTCTGGCCAGGGAGACGCCTCGCCGAGATCCGCGATTCCCTCGGCAAGGAAGAGAACAGCAGGCCAGGCCGCGCCCCGAGATGCAGTAGTCGTGCCGGCAACGTCACTCCAGCTGGTAGTTGGACGGCAGTAGCGTGGACAGCCGCGTTCCCTGGCCGGAACCTGGATCGCCTGCGTACGACGCTTCGGCCCGCTGTCTCCCGTCTTTTCCAGTTTTGGTTTGACGTTCCTCGGCGTCTTTAAGTCCTTTTAGATGCGGAGCATCTAATACTCGAGGCTTGTAGTGCGGCGCCGTCCGCAAGCTTCCTCCTCCTTCTTCCACCATCTGTGCATCCCTTCCTCCTCTACACACCGCGCGCGCTTCACTCCTCCACCATCTGTGCACCCTTCCTCCTCTACACACCGCGTGCGCTTCTCCTCTTCACGAACATTCGCTAGCTGTATAATGTAGCGCGCATGCGCCGTCACGCTTCGAGAACATCGGCAGCTGACGCGCGCGCATGCGCCGTTGCGCTTCGAGAACATCGGCAGCTGACGCGCGCGCATGCGCCGTTGCGCTTCTCCCCCTTCTCGAACATTCGACAGCTGACAGTGCATGCGCCGTCGCGCTGTATATATACTCAAGGTCGGCGCTCGCTCGCTCAGTTGCCGCTCGTCGGTTGGTTTGTACGGCGCGTCGACGTCCAAGGTCGCGGTGAAATGAATTCCAACGAATCCACAAACACAATGATCGACGTCCCTTCGACCAGCGCCGCCCTTTCGCATACGTGTGTACGTGTTCACTCATTTAACACCCCCTCCTACAACCACGTTAACCAATTTAGCCATGGACCCATGTAAGTCGCAATTTAACACCCCATTTCACAACCACGTTAACCAATTTAGCCATCGACCCAAGTAAGTCGCACTTTAACACCCCGTTAACCAATTATATGCTCCGCATCCTCCTCAGTGTTCCCCCGAGGGAAGCTGCGGGCAATTTTTTCCCACAAATCGTATCTAACAGACAGTGCTTTTTTGTCCTTTCCTTACAGTGATTAATAACAGAATTTCACGTCCCAACATTACGGTATGTGATTATGAAGAGCGCCGTAGTGCAGGGCTTCGGAAATTTTGGACATCTGGTGTTCTTTAACGTACACTGACATCGAACTGTACACAGACCTGTACCATTTCCTCTTCATCGAAACGCGGCCACCGCGGCCGAGGATGAACCCGGTATACCATCGGGTCAGTAGACAAGCACCATATAGACTGATCAACCGAGGCGGAATATAGGTGGAGACCTAAGACATGTAATGATTGATTGATTGATATGTGGGGTTTAACGTCCCAAAGCCACCATATGATTATGAGAGATGCCGTAGCGGAGGGCTCCGGAAATTTCGACCACCTGGGGTTCTTTAATGTGCACTCAAATCTGAGCACACGGGCCTACAACATTTCCGCCTCCATCGGAAATGCAGCCGCCGCAGCCGGGATAAGACATGTAATAACTTCGATTTATGAGCAATACAATAGTACAACAGGAACCAAGGCAATAGGACCCAAGAGTTTCAATATATCACATAGACGGCTAAGGCAATAGAAAAATAGCACCTATGTTAAAGGGATGTAAAACTTTTATGTTCACCAATAGATAGCTCAGTTAATAAGAGAACAGGACCTAAGGCAATAGGTCCTAGAGCTTATATGATCTCGGAAAGATAGATTGTGGTGACATAACTAAAACTGTGATGTTGCATTGCCAACATAGTGATTACATTGTTTGTGTGAGTTAAGGCGAATAATTGCAGTTAATTTCTTTTTATGTGGCTGATACCCCTTTAAAAATCACTTCCTCTTCTGAACTGCTTTTTACGTTGTTAGTTTCCTTCAAAGCTTGTTTTGACAACTATGTGACAACGCCACAAGAGCCAATTACCGGATGGCAGCTTGGGTCAATGACGTGCTAAATGCACTAAAAAAAGAACGCACATGAGAATGCAGACGCTGATAACACGCTCGCGTAGCACGCGACACTGAGATGAGACCTGAAAGAAAACAGCTTACCAATTAAGCAAGCGACTATGAGTTCCAGCTGTATCCTTAAAGATGTGCCACCCACTTTGGAAATGGCGACGTGACAATGCGCTAGAGCAGTAACGTATCCTCCTGGGCTTGCAGCATGCGCACTTGGACACAGCTGGTGCTTCGTCGTGTGGTTGTGCACAGCTTCTCAGTACATTACCGAAAAACCCCGATGGCAGGCTCTGAGTGCAGGTCACAGGTCATCGGGTCAGTAAGCTCTGGTAATTTGTAAGCAGGCAAATGTCTAGAACTGTTGTAGTATCCATAAAATATGTATATTTTGCTACCGGTAAGGCATGGTGCGCTTAGGAGAGCCCATAAATAGCAACGCGTGAATTGGAATGACCCTTGGCGACAATCCCACACCCATCTGCATGCACTCGCTCTTCTGGTCTGTTAGGTTGGTGAGGGAAAAATGACGCCGCACTGCGTGTGCTGGCCAGTGGCATATACAGGGGTTGGCACACAGCACAATTGCCCGCGCTCCATCGCGAAAAGTTTCTTTTTTTTCGTCATGATATACGTAGAGCGAAATCACTATTTGCCGGAATGATCCACTCTACTCTTACGATCAAGAAGGTGCTCCCCCCTCTCCGAATAAGGAAAGTCTTCCTACTTCCTTACTGGTGGCGTTAGGCTTGCATAATTACGCCAGTAATATATAGTGCATGAATGAGCACACGGATACTTACAAACATGCCTAGCGACGCCGCTTGAGTGCTGAGTAGGTGAAGCAGCAGTATATACTTTCACCTGAAACGTGTTTTTGGTCGAGATGACTGATGCTTGATCAAAATTATTATGGCGCGTACCCATATCAGCAACTCTTCTTCGGGGCAAGCAAGATCAACAAGAGAGGACTTTCAACTAGATTTATTTGACTCAGACAAGCGCACTTTTGTAAAAGATTGTCAGGTGGGCAAATTATTGAAATGTAAACGACTTGTTTATTCACAGGTAATATCAAACGACAGCAGTCCTGTGCTGTGCAGATTAACTGGCTTTTAAGTGGCACTGACTTGGTGATTCATGTTTCCAATACTGAAGGTGAACACATGTTAGGTTGTAGTGCGTGTTCCACATATGTGAGCAGCTGGCTTTTCGGGATGTCATAAAAATATTTTATAAAAACGGGGAGTTCTACAAAGAAAACTGAACTACTCTTTATCTTTAGGGCTGTGATTCAAATATCTGGCAGTTAATCTTCTTTCAATTTTAATTGCATCATTAGGTCCTGTACATGGCACCCCACTGCGGTAAGTCAGCCCATCTAAGCAGCAATTTTTCTTTGTCGCAGCAGCCGTGACAGTTAATCCTAAAATATGTTATGACGTAAAAAGTATTGCTTCATCAAATATCTGGGCCAAAGTTCGCAGGACTTGCATCAAAATAGAGCACGTTAAACTTGCTTGATTCTTATTTCGTAGATACCCCGTGCCAATATGTCGTTGAAAAGCACCCCAGAGGTACAGGCAGCCCTGGCTTTTGAACCACTAGTGACGACGTCTTTCACGGCGGAACGCCATGATTCTTCTTTGTAACAAGCATGGATTCGCTACCAATGTGTTATTCAGCGGTGTTCAGCAATAGGCACTTGTGCTTACGTACGTTTTTGCAGTACAAGACTTTAGGACTTTATATACTTTGCGCAGGTGTAGCGTTTCCCTTTTATGGCCATTTCAGAGTCTCGTGTGGGCGCGCATTTCGGTTAAAGGGCGCTATTTTCACCATTGCAGGTGGCAAACCAGAATCAGCCGGCTCCTTGTTGGATTTAGAACCGTACCCGCATCTGTGATTGACGAAGGGCCACATGACCAGAATAAATACGTTGGTGCAACTATGGTGATAGCATCTAAGGTGTTTACCCTAATCAGGGTCTATTTGAAACCAGACAGACCATTCAACGCATCAAGACTAGAAAACTTGTTGACGAGCACTCAACCTCCTCCTATTATTTGTGGCGATTTCAACGCACATATTGAGATTCGGGGCAGCTCACACAATGTGTGCTCGCGGCGATAAGCTAGGAAAAGGTCTTGAAAGATACCATATAAAGCATTTTATAATGGCAGCATTGCTTACCAGAAAAATCCGAAGAACGTAAGCTGCAATATTGTGACATGCGTATCCAGTAAATTGGTTTCTATGTTGGGCTGGTGTACACACTTCGAGACTCTAGGCAGTGATCAGTACCCGATCTTCATCTCCGTGCGACAACTGCGGATGTCGTCCAAGAAGGTGGCACTACAGTCGGTAGACTGGGAGTCTTACATAAAAGCAGTCGACAGAGAGATCACAGCCTCGATAACTAATGCAGAAAGAAGACCGGCAATAGCTTAAGGCCTCCAAAAAGAACACATTCTTTGTCGTTAAACATTGTACTGTTACAGCCGATGACGCAGAAGGCGTGCTAAAATAAAGACCTCAGAATATTGAATATTGAAGACCTCAGAGCCTCCAGACGGGCAAAGAGACACATGGGGTGTTATCTAAACAAACTAAACCGAAAAGCTGGAAAGACGTCTCTGGAATGCTGGACATACGAAAACCACTCAGCAAAATCTGGAAAGTCATCAGAGGCATCCGAAAACAGCCACAACAGCTGCACCCTTTCATTACGCTGTCACTACAGAAGCGCACATCATTGAAAAAGGTAGTACAACAGTACTGCAGGCTCCTTTTCAATGAAGCAAATCCTTCTTTCAACATGGCAAATCTAGAGCCTTGTACACATCGAAAAACCTTTCCTGACTTAGAGGTACCTTTTACAAATGAGGAGCTGACAGCAGCAATTAGCGATGCGAACAAGCGATTTGCACCTGGTCTTGACCGAGTGAGTTATACAGCGCTCGCTAATTTAAGCCACGCATTCCCACTGCAACCCCTAGAGTATTAAAACGCATCGTAGATAAATGGGGATGTTCCAACGAAGTGGCCAATTGCAAAAGTTTATGCAATAATAAAGCCACGAATATAGCCAACCACTTACGCTTCCTTCAGTCACCTTTCTCTGCTGAGTTGCATAGAGGAGCTGCTCGAAAAATTATTTCAGAAGTTACTCACTTGGTTTTGAAAAAAAAGTTACAGCTTTGCCGCAAAGTCTAAGCAATGAGCGCGATAGCAACAAATTGAAAGGCTACGCGCAGAATGGAAAGCAGATCAAAACTTGCCCCGCATTTCTCACGCCCAAATGGCGCACGAAACCAACTCACAGGTACGAATGCACGAGAATAAGCGTCTCATTTGTTGCTTTGCTGTGTCCAAAAATCGCGTGATTTTCCCAAACGTAGACTGCAATGATTGCAGTGACCTTTGTGCGCCCAGTAACTACAGCAAAATCATTCCAGGTAAAGCCCGGGCCCAGCCAAGACGTACGATCCTCCCCTCCACGCCACCGTGAGATAAGGGCGCGCAAGAGAGCGCCACTCCCCTTCTCTAAGCCGGGCAAAGTACGCGTAGATTAGAGCGGGCGCCGCCGCGTCTTGTGGCCACGCGTGGTCATTGCGCCATCTTGCTGGTAGTGCTGAAAAAAAAAAAAACAGCCACTTCGAGATGCTCGTGAGCAGCGCTAAGTGGCAGATATAAATAACTTGCCGCTTGATCTATGAAGGACGTGCTCCGGAGTGGGTCAGTGGTTAACGCTTCGCTTTCACAACTTAGAGGACCCACAATCGTTTCCGTGCATTGGAGTGTTTTTTGTGGATTTTTTCTTTCTTGCCTTAATATATATATATATATATATATATATATATATATATATATATACGGTGCATGACATGGACGGATATTGCTATTGCAATATAAGAAAATTTCCCTGAGGAAACGACCGGCTTCTGTAAAATTAGGTCTGCAATTGATAATGTCATAGCCTTCATCTCACCGATTGAAGAAGAGGTGGCCTGTGGAAACGCAACCTACTGCGTTATTTTTGGGCATTAGGGCAGCGTAAGACTCCAGTTCTCACAAAGCGATACTTGTCTTCACTCACACGACATGGAAGAATTCATGCCACAAGCGTCCTCAAAGACCCGAACAGCTATTTGGGCTTCCGTGCTTTCACGGATCGGTCCGCACTTTCCGAAGCAGAAACGGGAAGTGGTTAATGCATGGTGACGTTATAGGAAATCCGCAGGCCCAAATACCGATTTCGCCCGTCATGCGAATACGGTTTTCGTGTTGAGTACGTAATTGTTCACGGAGCCACGAATCCTGAATGTTTTAGGAGCTATGAATAGCCTAGCCATACACAACTTCTCTGTCGAAATATTTTCGTTTGGTCATTCGACCGACTATTGCGGCCTAATCCTTTCGAAAGGCCATGGATTAGAACTCTTGAAGTTTCAAAGCTTGCCCCATAGTTTGCTTCAGCATGGTATCGTATTGGTGTCTGGTGTCGACGTGCCATTCTGCGAGTAGAGGGGATTATGAAGCAGTTCTCGAAAATACGCAGTTGCAGCTTTAAGACTGATGCAACGTGTCTTTTTCAAGGAGGTGCTTACACATTATAATCTACTCTACTTTACATTTTGAACAAAACAGTACTCATTTTGCAGTGTGGCGTTTTGTAGCGCTTATTATTTTTTGTTGGTGCAACTGCTCCGTCTTGCATCAATACATATTCCCATCTCTCTCCTATAGATGATAAAATGCGTCTAGAATAAGTATAGAGGATGTCCTAGGATAAGGATATAGCTTGTTCAAAATTAAGTATAAGGTTGTTAAGACGTTGTATTTTGAAGTGACCGTCCCCCTCTTTTATCAAACGTTTGATGACGCGTCCGACTTGACAGTTTTATTTAGTATTTATCGATTTTTAAGTTTTTGTGACGTAGCCCTTAAGTTTTCTCAATAACACTTATCGCTTCATTTACTTTTTATGCTTATTTCATGACGAGCTCGTCTTATGTGCTTATGTCGATACTATGACGTTTTTCTGGAGGTTTAATAACGGTGAGAAATTTCACTTCACTGCACCCTATAAAAGATTGCGGGTGACAGTTTTCTAGGGCGACCGTTACTTCAAAATAAAATGGTGACAGTATAATATTATTTCTTGGGATTTAACATCCCAGAACCAGGTTATGAATAACTAAAATGAAAGGTTCCAAAAATTTTGACCACCTAGGGTTCTTTACCATGTACCTAAATTCAAATACACGTGTCTCACCGTCAAAATAACACGGTGTAAATTAGTTTGCTTTTAAAATATTACTGCAAAGATAAATACTGAAGATGATGCAGAAATGTGGATTAACAAGTGACCGAGTTTAACGAAATATTTTCTAATGTTTTGACAACTTTGTTAGACACAATGATAATGAAAAACTCCAAAAATGGTGCCAAGGTAGGTGTATGAAATGCTATTGTCACGGTTTGAAGTGTGTTCTATAGTAATTTTAGTAACTACCCTTACTATAGTAACCCTTACTATAGTAATTATCGTAAGGTTTCCGGAGGCAAGAACTGCGTTATCGGCGAAATTTCTAAGACCTTACTGCTGTCCCCCGAAAAAAATCGAAGTTTATATCAGTGGCTTTATTGTACACGTATTTGTTGACACCGGAGCTGCCGTATCGGCAATTAGGGTGAAACTGTGCCGAAATTTGAAAAAAGTGACTACTAAACTTACCGACCTATCTTTGCAGACGGCAACAACGTCACGCCATGTTAAGTCTTTAGCTTGGTCCACTGCCCTCATGACACAATATATATATATATATATATATATATATATATATATATATATATATATATATATATATATATATATATATATATGTGTGTGTGTGTGTGTGTGTGTATGTGTTTGTGTGAAGATGAAGATTTTCAATAAAGATTATGTAAACAAAACAGCTACACTGTATAAACAAAAGGGATTAAGCACGAAAATGCTGCAGGAGGAGAACGGTATAGACAAATATCGTGTTATAACCGAGGAAGGTGCATGCGGCAACGCAATGATAGTAATGTTAGTAACTTCACAGTTTATGAATTAAGTTATAGTCCTCGTAAAACAGCATTATCTGCGTACTGTGAGGGAAACGCCACAGCACCCACCTTACATCCACCACGGCTACCACAATATGCACCGTTACAATGAAAAACAGTCCACCGTGACGGCCGAATATGGTAAAGGTAGAATTCAAGAGGCTTGTCTTTTCATTCAGGGTGATAAAATTTTCCCTCTTTAAGCATGCAATTGGGGTTAGGTTAGCTGCGTGTAAACTGATCCGGGAAGACGAGCGGCCTTTAGAAGATGTCATAAGATGAGGTCGACAACGAAAGGACCAGGATGACGCATGATAGGAGACTGTATTTACGAATGTATATGTAACTTGCGCGCAACGAGGAGTCGGCGTGCTCGGGACGTCGAACTCAACTGCGTGCAAGGCGTCAATGTCAGTGAGTACACTGCCTTGCTACGAGCACATTGTTTCCGCGAATATTATTCTTTCATAGAGCACCTAACCTTGATTGCAGTGCCACTGCGCAACAAGTTCTATATTATTCTGAAACGTTAGTACTGCATACTGGAGTTCATAGGATACAAATTCTGAAATCTGTCCTGGCATGTGCATATGCTATTCTGAAGTTTTATTATTATCAGTGTGAGTGAATTATGTTGTTTCAAGGGATGGCATAGTTGCGATTTCGTGTTTGATAACTATTTAGTATTCTACAATAGTGACAATGCTGTAAACACAAAAAAGCAATGAAAAACAAACTACATGTTGCTTTTTCTCTCAAGTCAAGTAAAAGAAAGGTATGTAACTGCGCCATAAATAACATTTTCAAAAAAAGATCTCGGTATGTGTTCGATAAATGTCTAGAGTGTGGCTTTCTGACTGACGAAATACACAAAAACATTTAGGAGTGAGAAAAACCAAGAGTACTCCGCATATGCCGTCACTTCAAATTTGCTAAGATAAGAGATCTACGCACTTGTACATGAGCCATGATGCCTGGGTTTGAACAATGTAGTTTTTAATGGGTGAGTATAGCAACAGAAACGCAACAAAATGCATAGAAAATTGGCGTAATGAACAATATCAAAAGGACGCAGAATAAACATTTCAATGCAAAAGCCTCCTTATGGATGAACCCGTGACATTTCGCAAGTACCAGTGAAAACATCCCACTTATCCGATGTTTGTTGAGCGCATAAATACAACACTTTGCACGCGTAAACACCACCCGCTTTATCCTGCTAAAGCTTGTTTAGCTCCACCTGAGCTGATGCAAAGGCCCTGTTATTTCTAGGCATGTTTACAACGTTCGAGCGAAATTCTTCATCAAATATCGTTTCTTTTCGAGCGAAAAGGAACGATACTACTGACTATCAAAGGAAAGGCGCGTTGCGTATTTGACTTCGAAAGAATATGTGCTACTTGCCATTTTTGTGTGCAAATGTTGACAAAGGCCTTTGTGCTCTGAAGTCTCCTGTTGTTACGTAATCACTATCCAATAACACCCAAGGACACGAAAGAGTCTCCTTGTTTTGTCATTACAAGTAAAATTATTTGCTGATTTCTCGGTCTGTTTGGAATAAGTAACGAACGAATCATTTTACGAATAAGGGACACTGTATTTGAGAGTCAGACAGGCGGACTTTTTCCTCTCATAAGGAGAGATTACTCATTCCTGAAATCCTTGAAATTCACGACCACACTGGGCCAATCTACCAGGAATGTGGACTTTCAAGCCAAATTGAGAGCACTTGGCCTCCTAACATTTCTTGTTTTCTTTTATTTAGCTGTAACAGACCCTTGCCTTTATCGAGAATTTGATTATGGTGTGAGGTGCCATGTATACGGAACTTATAACCAAGCATCCTCGCGACCAGGAACTATAGTCCGGAATTGCATGAAAGAAGTTTTTTTATGTTTTTCACGAGAAGGTTGTGCAGGACGTAAACATTTTTCTTTCTGCTGATGCACCTAATGTCGATAAGACTTTTACAACCAACTGAATAATTGTGCTCCACGAGGTTTCCACATGACTAGTGGTGCCTGCGTTGTGCTAAAGCTCTCTTATCATACCCTTGTATGTTCGCCAGGGAATTTCAGCAAAGCGGATGTTCATGTGATAAACCTGCCTGCTTTTGATTTCTTCTCTCTCACTGTATATTCATCATGCCACTTAGTCTAACGCTACCCCACGCAATGTAAGCATTTGGCACAGGAAGGACAAAACGAAAGCTGATTCGTAAATGTGATTTATTCTTGATTCTTTCTCCGTTCAACATATAGTATATATCAACTATAAGTCAGCCTCACTCTAACTAAGCATGGAAAACGGGACTAAACTTACGTCGACTGAATATCCATGCGCGCGATTATTGATTCTTTCTACTCACCCTGCTTGTGAACTTTTTACTGTGTATTACATGATGCAGAAATTACGACTACATTATTGCTGAAAAGGACCATTTCGTACAAGATACTGCGTACAAGCAGCGCAACAAAAGGAGCTAAGTAAAAACCTTTCCTGATGTTCTGCCCATTCAGCGTGTAAACTTCAATGTGTTTACACAATGTGTATACTTTATTTGTGTTATACATAATACGACTAAATGTGATTTAGTGTGACTTAATGTATTGTATTTTATCTTGTGTTGTACTCACTTCTGCATTATCTTGCTGTGCAAGATGCAGTATTTATAAATATTAAAAATAAATAACAAATAAACGAGGCACTGTTTATGTTGTGCGTCACTTCAACTTAGTCCCGCTGTCGCGCTGTTTCCAAGGATGGTATTACTACTCGACTATTGTTTTTAAACTGAAACATCCAGGCTAAAAGAAGGATTAAAATCCCGGATTCCTAATTTTTCTGAGTTGACATCACTATGGTAACATCTGTCGGCGACTTTCAGACGGTGGAGATAAATATCAGAACATGGTGTCACAGCTCAGTACTGCAATGCCGAATCTAGCAGTGCAGTACTGAGCAAAAATTCTAACTGTACCAAAGTGCTTGCGCTAGCGCCTTACACTAGGAAAGCCTATGAACAGCAGTTGCGACTATACATACTCGTAAACATACTCCTGTGAAACTTCGTAAAACATACTCCTGTGAAACACAGCTCATAACCTTCACTGAAAAACTGCACACTATCCTGGACAGTTCGTCTCAAGCAGACTGCATTTATTTAGATTTTTCTAAAGCATTCGATAAGGTCTGTCATCAACTTCTACTTCACAAACTAAGTAACCTCAACCTTGAGAGAAACGTGCTACAATGGATTGATTCATTCCTTACCCGCCGCACCCAATTTGTTCATGCTAATGGCTTTAACTCTTCTTTCAGCGAAGTGCGCTCTGGGGTCCCACAAGGATCCGTCCTAGGGCCCCTTCTATTTCTTATCTATATTAATGACCTCCCTTCAAAATTGTGCTCTAATATTCATTTGTTTGCAGGCGACTGTGTGATATTTCGTAAGATTAATAATAGTGACGACATTAGAATCCTTCAGTGTGATCTAACCGCTGTTTCTAACTGGTGCCAAGCTTGGCTGATGGAATTAAACATTAACAAATGTAAGGTTATGCATGTATCGCGCAACCCCAAGCATCAGTCAACTTATTACCTAAACAACATAGCTTTAGAACTAGTTACATCATATAAGTACCTTGGAGTGCACATTACAACTAGTCTCAGCTGGTCAACACATATTGAACATATAATCAACAACGCTAATAGGGCATGTTAGGGTATTTACGCCGCAATTTTTCTAGAGCCCCATCGTCACTAAAATTATCGCTTCACAAATTCTTAATACGCCCCAAGTTAGAGTACGCAGCATCAGTATGGGACCCAAGCCAAGAAAATCTTATCGCTTCTCTCGAGCTTGTTCAAAATAATTCCGCTCGCTTTATCCTGTCAAACTATAACTGTACTGCCAGCATATCTTCAATGAAAAGCAGCCTTTCCCTTCCCTCTTTATCATCACGCAGGAAACTTTTTCGGTTAACCATGCTACATAAAATATATTATCATTCCTTCCTGCACAACGAACTCTTACCCCAACCACTATACATTTCCCATCGCATTGACCACCGTCACAAGGTTGGCATTAACTATTATCATACAAAATCTGCCACTCAGTCATTTTTGCCTCGTTCGTCCCGGGAATGAAACCACCTTCCCGCTGAAATTGCGGGTATCACCGATAACTAACTGTTCCGTGCTGCCTTAGCCAATATTGTATATGCAGAAATACCTGATGTTTCATCTGTGTTTGTGTGACCTCATTGTTGCGATAATACTAATTTGTTTTGTCTTTCCTTTTCCTTTTCATGTACACAACGTTTTTTGTAACCTTGCTACCTCATGTTATGCCTTTGTTCTGTACCACTCCCCTCTGTAATGCCTCTGGCCCTGAGGGTATAATAAATAAATAAATAAATAAATAAATATGAACTGGGCTCAACACCTCCTGTGATATTTTGTATCCTCACTGTGACACACAGTTGCTTGAAATAACCATACATCAAGAGCAGAAGGGAGCGAGGACAACAACATTTTTCAGTTGTGGCCTCGTGTGATCAACTTATTCTTTTCCGTGAGAGTCCGCGAGATGCCACGGACGCGCTCCACTATTGCTATTTGAGGTGTGGGCAAAACACGACAGTGCTCTAAATAGCCTTCGAACGACGGGCAGCTGCGTGTAGACTTCACCTTGTCTCGGCTGGTCTGAGCTTTACTCATGCGTGTACTTCACCCGTATTCATGAACTTCTGGCTAGGAAATGCACTCGTGGCAAGCACGTGTTAAGCTTCTCAGGCTTATTTTAGGCGCATGGCGAAACACACGGCGCTGCTTTTATTCATCGATGAGCCATAGTCGAATGAAGACACGAAGAAGTTTGCTTGAGTGGGCATCGGTGTTAGACAGGCAACAATGCCCTGCTGTTGAACGGAACACTTGCGTAGCCGCTATACCACGGCCTCATTGATGGAAGTGCGTAGGATGGGATGGAAGACTGCGGCTGCCGGGCTGTGTTTCGAAAGAACAAATTGTTCGAAAGAGGTGAAGCTGTGGGTTGTGTTTGAAAGCTGAAAATAATTACACCGAGGACAAGGCGATGCACATCCAGTGTATTTAACAATGAGTTCAGCAAAATTTTCTCTTTTGTGTACAACACGCTTCACCTACTGGCATGACGACAGAAAGCCGTATCACGTTAAGCAAGAACAGGCGTGCAAAAAAGGACACCCCACAGTTTTCCACGTGGTTCCAGAAAAACACATAATACAAAGACGTTGGAGACTCAGGCTAGAGCAGAAGTTATGAAAAAAAAAACAAGACGAACCCAACAGGAGGGCATGAAACACGAACACACAAATTACGCCAACTGCCCTGCATCAAGCTCCTTCATTTGGAAGCGTTAACGTGAGTTTCGTTAAAATTGCAATACTGCACGTCTAGCGTCCATTTTATAAGTTGTTCAAGCGAGACAATGCCGTGGTGAAACTGATTGGAAGATAGGTAAGTTTTAGAATAAAGAGTGTAGTATAGGTGCCTCCCGTAGCATATAGTGTCTCCCGTGCCTCAGAGACCTCGGGTTGCCATGCTGCGGTTGTAATTTGCGTTTCTTCAGCGTCAGAATGGCGGTTGATGCTCTTGTAACGTGATGTAAACACAGAGACAACTCTACACCATCTGGCGTCATAGAGAATCCAGCATGAATTCTTGAACACGAAGCTGCGCCTTTTGTATATGCGACTGCAATGTCTGGTTGTCTAGAGGTATACCTCAGTTTAAGTCCTGAATAAATGCTTGACCTGGGATTATTTGTAGCAGTTTGTAGTGCTCTCGTCTGAAAAGAGAACTAGGCGCAGTGTACGAGATTTACGTTACCTTCGAATGTCGCAGTGCCTCAATAGTTCTCAGTGGTAGCAACCATGTGTGCTTCCACACCACTGTTCTTTACGGACGGCGATGACGACAGTTGGACGTCTGCCGATTGTGACTTTGCAAAAACATACTTTGCACAAGAATAAAAAAGAGCATGTGACTGACGATTTCGCTGCTGCCCCACTGAGAATGCTGGGACTTGGAATGTTTCGATCACGTGGTTTCCCCACTCCTCACCCTCTCCTCTGCTCTCCGGGAGCATGCAGTGGCACATAGAGTGGCTCTGCTCTCAGAGCTCTACCTCGCACTTCTCAATGTACTACCCCTCTACTCCTGTTTTCCTAATAGAATTCACCACAACTTTAAGTATGGGTAACCTCACTGCGTTTTACACCTTGCTCTTCCTGTTTCATAGCAGTGTGCTTATATTCTGAAAAACGTTGACGAACCTAACATAAAACTAAAAATGAACATGAAAATGTAACCAGTATGACGAAGTTTATTCACATATTCAACATTCCTCATGTGCGGAATTCTGTTGCGAGTATTTATGTGTTAACTAATTAGGCCAAGTAAGAAGAACGTATTGGATAGGAAAACGTGGCGCATAGTCATAAGCAGTCAAATGAACACTTCGGGCACCGTTTCTTCAAAGTGTCCTGCAAGCCTATAGTGGTTAACTGGGAGTTTTATATATCATCGATAAAACACCGAAACAACAGAGTACCGCTGCACGCTGAGTACGTGGTCTTTTATATACTGTGGCGTTTGTTGTCAAAATAGGTTCACTTGCCGTTAGCCGAAGTCCTGCCTTCAATTGATTGGGTTGCGATAGAATTGTGGTCACTATGCGATTCAAGGACGTACAGCAAAACTCATTGCTGAAATGTAACTTTACGTAGACATGAGCCGATGAAAGCTTCCTAGTGACTCACGTAATGAGTTTCCTCTGAATAATACAGTAAAAGCACTCAATTAATAAAGAGCAGTTGTAAATGCGAGTAGCAGCGTGATCAATTGGGGGAAGACAGACAACAACGAATCCTTTTTATGGCATTTTTACACTGATTACCAAACAATTCGGGCAGTAAAGAGAAAAAAAACCGTACCATTTTGAAAATCAGAGTTAGGCAGCTTGTACATAAAGCGAATGATGACTTTTGTAAACACAGCATGCTATGCTCGTCGAATCTCACTGGCAATTCCGGGCGAGTTTCATTTCTTTCGCACAGAAACGCCTAAGCAAACTGGGCCTAGCAGCCATGGCATACCAACCTGCCAGTGACGTCTTTCGTGACGTCAGCGAAGCGATGAAACTGCGTTAGCGTGCTGCAAGAACACACCATGCCACGTGCACTATTGCATCTCTTTTTTGTTCTCGTTTTTTTCTCCGAAATCGCTCTCGTCAGACAGGACGTGCATTCCATGCCCGCGTGGTTTAGAGGCGAGCCTGCCAGCATCACGAGCACGCATTCTTTCGGAGTCAGAGCCCTGAAACCATGCATGTTATCGTACCATTGTTTTTATGTAAGAAAATGCGGGCCTATAGTTCTCCGCGCACACAAAATGAAATTTTATAGCCATCATGCAATATCGCTTTGGCACACCAAATCCGTCATGTGGCTCGGAATTGTGACTTTCTGGCTGAACATGTTTCGCTAACCAGCGTAGTTAAAGAAAAACTACATAGAAAAGAGTTCTATTGAAGTCTGAGCACGAAGCACAGAAAGCTCTCGCGTTGCGGCGTGCGGTAGTCAAAGTAGCCTGTTTCAAGTGGTGCTTCAGATAGCGTCTACTTTGCGCGAAGGCGTAGCCTGAAGTTTTTCATCACTGTTTTATCGCCTTACCTCCTTTCCACCTCCTCCCAAACAGCGGCTAAGAGCTGCTCCTACCTCTCGATTAAAATCCCCGCCATTCATATGTTGAAAAAGGATGACTTATAATGCTGTTAGGCAGGATGAAAGAATATATTTTCTATTGAAGACATCATTTAGTTTTTTTAAGCATACTGTTTCCAAAGTGTCATCCCAATAAAAATTTTAGACAGAAAAGAAAATATCTTGTAGTGTTTAGAGAAATGAAACTGGTATTTAAATATTTTTTGGAAGCACGTGGAAACACCAACCTACATTCATCGTATCTCAGCCTTTTTATATACAGCCCTAGAATATTTGACTAACGTATGAAACGCTCTCTTCTTTCTTCGCACGTAACGCGAGATCTGAAGTTAACAGCTGCAGAATAAGTTATGCGAACCACGAATTATCTGCACGCAAGAGCTCTTGTGTGATTACTGAGTCTCGCTCGTATTATAGCACAAACACTAGAAGGCGTCTTTTGAAATACTTGCGCAACATAAGGAAAACTTTACAGCGCATGTCTGTAATTTGCACCCAATATTTAGACAGGAAGAAACAAGACAAATTATTGCGTTCAGCTGACACGCCAAAAAATGAAGAAGAGGTTGAATGTGTTTGTTCCTGACCCTCTTTATTTTTCACACCATGAAACGCTGTAGTTTAGCTGCTTTTCCTCTTTAATCACTACCTCCTCCCCTTCGTGAAGGATAAATTGAGTTCAAGTTCAATCAAAGTTGCATCAACGTACAGTTTGACATGTCCCCAACCAAAAACTAGGATCTTTAATCTTGCTGAAGCGCTATACTGGCTACAGGTGATTCATCATTCGGCCAAAGATAGCTGCCCAATCATGGCTCATCTATTTGCTTTGCCCCTACGAGAAGACGCCTCAGCAACAACGACGTTTTTGATATATCGTATAGGTGTCCGCAACCTTAACATAAGTGCTTGCTGGTTAGTATTAGGAGCCATGCGAGGATTTTCATCATGAGGTTTTTACAAACCACGAAATTCATGTTCTACAAATTGACGGATAAAGGTGTTCCCACTATCAAGCTGTAGCTATGAATTACTAGTAGGGCTCGATTTGCTTTTCAACCTCCCAGCGGCGTCGAGGCGGACTAGTTAGTTATGCGTGATTGGGGAAATAGCGCAGCGCAAAAGACGATGAACTAGCGCAGAAAATGCCTTCTTAACCCATGGCATGAACGATGCAACAGTGGCGCATTATATATATTTCAGGAAACTGTAAGGCACTGGCAAAATCCGAGAGGAGACATCCCTACGGAGGACGTCGTTGAGTGCAAGACAGGATTTGAATAAAAGTATAGTCATGTGTTTGAATTCGTTTCTTCGGGAGGTATTCATCAAGCCAGTGAGACAAAGTAAAACCGTACGTATGAATAAAAAAGCAATGACGCAGCATCAAATTAGTGACCGAAAGCCTTTAGTAACAGCGGCGTTTGGAGAAATTTCTGGTTTGTTTTTTTATTTTTTTGTCTTTATTTTCGTTATTCTACCTCCATTCACGCTTTGTTTCCTTTTATTTCTTAATTTCTTTCAGTGTCTCTTTTTCTCTCCTTCGTTTTTTGTCTCTAGTTGTCTTTCTTACCTCTTTTCTTCTCTTCTCTACTATACACCAATTCCTCCTTTTTTCTATTGACTTGTCTCCCTCTATTCTCTTGCTCGATCTTTCTTTTTTGTTTCTTTAGCTCTCTTTCTGTCTGGGTGACTTTTTTTAACATTTATTCGTTGCTTTTTCCAAGAATTTTTTCTCTGTCTTTCAAAAGTTTTTTTCTTTCCTTTTGTTGTCTCACTTTTCTTTCGTCTTTATCTCTTCTTCTTCTCTCCAGCATCCTAGTTCATGCATGCCACGCTGAACAAGTCTGTGCAGTCGGAGATCACGAGCTGGGCGTGTGTAATCGGAGAGTTGAGTGCATGAAAGTTTGTTTGTATAACTGTTGCACCCAAAGCTGGGCTGCCAGGGATACGCCGTTTGAATAAAGTGACGCAAAATTGATGAAGAAAAGGAAGAAACCACACGCTGGTCAAGTTCCTGCGCTGAGCGCACTTCACCTAGCTGTAGAGATAGTAGGCGCCGCAGAGATGTGATTTAACGTAGTGGTATTTGATAGCTAACAGAGTAAAGAAAACATTAGAATTCAATCAACCAAAGGAACAAGCAGGATTTCGAACAGGCTACTCAACAATCGACCACATTCATACTATCAATCAGGTAATAGAGAAATGCCCAGAATATAACCAACCACTATACATAGCCTTTATAGATTACGAGAAGGCGTTTCATTCACTAGAAATATCAGCCGTCATGCAGACACTGCGGAATCAGGGCGTCGATGAAGTATATAATGTGAGGAACCGATTTATTCAGCCAGGCTCGAGCTAAATCACACTGGTGATGATATTTACAGATGAAGAAGATGTACAGGTAATGATGATATCAAAGAGAATAGAGTCATTCGCTTGTCGCACTCATACTAATTCTCCCGCGCGATGAAAGCGACCGCCTGGTCGCTTGACAGTATTATGAATTGCGTCGCGCATAAGGCTTTAAACGAGATACGTGCAGTATCTCTGTTCCTCGGCAGCGATGATCAGAATTAGTGCTAAGAGGAGAAACGCGGTAATTTACAGGAGATGTCTGTTCGACCACCGTGTACGGCCCAATAAAGTGACTGATGAATTTGTCGCATAGGCCGGGGACGCGTAGTGGAGTCCATAGAAGAACTTCTTCACCAGGGGAAAAACTCACAACACGGCGAGACGAGTCGTAGCAAGATTTTCGAGTGTTTTGAGAGAGGCCGGCGTTAACATGGGCCTGGTGGCGGCAGTGTGCGAGACGAGATAGAAATTCTTCAGAGAAAGAAGCCGTCGAGGATGCAGGGGCCGAAAGGAAAGAGACATCCAGAGCGAAACTCAGCAAGCGACCATGGACGAGAAAAAATGGAGAAAAGCCGGTAGTGCGTTGAGCAGCCGTATTATAAGCGAATGTCACGAAGGGTAGCATTGTATCCCAGTTCGTGAGGTTGGGGTGAATGCACATGGTGATTATGTCCGATTGATTCCGATGAAACCATTCAGTTAATCCGTTGGTCTGCGGGTTGTAGCTAGAAGTGGTCTTGTGAACAGTGTTCGAGGCACGAAAAACTTGCTCGACAATGAAAGAGAGGAAGACTTTGCCACGATCACTCTTGAGAATGCGTGGAGCTCCATGACGCAAAAAGATGTGGCGAAGAAAGAAACGGCGATCTCAGTGGCAGTCCCAGATGGTATTGAAGCTGTTTCTGCGTAGCGGGTAAGGTGGTCGACGACCGTGATAATCCAGCGATTCCCATTAGATGATATAAGAAGAAGGCCATACAAGTCAATTCGAACGACTTCAAAAGGCGAGGGAGGACAAGGAAGAGGTTGCATTAGACCAGCCGGAGCAGTTGTCGGTCGTTTTCGCCGTTGGCAATGAACACAGGAGGCGACGTACTTAGCGACGGCTGAACAAAGGCCAGGCCAAAAACAACGACTTCGTATTTTGTCGTAAGTCTTGTGATAGCCTAAATGAGCGGCGGTTGGATCATCATGAAAGGCTTCCAAAACTTCACGTTGCATAGAACGTGGGATGACGGGTACCCAATTGTTGCCATCGATATGGTAAATATAGCGACATAAAGCATCACCGACAAGCTTAAATTGTTTAAGTTATCGACGGAGTCTGGCGTTTGGAGGAAGAGTAGAGCCGGTCAAGCGGTCAACAATGGTGCGGCAGTATGGGTCGATACGTTATTGTGACACAAAGATGGATAGGGTAGCAGGTGATGAACTTAGCTCTGCGATTGGAGAGGTGCTGTCGTTTTGGAGTATCGATGGTGAGTGACTTCCGCTAGGCAAAGGACAGCGCGATAGAGCATCAGCATCTTGATGCTTCTTCCCAGATCTGTAGGCGACATCGAAATCATACTCCTGCAAGCGAAGCGCCCAGCGACCGAAGTGACCCGACATAAAAGCCAGCATAGGGCGTTATGGTCGGTCACGACGGTAAAATGACAGCCGTGAAGATATGGTCGGAATCTTTTCACTGCCCAAACAACAGCAAGGCACTCCTGCTCAGTGATAGTGTAGTTCTTTTCTGGAGCGGTAAGAGCACGACTTGCGTAAGCAACGACGCGTTTGCGTGAGTTTTTGTCATGCTGCAAGAGTACCGCGCCAAGACCATGACTACTTGCGTCGGTGTGAAGAATGGTGGGTGCGGTGGAATCGAAGTGGCACAGTACCGGATCCGACGTGAGGGCTTGCTTCAATGCCATGAAAGCGCTTTTGCAGTCTTCGGACCAAATGAAGGGGGCGTTCCTTGCGAGGAGTTGATGGAGCGGAGACGCAAGTTCCGCGAAGCCACGTACGAAACGGCGGAAGTAAGATAACCCAAGAAAGCTGCGCAGGTCCTTTTGACGTAGTGGACGAGGAAAATCGAGAACAGCGGCAAGCTTCTCGGGGTCAGGCCGAATTCCTTCTTTGCTGACAAGGTGGCTGAGAACCTTGATTGTCTTGCTAGCAAAGGTATATTTCTTGGTGTTAAGCTGTAGAATGGCTTTTGCAAGGCATGTGAGGGCTTCGTCAAGACGTTGTAGATGCTGCGAGAACGTGGATGAAAACACTACTATGTCATTGAGATAGCACAGACAAGTTTTTCATTTCAAACCACGCAATACGCCGTCTATCATGCGTTCGAAGGTGGCGGGTGCATTAAAGAGTCCAAAAGGCATCACATTGAACTCGTACAACCCATCTGGCGTTGAAAATGCGGTCTTCTATTTATCAGACTCCGACATTGGTATCTGCCAGTAGCCTGACCTAAGGTCGAGGCTAGAAAAATACTCTGCGCCCTGTAATGAATCCAGTGCATCGTCGATCCGAGAGACGGGATAAACATCCTTGCGCGTTATTTTGTTTAGCGCACGGTAATCGACGCAGAAACGCACTGTCCCTTCTTTCTTTTGAACGAGAACAACTGGGGATGACCAGGGACTCGAAGAAGGACGTATGATGTTGCGTCGTAGCATGTATGAGACGTTTTCCTCGACGATGTTGCGTTCTGCCTGAGACACGCGATATGGACACGCGATATGCTCAATGTTGAGCGTTCATACTTGTCCAATCGTCCATTAAAAAGCAATTATTGCACATATATTAGGCACCTTACCAATACGTATATGCTCTGTATGTGCGTCTTTTACTAGAAAAAGCATACTTAAGCAAATCTCAGGACCGTATCGGTTATCACGCTGCACTGACCATGCAACACTTGCATGAAAAGGCGAGTGTTTCCAACGCTTTGCTAAAACAACATGGTGGTGGCACCTACCGTCAGCTTGCGTTATACACCTTATCACCACCGAGACGGGTGTGCACGCCCGTCTCTGAGCCACACGTTTCGTTTTCCGAGAAAACTGCCAGATGGCACTCATGTCGCACGCGTGACGTGACTTGATTCGCTCGTTCGCCTCCGCTGCACGTTTGAGGCACTTTAACGCAGCGCCTCCAGAATACCATTCGTCAGTTTCTTACACAGAACATCAAATAAATGTTTTGCTCACTTTTTCTACACACAAGACTATCGTCATTCGACGATATTTGCAGATTAATATGCTGATACGAGACCACTTTTTTGTGGATGCCTGGTATTGTAAGGTTTATGACTGGCTGTTTGAGGAGCCTTGTAGAAACTTAATGTACCACTGCAGGTATGAAGCCAGTTGGCAGAGAGTCGTCATGGGCTGTTACTGTTCTATAAAAGGCAGTGTGACGCCTGTCCGCTGGTAGAGAGGCTAAGTGGTGGCGGAAAGTTTGGGCAACATGCCTTATGTGTGTTCTAAGAGTTTCAATTTCAGTATGGGTGTGCACGAGGAGGTGTTTAGCGAAGGCTATAGTCGCCATCGTTTTGGCAACCTGAGGCAGTCCTAGAGAGATTCCGAGGGCCTTTGCCTGAACGCTTCGTATCATTCAGTGACCTATTTTGCTAACGGTAGATAATGCGGGCAGGTTGCATCGTAGAAAGCTGAGAAAAAACACCTTGTACAGTCGTAGCATAGCACTGGGCTGCATTTCCTCAGTCTTGCCAGCAGAAAACTTGACAATGTGGCGAATTCCCGTCAATCGATTTTTCGGATACGACATATGAGGGCCCCACTATATGTCTCTGTTCACTGTGACACCCATAAATTTATGAGATTCACAGTAAGATATATTTTGACCGTTGCTTGGCACACTGTAATTTGTCATGTGTGCGCGCGTAAATGCCAGAAAAGTGCACTTTCCGGTAGAAATTTTTAGTCCTCGACTGCAGAGGTATAAAGCAGTTGCATTAGCAGCTTTATGGACACTCGCTCGTAATTGCAGGCGAGTTATCGCAGATTTTATCTGCCTATGTTGATGGACAAGTATTGCTTGGTGGATGCGTATGGAGAGCGATCAGTGTTAGATCCAAAACATGGGGCTTAATGCACCACTCTGAAGAACGCCACGACCACTGAAACGTGCAGAGGTGCTCGTGGCTTCCATGCTCCCCAAAACGTATCGCATGTTGAGATAGTTGCGTATTAACTTAAACATTGGGGCACCCACTCCACTTTTTTTAGTGCGGCAAGGACAACTTCATTAGTAACTTATCACAGGCTCCTTTGACGTCGAGGAACAAAGAGGCACGTAGACGCTTACGGCCTTTCTTCTGCTCAGCCTATGATTAGGAGATGACAGCAAACATTGTACTGTCCTTCATAACTGCGTTAAATGCTTACGACAGTCGAGAGACTCACTTCAAGTAATCCATCATTGGAATTCCTGCTTCTCTAGCCGATACTGGATTTTCTTCAGCATACGTATAGCAGTGCGTAAATCTTTAAGTTTAATCATGTGCTGGTACCTTCTTTCAGCTCGTCCTCGTAAGGATCACAGCTGCTCCAGCTCTTTGTTCATGTCCGTGGCTTTCACAGAGCACGGCGTCGTACACACCGTCTCTTGTACAGTGCTCTTGATGGTCTCTTGTATGATATGCGTTCTTGACATCGGTCTTCCATACGAGACTGAAACTTCGTCAGGTCCACTCTTTTCATCGTGTCGCGAATTTTACTAGGGGACAATCCTTTGATCTTGATGTATGTGGGAATGTGTTCACTCCCATGTGGTCCTTCATCCAAGACCCACTAAACATGCTTCGTGAGGCTTTGCGTAACAAAAGCCAAGAAATCTGCTGCATGTGGAGCCACGTAAAAATGTAAGACTGCCAGCGTTAGTAACCAAAGTTCATTGTAGGAGGCAAAAGACACCGAATGTCTGCCCTTCGTGTTGGTCGTCTGGCTTCCCTATACAGTATGAAGAGCGTTACAATCTTCGGTGATAAGCCACGTGCGCTTAGCTATTGATGCTATAATGTCTTGTAGGCCTTTGTGACCTGATTGTGATAGATATGGACCAACCACATGGATGGTAAGCCTTCTATTTTTCACTCTTCAGCATACGCATTGAGTTCCGTCATGAGGTAGTACAAGTTTAAGAATGTAAGTGAGGTCTCGACGAACTAACACCAGAAGCTTGCTGCTTTCAATAACAGTAGGCCACCTAATAGGTTCGTATCCAAAACATCTTATCGCAATCTGTAGGTTCGGCTCACAGATGACGATTACGACAAACCTATTGACATCCACATATCGACGAAAATCAGCAATGCGCGATCTTGGTGCCCTGGAATTCCACTGACATATTGCTGCTTGTCAGACCTCGTCCCTGAAAGACAGTAGTGGGTTAGCCACGATTCATACACTCTATGGCGGAAAGCACTAGACTCTAGGGCTGCCGCCACTAGACTCAGTGCGTCCGTTACTGGAAGGGCACTTTCGGCCGAAGGTGTATTCATGTTGTTTAAAGGATGATCGCAGCATGACCATCACGTGCTGATCTTTCTTCCTTGCCGCTGCCTTGCGCTTGTTCTTGAGGTGGCTTCTGTTCAGGCTCAACTGATCGTGTTGGCTTATTGGTTGGGCATTTTTTTCGGTGAGTGAGATCTTCCAGTTTGTTTTATTTTGGCGCAGATGTTCGCCTTGCTATAGGAGCCGCGCCTGACGGTATTTCTTGAGATTGTCACTTTCTCATTGAATGTGGTACTGTACTTCGTGAAGGCCTTTGACGATGAGGGCTTCCTCGCCGGGATTTTCGCGTGGTTTCTCTTTGAGTCGAATTGTCTCGCATCATTTGTCTTTGTATGAAAATCTCCATTTTTTTCTGAAGACAGACTTTGGCGGAAGCACTGTGAGTGCAGCGGAAATTCAGCACTTCAACGTAGTTACAGTTCAGATGTCTTCTTAGCGGTGTTCGGCACATCGGGGGCACATTGCTGAATTACTGCAAACGCCTTTACGTAGCCAATCTTTTGGCAATTGAATTACCGCATAAGCTTCGGAATAAATGGGTGAACCTAGGGATGAAAATGGCCAATCTTCATATAAGAGAGAAGGAACATTCCTTCTAATGTTATCCGCACACAACGTGTGTTGCCTAGGCAATCTGCATTCACAATTAAGTTGTTTTAGAACTAGAAAATTTTCATTGGCGAGATCAGTGCCTGTGTCATAGTTGACTCCTGTAACGGTGGCACTAATCGCTTGTGTGAAAAGCTGGACTTCGATGTTTCCCAGATGCGATATATGCGGTATCGTGTTCAGAGCACTTGGATCCGTCACGTCGATTGTCAAAATATTTTTCTCGTGTTTACCTTGATGTCCCTTATCTCGTCTGGCACAATGTTTTCAATATACAAGGACAGTGCTTGCCTGCTCAAGCCTCGTATATTGTCAGTTATATGGTTTTGAGACAGAGAAATATTCCACAGTTTAATGTATAAACAAGCCTATGGGCATGCGAAAAGAAGTACTTCAATAACATTTGCTTAAACGCTCGCTTTATCTGGAAAGAAGAAAGTGGTCAAGTCCAACGTAGCAGTTGTTCAAGTTTGCTCTGATGTCAGGTAGTGAAGAAATGCACACTTGCCGAGCAATTTCGTGCAGTTTCTATACGGTGCTAATAATCGGTTTGTGGGGTTTTGATAACAAGCATAGATGGCGTTTACTGAGACGCGTGCTTTTTGTGCAATTTGTGGACGTTTCAGAAACAGGAAGCTTTGTGGTCCCACTGCAGTGATTTGGACTTCTTGAGAGAGTAGAATGAAATGTTCGTATCATGAACGCAATATTGGAGAATAAAGAATTTCTTTTTAGCAATGCTTTATACAGGATTGCCAGGATAAAGTTATTGCTTTTTTCAATTTGCACACACTTTCATAATTACCCGGTTGTCGGATATACTTCCTTAATAGTAAGCATTCGCTAATGTTATGTTAGATTTTTTTCAAAGGCTATGATTTCGTTTTACTCTCCTTTTGCCCTGACTGCGGGCTGGCAGGGGAGAGCCTTACTCGAAGCATTCCTTACTTATCTGCTGCGGGATCAATTTGAGAGGAACAATTCAGTTTTTTTTGTTTTCTAAAGCTCAGGCATTAGTCATCTGAGAGAAGTGTTAATTTTTTGAAATGTGTAGTCGCACTCTACCATAGAAACCGGAATATCAAATTCGAAAACCATTTTTTTTCTGCCCAGCAAGATGAATGTATGATCCATAGCCTAGCATGAGGTGAAGCACTTGGACTTACGCGTAAGTACATCGAGATAAATAAGTAAACCGTTAAAAAACCAAACTCCTCCAACGTGAAAATTTCAACATTGAGTCTTCCACACCCATTACTAGAATTTTAAGGTAGGCTTCGCACATAACAGTGCGATGGCGCATAAAAAATCAGCACAACGGAATTTTCTTTCTGTTGAGCGAAGAGCAGCAGCCAGTTTAGTTCCTATGTGGGTAATAATGTATCAAAACATAACAGACCCACCTATTTCATAGTATTCAGATTATATTTGCCGCCTTACCAGCCTTACAAATAGCAACCACTTCATAACACTACATAGCAACAACGTTGCGTAGACGTTGCACAACATCCCATAACCTTGCAAAGCATAGCAATGTTTTGAAAATGCCAGATATAATTTCAACGCACCAGAAAGACAAAGTGATGAGTATGAAATACTCAACTTTGCGCTACCTTATATTTGAAGTTGTTTACAAGCTGAATGTGTAAATAAAACAGCATACAAAAGCGAATTGATACTGTAGCAATATGGCAGAGGTGCCATTAGTCAGAGCAATTATAACAACATCGCCATACAATTCATTATCACGGCATGTTTTGCCAAAAAACCGGTTTTTGTGCACTGCCGTGTTGGTTTCGCAAAGCCGATGGCATAATTTGTGGACCGTCGCATCGCAAGAGCATGCGTACATGTATAGATCATACAGACAACATCGTAACGAAAAAGTTTATCGATCGCTCGCTGTGTAACCGTCACCACGTGTCGGTGTACATTATCTGTCGATAACGTAAGCAAGCAAGTGCTAATCATGAGCTGGTGCACTGGTGTACCTTGGCGACTGCAGCTCGAAAAGAACCTATGGCCATCGTGGACCAACGTAATCATTTTGCTCTCCATCCTTCTAAAGTTATTTAGAGTAGCACATCGAAACGTCCCGTGTGATTATGATACATGGAGTAGTAAACACCTTGAAGAAAGATAAAAACTCAGAAACTTCAGGGAAAACTCAGAAAGACAACACATAAGAAACAGACAAAACACCGCGACACGAGGCGGTGCTCTGAATTTGCAAGAGACAATATTGTAATCGTTCGTGAATTTTGTGATCATGTACGAAAAGCCTCTATTGCGGCAAAAATGGAAAATTGTGTAGGTGCTCCAAATTGGCATATTTTACCCAAAATATTGAAGCAATAATTCTGTTTTTATTCCAAAAGAAGACAAGGTAGAATGCTATAGCTAGCATAGATTTTTACAATGAAGCAACAAACATCTGTTACCGGTGTTTGTAATTTTATGAAAGCATGCAGTGCAGCTAGAAATGTTTAAACAATCAAGTTATTCATTTTTGGATGTTTTCTATGGAGACACTGCGAAAGAGCAGTGGCATAACTAATCTATAGAGGAGAGTTTGTTTTGTATTTTGGCGACCAACTTGCCATGTCTAAAATTTATTTTATGGGAGTGATCTCTGCTTTATTCTTGAACAATTGGCTGTAAATCTGCAAGAACTTCTTCAGTATTGCCGAATATTATTTGTGTAATGAATGACTGATAAGTTATTACTCCTGCTTCCAAACTACCACGCGCTACTCAAAGATGTGTCAATGCAATTTTGTAGCACTGACAGCTTCATGTTGTCTTGCATATTGGTTGTTCTAATTGAGTTTAAAAACGTGTAAGGCAACTGGAAACGAATTTGTGTGAACCTAATGCGAGACTATGTTGTCAAACACATCTATCCACAACTGCGTAGATGTTAATATGGCTACAATTAGTGTTATTACTTCTTGTTACAACAAGAATCATTCACTCAATTTTTTTTTTGCTTACGAAAATTCTGCAGGTATAGAGAAGTCAGATTTGGTACAATTCAACGAGGCAACTTTGCGAAAAAATATCTGGGTCCAGTTTCGGACACAAAAATTGCACACTAAGAAAAAAAACACCCAACGTTATGCTACAGCAATGCTGGCAAAAAAAAAAAACTAGCCCCTCCCCCCCCCACACACACACCCACACGGAAAGAGAGAGACAGCCAACAACAGTTTACGGAACATATGATATCCATGAAACATAACAATGATTATTAGAAGAAATAAAAACGAAGTGTTTTCTGAGGCGATCACTTGCACACCGCTTAAATGGGACCGCGCGAAGCTGGAAAAATTATCCGCTATATATATATAGGGATGGTAGTCCTTGCGTCTATGACGAAGCGCAAATGAGACCTCTTCAGTACCACTGTTTTTTTGAACCTTCGACCTGTGAAAGAAGCCTCAATAAAGAATGTGGTACTGATAAAACAATGTTGACAATTGAAGGAGAGACCACGATGTCAACCCCGAATTATAACACCAATTTTTTTTTTCAAAATGCGCATAGTATACGAAGTTTTTTTTTTAGTATGGAAGCTGGGAAGAGATAATTCATTGTTGTGAGACCTTGGCCAAATTTCTGGTAGTCAAAGGAATTTGTGATGAAGTAGTTATGTTTTAGTACTTTTGAATCTGCTTCGTTTCCCGCTATCCTTAAAAAAACGTTTCAGTTTTGTTCAGCGTTGTATCTCCCTGCCTGTGACAGTAACGTGACACGGCATGGTCACTGCAAGTGTCTCATTGTGACGAATGAGTGAAGTAGTGGCTGGCGCAGCAGATTTCAGCCAAATATGAATCGTTAATGGCTAGTGGAAAAATTAGAAGTGTGATCAATGTTTTACGTTGTCGTGTCCCATGATTTCTAAAATAGTTGTGATGTAAATATGCGGCAGGTTTCGCTCCTGATAAACAGGAAAATTCAACAACGTTGTCCGTATAAATCTCTCGTCATTGAACAGAAACGCAACTGGCTTAAGTCCGCATTAAAAAGAAACAGCAATTTCTCTATAAGCAATACATAGCTTCTTTTTATTTTATTTGTATCACTGTTATTCCAGAAACACATGTTTTCAGCGCTGTGTTTTAACTTGGCGGGAAATTATTTCGTAGACACAGAAAAACAAACATGCAAATGAGATACATGTGAGTAAGCAGTTTCTAATTTGTATCATGGTAAACTTTCCCGCCCATTCGAACAAAATATCGCACCAAGGCAATGACAGGGTGTTAGCAAATGCTTAATGTCATCCCAGCTCGCTGAACACTTAACACAATAAAAAAACAGACTCGCTTCTAAAACTTGTTCTATTAAACAGGTCCTGAAAAACATGAGTGTAAATAATTGACGATAACTCAATTATAAAGCTATTTAGTTGATGATCGCATCACTTCGCTAGGGCACGGGATAGATTTATCATGAAACTTTGCTGATTTTTTAAACAATATCCTTGCATTTCAAAGCAAAAGAGAGAATAATGACAGTGTGAAATTCTGTCTGAAACTTGCGGGACGAGCCATGTGCTCTGAAAGTAGCGCTTCCACCATTAGCAACTAAAAAAAAGAATAGTGGCCCGTTTTAATACGCCTGGCATTATGCGGCAAATCGGTTCGTTTAATATCCCAGAACCCACACTTCAAGGTGATCTATTCAATTATCTTAAAAAGAAGAGTGGTAATATTAGTGGGATTGCATTTAAGTACCGTTGATCGGAGATATTGTTCAAAAAGCTGTCTTTGTTGATATGCATGCCTATCGTTTATTTGGGCTGCAATGAGCAGTAGTTGCCATTCGTTTACATATATTTGTTTATAGGTTCTTACATTCCGGATCTATCGCATTGTTGCTCCAAATCACGCCATAGCGGTCTGCATCTACAATATGGTTACACTGCGCTCAATAGCGAGGCATCCACGCAACATCGAGCAGTTTGTTTTTAAGGTGGGTGCAAAATACCCAGGAATAACGTTCGTCATTTTTTAAACGTGGACCTGTATCGAAGAACATCGGTGTGGTCGCAATTCGCCCCTATAGAAATGCTCTCGCCGTGGCATTCGTAAGAAGTGTGCACAAGCAGATTCACACACGAGCACCTACACACATTAACACAAACGCCCCTCCGCACACCTAAGGTGGAGTGATAGAACATACGTTGGGAAAAATTGAAGTAAACATTCAGTCACACTGCGTAAAGGGAAAATAAAAGCGGCATTAATTATCCACTGGCAACTGCGTACTGTAAGCAAGCCCTATCCGAGTTTAGAGTTTTCGTGGCTCATGACCTCTGAAAACACTCTCGCGTTTAAAATTACTACCTCGTGTTGGATTAAAAAGTGTTTTACCACCACCTATGAGGAACGTAGTAAACGGATGTTTAAATTCAGTTCTACCTCGTGGGGAGTATTCTATCACGTGATGTTTTACCTGAGCTTCATAGTTTATTACCTCGTGGCTGCAAGCTGCAGCTGCTTCGGCTGCTTTTGCCGCGTACCCCCCGAGTGATGCTCTCAGTGAATCATGAAGGTAGGCGAGGACTGCACATGTTTTCTTCTGTTTTTTTTTGAAAATTTGGTATGGCATCGTCGCGCCTCACGACTGAGGTCTAGTCAACACACTTTCACTGGAACTGGGAGCAGCATCAGCACAATGAGCGAGAAAAGCAATCTGAGAACGAAAAAAAAACTAGGGCCCGCTACAAGAAAAAAAAAAACTGCTGGAAACTTGTCCTGCATATTTTCGCAAATTGTTGGTTCTTGCTGCAAGCACGAGAGTAAATTTTTACTTTTGAGTGGTAGGTGGTGAAAAAAACAAACATAATAGGTTATGCGCTAAAGGACAAGTGGTTTACCCAGTTGTTGAGGTTATTACAGATTATATTCGTTTACGGTGTGCCTTCATTCAAACGAAGAGATTAACCAGGAGACTATGTTCAGAATTCCGTATTGTCTTTCCTTCATAGTTGCTAATTTCACCTCTGTAAAAACAATTGGGCAAACTTGAAGCTTTCCATCACATTTCAGCGATATCTTGAAAAATAAAAAAATCGGCAGATCCCACGTACCTGAAAATGAACTTTATGCGGAGCACGCGACGAAAAGGTGACCATGTTGCATTTGCTTTTGAGCGTAACGTCATGAAATGACACTAAACATATGCACAAATGTTTCACGCAGAGACATATGTTGAAGAGTTGCAGATGTTTATAAAACCAGATTTCCACTTGCACAACGATGTCAGCTGGAAATGTGTTTTAGCAACACGAGAAGCTGATATGAAGCGCTGTTGCTCGCGAAGAAGCTGACCCTTGACAATGCTACTTAAGTCAATTTCAGCACATGGCACCTACCCCCAATTGACGTTAACCCGACGTGACGGCTGTATGAAAGGAGTACATATCTAATGTTAATAAAATTGGGTAGGCAGCACTGCAACCACTATTGACTTTTTTACGAAGATTAGGCAAAAAAAGACTAGAAGAAGACGAAGCGATTCTTTGTAGAACACATCTCGCTCGTCTCAGTGCTTTTCTGGACTTTTCGCTGCAGTTGTGGGGTGTATTGCCCCATACGTTGCGGTAATGGATGTACAACCTCACGAGGTGACGTCCGCCTCCAGTTCGACCGCGGCCACTACCTCGAGGAAGCGAGGAAACACATCCAGTGAGACCGATGACACTGAGCTGTACTCCGCATCTTGGGACAAGTCCTCAGACGGTGGGTTTCAACCTGTCCTGCACCGCAAGGCCAAGCGACGGATCATCAATTCATCGCCGGTGTCAAGTACAGCCACCGTGAAAAAGGCGCCCAAGCGATGGCGCCATTCCATCCTGTTCGTGCCAAAAAACGCTACCGAAAGTCTGCGTGCTCTGAACAGGCAAGCGCTTTCGCTCTATTTCGAGAACACTGTGCCGAAGGAGATTAAAGATGTACGGCTTAATACAAGAAGAAACATCCTGGCTGTCGATGTGGTGCACCCGAGTGCGCTGAGCACGCTGCAACAAGTAACACAACTGGGAAACATTGCAGTTAGGTCCATCATACCAGCCGATGGTGCGACCACATCAGGAGTCATTTACGACATTAACACGGAAATCCCAAACGCAGACCTTCCAATACTTATAAAACCAGCGAGTCAAGACAACGTCATTGTCAGCGTTGGACGGCTTGGTAACACACGCTGTGTGAGAGTAACGTTCAAAGGTGACTGTCTTCCCGCATACGTGAAGGTTGGCCACTTTCGTCAACAAGTTGGACCGTATAATCCTAAACCCGTGCAATGCTTCAATTGTCAGAAGATCGGCCATGTAAAGGGTGTTTGCAGGAGCTCCGCAGCGTTCCCCCCGGTGCGCCGAACCACACGTGGAAGACAACTGTAGCGCTAACCACACTGAAGTTTCCTAACTGTCAGGGTGCTGACAAGGCTTCTTCGAAAGAATGTCCGCACATAGAGAAAGAATTTTCTATTCTGAAGCAAATGATACGAGACAGCTCAAACCACAAAGAAGCTGCTGAGAAAATCTGGCGAAGACGACGTCGCCGTCGAAGGTCTTCACGTCGGACAGCGCCAACTTCAGGCAATAAGTCAAACGCATCAGGAAAGATCGCCAGCTGCAGTTTCCAGCACGGCAAACACAGACGTTGGAAACGAGCAAAGGGGCAGGCAAGTCTCTACAGAAGAGTGGCCTCCACTTACGCGTACACAACGCTCAGAAGAGCCGCAGCAGAAGCAGTCTGCTTCAGAGCAAGCTGCTGCAATGGAGGACTCGCGGAACACAGATCAGCAAGTGATAGCTCTTTTGCGACCCTTAATTAACGCCATTCGCTTGTTGTTAAGCAACATGTACACACCGTCAGCAAGAAGTGCATTGCAATTACTGGACGCTTTGAGTGCAGTACTCGCAGCGCTTGGGTGAATAATGGCTCACCAGCCACTGTCTTTCAGAGAAGAGGTCCCAAAGCAGCGAATACTTAATGGAATGCCCGGGGAGTGAGGTCACGCATCGCCGATTTCCATCGGTTCGTGTACACCAATAGTTCCCCATCATTGTCATCTGCGAGCCAAATTTGCAGAAAGAAATCAGACTTTCTGGTTATGAGTCATTCATGTCGTCTACAACTGTGGACAATAGCAAAGTTCTGATATTTATTCGCCGCGACCCTCACCTACATCCATTATCCGCTGTCACCCCATGACGACAATCAATATATAACAGTGAAAAGGAGACTTACCATCACGGTTGTGCGTGCCTAGCTCTCTCCGTCAAGTCGTTTCGACCATACAAGACTACATTGTATCCTGTCAGCAACTTCTCACCCATGCATTATAATTGGCGACTTCAACGCCCATCATACAATCTGGGGAAGTTCGAAGACCAATGTTAAAGGCAGAAAGTTGGTGTCCTTCGCCTCCGACAACCAACTTTTCTTGCTAAATAATGGCAGTCCAGCGTTCCTACGTGGTTCAAGGTATAGCAGCTGCCTTGACCTGGATTTTGTCTCACGAGGCCTCATCAGGCATGCTGAGTGGTTTCCAGACATAGAAATGCATGGAAGTGAACACATTCCCACTTACGGTCAAAATCGAAGGATTGTCCCATGCTAAGATACGCGATAGTGTTCAGAGAGTGGACTGGTTGAAATTCTAGTCTCGCATGGAAGAGCAATGTGAAGCAAACATATCCCTCGACATGGACATAATTAAAAGCACAATACACGATACTACGTGTACCCTCACCTGCTCTCCCAAAGTAACGGAATTTGACATCGAGCTACAACGACTTCGAGCACTCCAACGGCGTGCTGAAGGAAGATACCGACGCACAAAGGCAATAGAAGACTTACGGATTGCTCGACGTATACAAAAGAAGATTCAGCACCGGATAATTAAACTCGAGTCACAACGTTGGACTGTTTTTTGTGAGTCACTTGAGCCACGAAAACCTTTATTCCAATTGTGGAAGTCGGTACGAGGTCTCCGCACAAAATCCACTCAGTGGTCACCATTCAGGGCTCTCACACTTTCTGAACAGAGACGCGGCATTGACGTGGCAGAAGACTTCTGTGCTGAAGTATCTGGGCCACTCGCAGGGCCCAATAGCCTGTTGCCCTCAAGTAACTGTCCACAATCACTGGATTCCCGCAGGGATATGCCTTTTTCAATCGTGGAGCTCAAAGGAGCACTAGCTTTGTGTGGACGCACGTCGGCACCAGGTCCCGATAGAATTTCTTATAGGGCCTTGTGTCATCTGGGTGAACGCGCGAGAATCTTCCTTTTGGAGTTGTACAACAAATCCTGGCAAGATGGAATGCTCCCGAGAAGCTGGAAGACAAGTCGCCTAGTTTCACTTCTGAAACCAGGCAAGTCACCATTGGAGCTCTCATCTTATCATCTGATCGCATTGGCTAGTTGTGTATGCAAAGTTATGGAGAGGATGATCCTGGGTCGCCTGGAGTGGTTCTTGGAGTGTAACAACATCTAACCAGATGTCATGGCAGGATTTAAGCGTGGTTGAGCATCGATTGACAACGTAGTCGACCTGGTCACTTACATCCAACACGAGAAAGGCCGTAAGCGTCTCTGCGCATCTTTGTTCCTAGACGTTAAAGGGGCGTATGACAACGTTACGCATGAAGCTGTTCTCACCGCTCTCGAAGATATAGGAGTAGGTGGTCGGATGTATCGCTGGATACGTAGTTATTTGTCAATGCGATCCTTCTGTGTCAGCACTGAAGACGGTGCAACCTCTCCACATTACAGCCACCGCGGCGTCCCCCAGGGTGGCGCACTGAGCCCTGTACTGTTCAATCTTACGTTAATTGCTTTCACTGAGCATCTGCCAAGCACGATCAGGCTATAAATGTACGCAGAAGATATCTGCGTTTGGGCATCGGCTGTAAACACGCCTGCAGTTACGAGAAAGAATTCAAAAACCTGCCGCTGAAACATTACGCTACCTACGAAATCGAGGCTTGGAAATTTCTTCCGAGTAATGCACCCTCGTAGCTCTTACACGAAAGCCTATGGACAAGTACACTATAAGCATCAATGGTCAAACTGTACCATACGCTCGATCGCACAAGTTTTTGGGCGTCATAATTGACAGGAATCTATCATGGAGCGATCACGTTTCGTACATGAAGAAACAGTGAATGGACATCTGTAATATACTGAATTTCTTTGCAGGGAAGACTTGGGGAATATCTCCCAGTGCAATGCTACAGCTGTACAGAGTACTTTTTCTCGGTTTTCTGCGGTACAGTTCACCGGCATTCACCAATGCAAGCAAATCGAGCCTTGGAACGCTACAGAGTGTTCAATCCCAGGCACTCCGGATTTGTCTCGGCTTGCCTCGTAGTGCGTCGACAATAGCTACTATAGCTATCGCCGGTGACCACCTCATCACGACACATATCGACGGTGAGGCACTCAGGACACATATAAGGCATATCGCTCGGACACCCTGCCACCACCTAGCCTCTTAACAGCAGACAGGCCACGTTCGTCATTTTGCCAAACGGTCACCACATATCGCGATTCTTTGCCAACGTGCTTCACACCCACCGCCAGGCCTTCGACTCCTCCCTGGTGCCTGACTCAGCCTAACATCAGGCTACCTATACCTGACATCCAAAAAAAAGCAGATATGTCGTCACCTGCTTTTAGACAGCTTGCTCTGCTCTTGTTATACGAGACGTATCAAGGCTGTATACACGTATACACCGACGCTCTGTTTTACAGAAGACTTCAACAGCATCATTTGTTATACCGATAAAAGACACGACAAGAAAATTTAAGACCTCCCACCTTACGACATCAACGGGAGCATAGCTCACAGCTCTTCATGCCGCATTGCGATTCATCAACGACCAACAGCCACAAAAATGAACAATTTTCAGTGACTCAAAGGCGGCACCTGCAATCCCTTTCATCACCTTTACGCAACGGCCCGTACGAACAGCTGGTATTTGAGATTGCAGAAAAGACCCACCAACTCATTGAGGAAGGACATGAAATAGCCTTTCAATGGCTTCCAAGTCATTGTCGAATAATTGGCAATGAACAGGCCGATCGAGCTGCCCCTTCTGCCCATACTGAAAGCGATGAAATACCAATTCCGCTTTACAGAACTGACGCTGCACGGAAACTCCGCATGCTTGCTCGCAAGCGCACCACGTCACAATGGAACGAGTCACATTTCATCCATGTATGGTTAGGTACTTCAGACCCAACTCTCAGTCTTCGAATTCCTCCGGAATTACGCCGACGAGACGCTACTATGCTGTGCAGATTATGCTTGGGCGTCGCATTTACCAATGCGTACGCGTTCCACATAGGAATGGCTGACACTGCTGCATGCGACCATTGCGGCAGTGATGAAACAACTTGGCACATTCTGTGTGAATGTCCACATTACTGCTCACAGAGAAGTCACTCTGCATTGCACTAGAGGAACTAGACAACCAGCCTTTTTCGGAAGAAAGAATCCTGCGCTGCCGACAGGACTTTATGTCGCAAAAGTAGGCTGTGAAAGCGCTCCTGCGCTTCTTGCGTTCAACCGGCCTGTCCAAACGACTGTGACCGCAACTCCCTGAATGTGTGCGCATGTGGTTTTTTCTTTCTAATTTATTTTATACCTCTCTGTATCTATCCTATTTCCGACCCTTTTCCCCACCCCCGTACAGGGTAGCAAACCAGTTCGTCGAGGTTAACCTCCCTGTCTCTTCCTTTTATTTATTTCTCTCTCTCTCTCTTTACGAAGTTTATCGTCTATTTGAAAAGTAGTTCCGAGACCTGGCGTAGCTCTGTGGTAAAATGTTGACTGCCACGCAGAATGCTTGGGTTTGATTCCTGCTGGGATCATGAAAACTATTATTTTGCATTCGCGGGCGGCCAATGCTGGCCTATGTCAGGTTTCTCTTAACGCTGACATTTATTATATGCCTTCGTTGGGTCGTTCGCTCCAATGTTGGGTATTTCTTAACCCTCACGCAATTAAAGTTTGCCCATGTGTGTTCTCATCGTTCCTGGGTAGATACTAAGTGTCAATCAGCTGAGGCGCATACCCCCTTACCAGCGGCACATACCCGTTTGTGAGTATGTGCCGCTGTCTGACGGGAAGTGTTTGACGACGTACACGACGGGATCGTGACAATATTCGTGTCTTGCCCAGCGCGTCATATTCGTCAAACCATATACCCCCTAATGCTAATTTTGGGTTCACGCCAAGTTAAGGGGTTGACCACGAGAGCACCCAAACGTAAACGGCTAGATAGATAGATCGATAGATAGATAGATAGATAGATAGATCGGATAGATAGATAGATAGATAGATAGATAGTTAGAGAGTTCAGATAGATAGATAGATAGATAGATAGATAGATAGATCGATAGATAGATAGATAGATAGATAGAGAGTAGATACGCTCAAAGTTGCCGAAGTTCACTAAGAAATGCTTCGGATTAAAAAAAATTATCAGAAACGGTGAAGTGCATTACATTACCGCTTGTTCGGGCTTCTATTGCGACCAGATTTCTCAGCAGCAGCTGACACTACTCGTCTCTTGGGAGCACGCATAGACTAATGGGACTTTATAGCCAACCTAATCGTGCGCAGCTATGGCTCAGCTCGATAAAGTTGACGGAAAATCTCGCCCAGTGCTTGTATTTCATCCTCGTAAAGAGCTCCATTATTATGGTAAGTCTCGGTATTTGGTGCTATATATCAGCACTGCATTAATTTGGCAAGCATTCAATGCCACAGAAGTAGCCACGAGAATTTAGTTTAACAATTTCTATAGCTTTATTGATATTTAGGAGGCGCCCATAATATATTCAAGGGTCTGCTTCTTACCCTTCATTTTCTTCGGTAACTATATCAATAAAATAATTATAACAATAATACACATAGGTTGTCAGCAAAAATTATTTGATTAGGATAGCAATTCTGCGAACACATAGGTCAAATTTTGCTCATCACCGTCACCTAAAATGGCTTTCTACGAGCTGTGCTCTAACCAGTTCCTTCGCTATGCATCAATACATAGCACGAAGATTGCCGCGCTCTTAGTATCGACCGAGATACCTTGGCAGCGTTTGTATACAGCTACGCCAGGTCGGATCTCGCTGTTTACCTAGATTTGTATAACATTTGAAGTTATTGACCCGCAGGTCGCGGGATCAATTCCAGCTGTGGTCGCTACATTTCCGATGGAGGCGGAAATGTTGTAGGCCCGTGTGCTCTGATTTGGATGCACGTTACAGGACCCCAGTTTGCTGAAAATTCCGGAGCCCTCCACTGCAGCATCTCTTATCATATGGTGGTTTTGGGATGTTAAACCCCACAAATAAAGGAACATTTGAAGCGATTCATATCGCATTCCTACCTTTGCCTTTTTTCTTATTTGTTGTTAGCGCCGTGGAGTGTAGCAATTCTGAGTTCTGTATATCTCACAGAAAGCACGCTGATGCAAACCAAGGTTCTCAAAAAGAAAGTAAAACCGCCTGTTTTTTGGAGCGTGTTGTTGTTGTTCCTCGACGAAACCTTATTATACATTTTGTTCTATTAAACGGATGAAAATTGTTAGAATAAAATAGTCAGCGTTGAATCACGAAAAAAGCGCCTTCCAGCGCACCACCTCCAAATGCATCATAATCAAACCTGGAGTGGGACAGGGCGGTTGTGTTCACATGTGGTTTATTTTATTTTATTTAGTTTCACATACTGTTAACCCTTTGCAGGGTTATTACAGGAGTGGGAGCGAAGGGGAACCAAAAGAAAAACAGAAAACATTCACATCATAGTAACAATCAATTTTGGACCGAGCAGCCCTTCTCAACAAGTTCAAATTAAGGAGGCTGCATGCACGAGTTAAAGTGGTAGGGGCGAAAGAAAGAAGTATAATAAATCATAGCTGTAAAAGTTGGTGCAAATACAAATGTTGGCAAGTAGTCAATTCAAGGAAGTACACAAGGAAATGAAATACAATACATACTATGTAATCAGCGTTATGGTTAAGTACTATGTGTATTTGCAACATTGCTAGAAAGTCATCAACTGTACGCTGTTCGGCTATAAGTCGGTCAAGAGCATTCCATTCTCGAATGCATCTAGGAAAAAAGAATAATAGAATGTGTTATTGTTGCAAGAGTACTCTTGGAGTGTGTGATCATGTGTGTGACGTGTTTGCCCTTGTTGTCTTGGTTTTCACTTTTAGCGTGGTCTATTTTAAGACAGTTGTGCAATAACAGGTATAAGAACTTTAGGCGATGAATTTTTGCTCGACTTTCGAGTGTCGGCAAATCTGCGTGGCGTAGTAATTGTGTTGGGGATCGAGGCGACGATACCGGTTAAAAATAAATCTAATCGCTTTGCGCTGCACTCTTTCAAGCGTGCTGATACCACTATCCGTGAATGGAAACCAGATATGCTCGCATACTCCAAGATTGGTCTGACAAGTGTGACGTATGCTAGGAGCTTAGTGTCGCGGTCAGCGTGGCGCAGCGTCCGCTTAAGGAAGAATATTTTTTTAGGCTTTCTCGGCTATGTTTTCTAGGTGCACTGTCCAACTGAGATCGGAAGTTATAGTCACACCAAGATATTTATACTGGCTTACATTTCGTAGCACGATGTTGTTGTAACCGTAATGGAAAGGTAGGCGTGATTTCTTTTTTGTTACTTGCATGGCGACTGTTTTGTCGGAATTAATCACCATTTGCCAGTTAGAACACCATCGTACAACGTCGTTCAGGGCATCGTTCAGTTCAGTTTGGTCTCTGGAGCTTTTACCTGTTTGTACAATATGCAGTCGTCTGCAAAAACCTTATGTTTGCGTTAATGTTGACTGTTAGATCGTTTTGAATAGAAGAAATAATATCGGTGCCAAGACGGATCCCTGAGGAACACCGGACGTAACGTTTAATGTGTCAGAGACGTGTTCACTGCATTGTACAAATTGTTGGCGACCGGACAAATAGTTGGATATCCAACGGGTCACTGGCCCATCCCCGAGTTTGCAAACCAGCTGGTAAACTAGCTTTTCATGGGAAACCCGGTCGAACGCTTTTGAAAAATCCATAAAGATTATATCAATTTGGGAGTGTTGATTAATGGCTTCGGCCAGATCGTGAATTGTTTCAGCTAGTTGCGTTACGGTCGATAGGCCTCTCCGAAAACCGTGTTGGTTGGGGTGTAATAGGTTGTTTTCTTCGACAAACTTTGTAATGAATTTAAGGATAATGTGCTCGAGTAGCTTACAGCTAGTGCAAGTTAAGGAAATGGGCCTGTAGTTTGATGGAGTCGATTTGTCCCCAGATTTATGCACTGGGATTATTTTTGCAAGTTTCCATTCAGAGGGAATCTGCGAATCTTGATAATTTTTTGTAAATAGTAAGCGCAGGTACTTACTAACCGGTTCCGCATACCGTTTGAGAAAAGCATTCGGTCCCATCTGGACCACAACTCTTTTTTATCATCGAGGTTTAACAGTAGATTCAGTATACCGCTTTCAGTTATTTCCGGAGTTTTAGATAACTTCTTGTCAGTGGTGGCCTAATCTCGGGATGATGCACTAGCCCATTATCGATCGTAAAGACGGACTGAAAGTAGCGGTTGAAATTGTCTGCCTTATCTTTTGTGTCTATCGAGGGGGAGGCGTTTTGGCCACTGTGTTTTGCCACTTACATAGCCCAAAATTTTCCTGGCGAGGTTTTGATGAATTTTGCTAGCGTGGTACCAAAATAGTGAATTTTTGAAGAGCGTACTTTGCCTTTCAGTGTTCTTGATAAAGTGGCGATCTGAGCGGTGTAGCCAGCTCGTGAGCTAGACCTCCTAGCTTTCCTCAGCCTACTGATTTTACGTTTTATATGAATTATGTCACGTGTGATCCAGGCATTATGCTTTCTTGTAATTTTTCGCTGTGTGGGGACAAAGTTCTCAATGCAATGAATGACACGTGCCTTGAATTGTAACCATATGTGATCCATTGATAAATTTTTGTCCATGCAAAGATCATAGAAGGCAAGAAATTCGTGATTAAGATATGTTATTATTGCTGCGTCGTCTGCTCTGTTAAAGGCAAGAACGTGTCTATCGGGGCTATGGATTCTAGAAAGACCAGATAGAGGCAGTGTGCATAGGACTGAGTTGTGATCAGATATTCCGTCTAAGATTTCGATGCGCGCCTGGTCTTCTGGAAAATGATCACTAACGAGCACAACATCTAGAATAGAGCTGGATACGCCCTGTACACGTGTGGGGACGCGCACCAGTTGTTCGAGGTTAAAATTGAACAACATATCTAATATGACGTCATTTGCAGCACTTCGCACTTTTTTGATGACCATTCTATTTTCAGGCAGATTGAGATCTCCAGCCATGATGATCATACCACCCGTCACGTGATCGTGCATATAATCCAGAAGAATTTCCAGATAACTTGTCTCAGCATTAGTGGTCGGTAAATAACTCCAACAAATACAGCCCTTTTGCAGCTGCACTTTGCACCACACAGACCGCTTCAATGCTAGGGTTGCCCGGTAAGACAGAGTAGCGCAATTCCTTCTTGAAAAAAAGTGCCCACGCCCCCTCCTCTAGTCTCTCTATCTTTGCGCACAATCACATAACCTGGCGGCGTGACCTCATGGTCTAGGATGTCCGAGTACAGCCATGTTTCCGTGACAGTAACTATGTCAGGTTTAATTTCTAGAAGGAGAGCTTCGAATTGATCTACTTTATTTACAAGACTACGTGCGTTCACATTCAATAGGGTTACTTCTGTCGACTTCGAGTGACTCTTTTTTCTATGCCAACTTCGTTTTTTGTCACTGCAATTAATCTTCTCGTTCACTATCCCAAGCAAAAAGTTGACCGTTGATTCGCACTTTATCGCGCACGCAGTGACACCCTTTCCTCCCTTTCGCCTGTCCCGGTGTTCTTTCGTTCGATCCCACAGTTTTTTCTAATGTCCCGAGTATTACGAGAAAGTCTTCACTGATAGAGAAACCTGAGCCCTTCAGCTTTGAACACTGTCTGAGGATTGAAACTTTGTCTCGATGATCGAGTAGTCTTAGAATAATGGGTCTGGGTCTGGATATACCAACTGGCTTCTTTTTTCCTAGACGGTGGATTATTTCGATTCCCTTAGTTTTTTATCTGTAGCACACCATCTAAAATCTTCTTTTCGACCAACTCGACAAGCATGTCTGGCGATTATTTTGTTGTTCTTCAGCACCGTAAATGACAAGGTTGGACCGACGGCTCCGTTTTCTAGATCATCCACTTTCATTTGCATAGCCTTTAGGTTTTTTTCTAAGTTAGATATTCGTTTATTGCACTAGTGACCTGTTTTTCAAGGCCAGTTATCTTTTCAAGTTTTTTGTCAATCGCGTCAAGTCTGATTTTTGTTGCGGATTTTTCTTTCTTAATATCTTGAATGTCTTCTGCAATTTGCTTTAGCTGTTCGGCTATGGCGTCTAGTGCAGGGCCTGGGTTCAACTCAACATCTCCGCTCAACAGTAGCAACAAGCGCAGGAAACAATCAGTTTACAAAAGGTTTCACGAAGCGACCGTGGGCACGGAGCAGAATAGGCAACATCGTTACTGCGAAATGACTTGTCAGCGCGTCTGCTCACGCGGGATAAACAGGAACGGGTTTGAAGGCTGCATCTTTACGACGCCGCCGTGCCCACTGCCGATTGTGCCGTAAGCGCTGTCTTTTAAAGGATCGTTACATGGTGACGTCATCGGTGATCCAGAGGCTCTGACGATGTAACACCAGCGCCATCGTTGAAGGACCGGTAGCGTTCGTCAGTTGAGGCTGGGTTTATCAGCAGATCCATATCGCCGTTGAAAGTAGGTCGAAGCATTTGGTTGTCGCTCCGCACATGCTGCAGAAAGCCTAGAAGAAGCAGCAGGGTTCCAATCTGCGGGATAAACAGGAACGGGTTTGAAGGCTGCATCTTTACTTACGACGCCCCGTGCCCACTGCCGATGTGCGTAAGCGCTGTCTTTTAAAGGATCGTTACATGGTGACGTCATCGGTGATCCCAGAGGCTCTGACGATGTACACCAGCGCCATCGTGAAAGGACCGGTAGCGTTCGTCAGTTGAGGCTGGGTTTATCAGCAATCCATATCGCCGTTGAAAGTAGGTCGAAGCATTGGTTGTCGCTCCGCACATGCTGCAGAAAGGCCTAGAAGAGACAGCAGGTTCCAATCTGCGGGATAAACAGGAACGGGTTTGAAGGCTGCATCTTTACGACGCCGCCGTGCCCACA